>JAAALK010000287.1:932442-1250280 GCA_019279435.1 Zizania palustris
CGCGATCAAGGCTTGGATCGATGAAGGCCAACGCCAGAAGCAAGTTCGGAACCAAGTTTCGAGCAGTCAGCCTCCTCCAAACCCGCAGGTTAGGAATCATTTAGGATTTTTGATTATGTAAAGCTTCATGCTTGTAAACATTTATCAATGAAAATCTTGTTTGTCATATTTTTAGGCTTTGCCTCTTATGGAAGACATCGAAGTGTTAGAGCTTAACGACGAACTTCGCTCATTATGGAATACCTTCGAACTACTAAGACTTACAAGCGTCCTCGATTTCTAATTCCTCGAGATGACTCCGGCGCAATTGCGCCTGAAGTAATCAAAGATGTATTGTCTTATATTAAAGAGGAAGAAAAAGAGGTTAACGTAAACACCTCGTCTTCTGAAGACACTATTTGGTCTGAAGACGAAGGTGAAGCTCGAAATAAAAGATCTGAAGATCTTAGAAGCTGGGAAAGAAGCCCCGAACGACTTCGAACTTGGGCCGAGTTTCAACAAGAGCAGAAGGATTTTAGAGCTTCGAAGGGGAGGAAGAGAGTTAAACGTAAAGTTATTAGAACTTCCGATGCTGGAACTAGTCGTTCCACCCCTAGCTCTAGGGACCGAAGAGGTCTCCGATTCCTTCTTGGTATAGATACCAATTTTTCATAGTGTAATCTGTAAACACATTTATTTGAATAATGAATGCCGATTTAAAATTGTCTCCATATTTACTAGCCCCTCTTTGGGTATAAGCAACTTCGAAATGTATTCAAAGATGGTTATGCGCAAAGAAAAAACTTCGGAGTACAATTTTTTGGGGGTTCGGAGCCCCTCTGTAATTTAAAGATCTTTTAAAATCTTATGAAATGTCTTCGACTATTTGCTGTCGGAAGAATGGCAACTTAGTACCTTTGTTTTATGAAAGAAATCACTTGAGATAACTTCCAGGACACTTTAGTGTCTTAAAAAATTTGTCACTTGGACTATGTTAACAGACATTCGAAGCTCATGGCTCAAATTCTGTTTTGCTTTAGCCACCTTCGGCTTATTTTTGCGATCTCTGTCGAACCAATGGTTCGGAGTTTGCAATGGTCTCTTTGGACTCTTTTTACGGATGTCTACCAGCCAATGGCTTGGACTTCGTATATTTTGGCCACCTTCGGCTCTTTTTGCAGAAGTCTACCAGCCAATGGCTTGGACTTCGCAGATTTTGGCCACCTTCGGCTCTTTTTACGGAAGTCTACCAGCCAATGGCTTGGACTCCGTAGGTTTTGGCCACCTTCGGCTCTTTTTACGGAAGTCTACCAGCCAATGGCTTGGACTCCGTAGGGTGTGGTTTTGGGCTCTTTTACGGATGCCTACAAGCCGGTGGCTTGGGCTCCGGATTATGCCAGCCCCCACGTCAGAAGCTTCGAACTTTATGGGTTCAAAGTCCGAAAATACAATCCAGCTTCATGACACTTCCCTCTCGGTCGACCCCGCGGTTCTAGTGCGTCCACTCGGAAGCTGGAAGTCTATGAGGGGAAGGCACTATCAGGATCATATGCTTTATTGATTTAGAAGATGATTACAAGCGAATTACAAGGAGCCCTTATGCGAAGTATCGCTTTAGGTGCTCCGCATGCCAAGTATGTGCTAACTCTTCACCTTCTAAATTAGCTAATTTAAATGAACCAGGGCGCCCTGAACGGACAATTAGGTATGGACCTTCCCATTTATTCCCTAACTTCCCTGGTGCTATAATGCTTCGTAGAACAAGATGACCCGGTCTTAGTTCATTGAGCTTAACCTTCGGGTCAAACCAAGCCTTCGTCTGCTGATGATACTTTGATAAATTTGCTACAGCTCGAAGTCTTGTTTCTTCTGATAAATCTAACGAAGCTTGTCTTTCTTCTTCAATGTCTGGTTCGGTGCTGCGAAATGATCCTCCTTTGAGCTCCGTTGGAGTCATAGCCTCATCTCCGAATAGTAGTCTGAACGGAGTAAAACCTGTGGACCTTGTTTGCGTAGTCCGAATGGACCATAGAATCTTCGGAAGCTCTTCGGTCCACAGTCCCTTTGCTAATCCTACTATTCTTCGATTTAACCCTGATAAAATATTTCCATTGGCTCGCTCTACGGCTCCATTAGACTGAGGATGCCTCACTGCAGCAAAACATAGCTGAATGCCTAGATCTTCGCAAAACTTCCTGAAGGGTTCTGCGTCGAACTGTGTTCCATTATCAACTGTGAGGTATCTAGGCACTCCGAACCGGCAAATGATGTTCTTCCAGAAGAATTTCTGTACATTGTTCGAAGTGATAGCTGTTAAGGGTTCTGCTTCCACCCACTTAGAAAAATATTCAATAGCTACCACTGCGAACTTTAGATTTCCCTTTGCTACCGGAAAGGGACCAATTAAATCCATACCCCATCTGGCAATAGGCCATACTGGAGCAATGACTTGAAGAGCTGTTGGTGGGCGATGACTCCGTCGACCCATCCACTGGCATCCTTGACAAGTGCGGACTAAACTCTCCGCATCAGCTGTTATTGTGGGCCAATAAAGCCCCTGGCGAAGTGTTTTTCCTGCCAGAGCTCTATGGGCTAAATGGCTTCCACAAAGGCCTTCATGAATTTCCCGAAGAATTTCTTGGCCTTCGACTTGAGATATACATCGGAGTAGAGGGGAACATACTCCGGCCTTGTATAATATACCGTTGATTATTTGATAGTTTCTGGCTCTGAGCTTTAATCTTGACAGCTGCGGCTCTTCGGGCAAATTTGTTCATCCTTGTAAAAGTTCCATGATCGAATTTTTCCAATCTGCACTAGGAATGCAAAGAATCTCCGCAGAGGGAATTTGTGGCACCGAAGGTATATTGAGCTCCTCATAGAAAGCTTCTTCGGGCACATCCACAGCTCCGGCTGCAGCCTTCGCTAACATGTCCGCTTGCACGTTTTCCGCTCTTGGTATACTCCGAATGGAAATACCCTTGAAGTGTGCTTCGATTTTACGGATTTCTTCTAAATACTTTGCAAGCTGTGGATGTCGAACTTGGAAACTTTTGTCTACATGCCCTGCTACTATCTGAGAATCTGTCTTTATAATTATTCTTGTAGCCCCTAGAGCACGTGCTTTTCGAAGTCCTAATAAAATCCCTTCATACTCCGCTATATTATTGGTAGACTTAAAGTTGAGTCTTGCGGAGTACATTGCTCTTTGCCCTGACGGTGAAATCAACACTGCCCCAATGCCTGCTCCGGATGCTTGGAAAGCCCCATCTGAATAAACAGTCCAAACTCTGTCACTTGACTTCTCCGGAGCCAAATTTGCAGGTGGAGTCCACTCTGCTACAAAGTTTGCTAGGACTTGGGATTTGATAGCTGTCCTTGCCAAGAAAGATATGCCGAAGGGTGCTAGCTCAACTGCCCACTTTCCAATCCTTCCAGTGGAATCTTTGCTTCGGAGCATATCTCCTAAAGGATATGAAGTTGGTACAATTACATTGTGAGCCAAAAAATAATGTCTTAGCTTCCTCGAAGCCATTATCAGAGCATAAACGAACTTCTCAAGTTCGGAGTATCTTGTCTTCGCTCCTGATAATGCTTCGGATACAAAATAAACAGGATTTTGGACCAACTTCCCATTGAAATCCACTTCTCTGACAAGGACTGCGCTGACAGCTGAACCTGTAGCTGCAAGGTACAGGAGTAGGGTTTCGTCCGCAGTAGGCACCGTGAGTGTAGCAAGATTACTGAGATACTCTTTAATATCTTCGAAGCTTTTCTGACACTCCGGGGTCCATGCAAAATCTTCGGACCCTTTCAATGCTTTAAATATAGGCAAGCTCCTCTCCGCGGACCTTGATAAAAACCTGCTAAGTGCTGCCAGACGTCCAGTCAGCTTTTGCACTTGCTTTAAATTTTCCGGAGGAGCCATCTTCTGCAGCGCAGTTATTTGAGTAGGGCTAGCTTCAATTCCCCTGCTTGAAACTAAATACCCTAACAATTTTCCAGCCTTAGCTCCAAATATACATTTTTCGGGGTTAAGACGGATCCCACATGCCCGAAGGCTATTGAATGTTTCTGCTAAGTCTAGGCTATGTTGGTGCTTTAAAGCACTCTTTATTACAATATCATCCATATAGGCCTCCACATTGCGGCCTAATTGATGACCTAGAGCCTTAGCAACTAATCTCGAAAAAGTAGCCCCAGAATTTCTTAGGCCGAAGGGCATTCTTACATAACAGAAGACTCCCGAAGGAGTTACGAAGCTTGTCTTGATTTCATCTTCGCGCTTCAACCATATTTGATGATAACCAGAATACGTGTCAAGGAAGCTTAATAACTCCAAACCTGCGGTGGAGTCAACCAATTGATCAATTCGGGGCATGGGGTAGGGGTCACGTGGGCATGCTTTATTCAAGGATGTGAAATCAATGCACATGCGCCACTTCCCGGAAGACTTCTTTCTGACGAAGACTGGGTTGGCTAACCACTCTGTGTGAGCCACTTCTCTGATAATCCCAGCCTTCAACAATTTCTCAACTTCGTCCTTAGCTAGAGCAGCTCTTTCTGCGGACATCTTCCGGAGTCCTTGCCGAACAGGCCAGGCCTTCGGGTTTACAAGTAAACTGTGTTCAATGATATCCCGATCGACTCCGATCATATCTTCGTCAGACCAAGCGAAGACATCCAAATTTTCTTCCACCGCCTTTTCCAAGGAGGTTGCAACTTCAGGAGGTAAATCTTTACCAAATTGAAAAGTATACTCTTTACCATCTTTAACAATGACCTTCGTTGCAATCTCTCCTTCGGGACTTGGTCTCGGAAAGGACTTCTTCGAAGCTTCGGAGGAGGCTGAAAAGATTTCTTCATTATCCTGCACACTGTTTACTTGCCTCGGATCAAGAGGGGGACCATGACCATATTCCGCCCTCCGAGCAATGGCTTGATCTCCGAAGACTGTAAGGACTCCTGCTTGTGTGGGTATTTTCATGCACAAATAATTGTGATGCGCCAAAGCTCCGAACTGGTTTAGCATGCCCCTTCCGAAGATGACGTTGTAAGCATACGGGGCATCTATAACATCGAAGATTACTTCCTCGGTCCGGGCCAATAAACCTTCTCCGAAGGTAACTTCTAGGCCTATTTGGCCAAGTGCATCAAGCGGAGGTCCTGCGAAGCCTTGCAGAGGACGAGCCGCTGGAAGGAGATGCTTCCTGGAAATGCATAATTGATCGAAGGCTTGAACAAAAATGATATCTGTCGAACTACCTCCGTCAATCAACACCCTTCTAACTTCAGTGCTCGCAATATCAGCAGTGATGACCAGTGGATCTGCGTGCGGGAACTTAATACCAGCTGCATCCTCCGCAGAAAAAGATATCTGAACGTGAGACCACTCCGGCATTGCAGCTGCAGATGACGAAGTCCCAATATGACCTACTTCCCGAACGTACTCTCTTCGCTGTCTCTTGGACATGCTTCCGAGGGTACCTCCTCCGGAGATAGGGAGAACTACTCTTTTTCCTCTATCTTGCCCTTCCTCTTGCTTCGGAGGTGGCATAACATTGGCCACCGGAGGGTGTCTTGCAGCATCAAAGTTTTCTATCCGCGCCACAGCCTGGACCGGCTCTGGGCGCGTTGCAGCTGGAACTCGGTCGGTACTGCCTCGACCCGAAGTTCTCTCTAAGTACTCTCCCCTTAGGGTAAGTATAGCCTTGCAAGTATCAGTTGTATGGCTTCGATTTTCTCCATGAATGCAGCAGAAAAGGGTCTGGCCCTTGCCAGCCATTTTCCCTAGTGGCCTCCAGCCGCTGGCCTTGTTCCCCGTAGACTGTGGAGCTCTTGGTGCAAACTTCTGTGGGGGTGCAATATTCATGACTTCAGAGCGAGGGTGCTTTTGTCCTCTTCTCCGATCATGTTGCACTTCGAAGACTGGTTCCTGCGGCTTTGCCAAAGTTTTCACTTCTACTTTGACTTCTTGCAATATGGACGAAGTAGCAGCAGTCCTCCGAAGCCAACCCTCTTCTGACCTCGCATACTCCTCGAAGTATGACATCAACTGAGAGACCGAGGACATGCTTTTCCGATGAAGCTTATCCAGAAGGCCTTGATGACTGACGCCTTCCCGAGCTGCATCAACCACTGAAGATGCGGACAGCCCCCGAATTTGCGACTTCGTATGAGCGAAGCGCTTAAAGTACTGCCTCAATGTTTCTCCGGGGAGCTGTTTCACCTGGAAAAGGCTTCCTGTTGACATAGGAGGCACGAAGGTGCCCTGAAAGTTGCTTATGAACTTCTTCTTCAGCTGCGACCATGAATTGATTGATCCTGGCTTCAAGGACCAGAACCACCTCAATGCCACTCCTTGAAGAGCTAAAGGGAAGCACTTCACCATGGTGTCTCGAACTCCTCCGCTAGCCTCAATTGCTAGGGCATAAGAACGAACGAACTCTCCGGGATCTTCATCTCCGGCATACTTACAGAGCTTCGAAGTTTTGAACTTTGGATCAAAGCGAACTTTCTGCAGCTCAGGATGCAGCGGAGATTCATTATCAAAGGAGGCGTTCTCCGGGGCTTCGGGATAATCAAGATCGTCGTCTTCGGGCACTTCTGGGATAGTTGGGATGGCTTGAGAACGAAGCCTGTTCGCAGCTTCTTGTCGCCACCTCGCTACCTCAGCTTGAAGGTTGGCCATTTGAGTGGCCATATCTCCAAGATTCTCTTCATCTCCTCCGGAAGGATCTTCCGGGTCTTGAGAACTGGTAGGATCAGTTCGAATTGGGATGGAGGGTGGAGGAGGGACTCCGGGTGGTCGGAGTATGGAAGGGGTTGGCGGAGAAGCTTCGTATGTTCGAGGGATGGAAGCCCCTTCCGAAGTTTGTGGAGGGAATGTCGAAGGCCCTCCGACTTCAACTGTGTCGAAGGGTATCTCTCTGGAGATCCGAGAGGACCTCCGAGTGGGATTGCGGGGTGCGCTCCGCTTAGGAGGCATGATGTAAGAAGTTGGTAGAGAACGAAGTTTTTCGGACTAGGTTCACCACGGACGGCGCCAACTGTTGGCGTAAAAGATTACGCTAACAGGTTTCTGTAGAAGAGAAACTAACAAACGAAGTGTTTGCGAAGAGAACTGTTCTAAGCCTCCGAAAGGATAACAACTTAGAATAGTTCGAATATGTGTATTGAATAACTTGTATTCGGTCCTTATTATAGGGTGAAACGCGGGGTATTTATAGGCTCAAACATTAAGGAAAAGACCTATTTACCCCTCTATTACAACCGACATAGTGGAAACTATTTGGTACCCTTGATAGGGCTAAAATGGTAAAAGACTAATCTAATGAGAAAGAAGATAAGTCTTCCATCTTAGCTGGCAGAAAAGATCTTGAAAAGCCTTAGTTCGAAGATGTACTCCGAACCAATGCCTATCTTCGTACTTCGAACTTGACTCCGGGTATTTTCGAAGATGAACGTCTGGGAACCTTCGAATCCGCTGTCTGCCTTCATGTTGCTTCGGCAATAACCCCGAAGATGAGATATTTTCCCCCAACAACATTCAAATAACTTCAAAGGGAGTACACAATAGATTCAACGAAATGAACACAAAAACCAAATATTACATTCAAATAACTTCAAAGGGAGTACACAATAGAAATAAACACAAAACATCCGAATATGGGGAAGTACATAAACAACGCACATCACAATACACACACAAGACTGCAACACTATGGACAGTCAGATCCAAAAATCGTTGCAAAATATCTCCATCTAGCTTCCATGAACCTATTCACAAATCTTAGATCCATAGTTCCTGAACTCACACGTTGCCGTAAGTCTGCATTTATATTTCGAAAAAAAATAATTAACAATATCTATAATATTATGTGATGTATTGCCATTATAATTATATTGTGTTTGTATTGTTGGAACTACTTACTTTGCAAAGGTAGTGTGGCTGGATGAATCAGATTAAACTTGACTGTAGTGTGTTCCGAAGTCTCTAAACATCCTATCGCCAAGTAGAACAAATATTAGTGTAATTCATCACTATATCTTTATGAATGATAAAATGGGTTAGGACTGAATTACTGTGCTTCTTGTGAAGTCGAAGCATGGTTCCTAAAACAATGTGGTTGTTACGATGAGCTTCTGTCCATTCAGACATGTGATTAGTGAGGGAGTCACCCCACATTCCAACAACCATCATGTTCAAGCTAAAAAAGATGAAATGTTCATTAGCTTTCGATTTGCAACAACAATGTGATTGTTTATGACGATATAAGTGGTTGTATCTAACTTATGAATTACCTAGTGTCCATCAGTGTTATCTCCCTATATAGACCTCCAATACGTTCCAATTTCCCCCAATAGACAACCACTCCAGCTATGTCTGTGCAAATAATCATATCATACTATAAGTAAGACAACTATTTTTTTTGAAACTATGCATCGCCGATTTAATTTACGAACGTACCCACAAACGTTTATTCGGACGAATCCACGCGTCATGAAACATCAATAGATATTTTGGATAGGGAGGGAATTGGATTGGAAGAATGTATGGCTCAACTATTGTATTTCTTCGAAGAGAACCTTCATAGGCATGGGCAATGCTCCGATAGTACAATGCCTCTTCAAGATTGGGTTGAAAATATAGACAATGAATAGTATAACATTGTCCTTCATTTATGAGAATGTTAATCCTATGAACCTCCTCCCGCTCCCATGCAATGACTTCTATTTTAGCACCCTACGTATAATATTAGGGTTTAGAATATGTCATATGTTCACTACTATGTAAAATTTAATCCAACTTGTGTGCAACTTACAGTAATATCCATTAAAATAAATCGTTGTTTTTCTCCATATTCATCAGGGAGAAACTTAACATCTACTCTAGCGACGGCACTCCATGGATGGCCTATGTGCTCGAACTCTATCTCGTCAAATTTCATAAACCTTAACAAAAAAATAAAATTTAGAACATCTTTCATCGTTGCAGGAAAGTTGGTTTTAGTAATATAGGCTCACCTAGGTACCACCTCATTACGAGTTGGACGGTCGGCGTAAGTTCTCTTTCGCATGCCAGCCATTTAATATATCTAAGAAATTCAACTATATTATAATGTTTTATTTTGCGGAATTATTTGACAAACCAGATATAAACACATTATTTGACAAATAGAATAGAAACACATGTAAAAAGACAAGGAATTAATAAAGTAATTCTAAAAATAGGGGGAAATCTTTACAGAATAAAAAGGGGGAAATATTAAAGAAATAAACAGGATAATTCATCAAAAAAATGCCAAAAATTCAAAAATACAGAAACACAATTATGAAATATATAGAAAATTATAAAAAAATCATGAAAATGCTGAAAAGTCTTAAGAACAGTGGTACTAAACATGATGAATCATACAAAAGTTTCCTCACATCTAAATTTAATTTATCTTAATTTTGGGCATTTTTCTTATTTTTTAGGGAATAATAAAAAAGAAAATGCAATTATAAAATTATAGAAATTATTAAAAAAACGGCTCACAAAGTACAGTGAACAGGCCAAAGTAACTTGAGCCCAAGACAGGATTTTGTACTCTTTTGTGTTTATATTGCCTGATGTTTTTATTGGCTGATGTTTTTATTCAATATATGTTTTGTGTTTCTCATGTAATAATTAGAAAATGTCATGATAATTAGGTTTGTAATGATGGTATTATTACTCATAGGAAATGAACATCTCATAAGCAGATAAGCTAGAGATAAATCAGGTTTAAACCATGCACATCCTATATCAGATTCATGGCCTCTCTAAGGAAATTTTTTTAGCCCACAGTTATCTGAATAAAATATTAACTACAATGTACGAATTATTGCTTATAACCATGAGACGCCAAATAGACCCAAGATCACAGACAACCAACATAATTTCTAATGGAATGTTACATTTCATGAAACAGATGTGCCTAAATGCTATGGCATAAAAAGGGGGAAATATTCTGAATTTAATAACTTAAAAAATTATTCTCCAATTTAAATAAGACGTTGGTCTTATAAAAATCGGAAAACAACATAAAAAATGCTCTAAAAATTCTCATTAAATTCAGAATAATACTACTGAATGTTATGAAATTTACAAAATTTTCCCCACATAAAACTCAATTTTATCTTATTTTTGGGCATTTTTCTTAATTTCCAGAGAATAATTAAAAACAGAAAACAATTTCTTAAATTCTGGAAATTAATAAAAAGAATTCAGCCCACACAGTGCAAAAGCCTGGCCCAAAAGTGAAATTGCGTAGGCCGAAGCCTTCCTAGGCCCAGGCCAGGTTTTCGTCGCGCGAGCGCGTAACCTGGGCCTGGGCCATGTTTTCGCCATCCCGCCTGGGCCGGTTTAAGCCCAATCAATCCGACGGACAGGCACCGTTTTTGGCCATATAAAACGCCACGCGACCCCCGGGGGGAAACCCTAATTCATTTCCCCCCTTCGGTCCCGAGCGCGCAGCGGCGACGGCCCGCGACGGCGACGGCGACCAGCGGTCGGCCGCCACCGGCTAGCTCGCTGGAGCACTGCGCTCACCCGAGGGTGAGCGGGGCTCCGTCGAGCTAGCCCGGGCGGCCAAAACCTGAGGGTCCCGAGAGGATTCGCCGGCCTCTTCCCGGCCTCTGGCGAGTGGCGTCGCGGCGGCGGAGGGGTCCCGGCCACCAGCGAGCGGCGACACCATGACCCGAGAGCCAAGGTGAGACCCCGGCCACCTTACTCTTAGTTTAAGGTTAGGGTTAGGGTGAAACCCTAACCCTAACCTTCGGATTTTGTTTTTGTTTGTTCTGATGTTCTGTTTTCCTCTCTTACCCGAAGGCGGTCCCGGCCCCGGTGAGCGGTGGCGCGACGACCCGAAGGCGGAGCAGGCGAGCGGCGGCGAGCGACGGTGAGCGTTAGGGTTAGGGTCTGAGCAGAGGGAGAGAGCAGAGGGGAGAGAGCAGAGAGGTAGAGGGGAGGGTTCTGGGTTATGAAGAGGGGCGCACGGGGCTTGGTCCAGGCAGTTGCGCTGCGCTCGGACTTGGTCCAGGCAGTTGCGCTGCGTGCGATGCGCGGGAATGGGGGCGCGCTGCGCGCGTTGCGGACGGACGAGTAAGTCCCCGCTTTAATATAGTTAAGACTAACAAAGAATCACCATATGCATGGACATGTTTAGCACCTATAGATTCTAGCAATTCAGGTCCTAGTAATAAGGCTTCATATTCATCTTAGTTATTAGTAGAAGGAAATTCTAAATGGGCCGAGGTTTCAAAGCGCACTCCACTAGGCGATTTGAGAACCACCCCGATACCTTGGCCACTCTTGCAAGATGAACTATCAAAATAAAGTTTCTATGGTACAACCTCAATTAGAGCAATATCGTCGCCCCAATTGACGTCCACATGGTGATCAACAATAAAATTAGCAATGATTTGGCCTTTCATGGCTCTTAGAGATTCATAGGTCAAATCATACTCAATCAAAGCATAAGCACACTTTACGATTCTTCCACTTAGAATCAACTTTTGCAACATGTACTTTATAACATCGGTTTGGCAAGTGACAATACATGTAGTAGGGAGAAGATAGTGACGTAATTTGGTACATGCGTAATAATGTTGTTGTAGCAATTGTGTTAGCTACAACACAAATTTTGTATGTGTATACGATGTGTAAAATGAACCTCGAAGGGTTCTCTCAGAAAGAGAAAGGATTTATACTGGTTCGGACCTCCCCAAGGGGATAATAGCCCTACGTCCAATTTGTGGTGGATTTGGCATAGTATGCCTCGGTGGAATTTAGTGGATCCAGAGGCTCTCATGGCTCTACCCAAGCTCATAGCCCTCTAGCAGCTGAACTATTACAAGGGTTGGCCCTGCTTTTATAGGCAGGCAGGCCAAAGGAAAAGACCTAAATACCCTCTATAAACCATAGGCTTTATAGGGGAAAAGAGGGAAAAAGGCTAGTCTACTATACAAAGTGCTTTACAGCTTTACAGACGTGTCAGATAAACGTCACTTCTTGACCAGCTAAATGACATACTAGGGGTAGAGGGGCCCCTGGTATGACTTCTACACTGTAGCGAAGTACAAATATTTTCTAGGTTCGGAGTAGTGGCCGGAGCTCTTTGGGTAGAGGCTGCGAAGAAGGCTTCGAAGGACACTCCGAAGTGGGATTCAAAGTATACTTCGAACTGAACTCCGAACTGGGTTCTCAGAGACTTAGCTTCGAATCAGCTGAAGAGGGTCCGGAGACTGGCTCTGGGGGCTCCGAAAGGAGCTCGAAGGTTAACTCCAAAGATAACTTGGAGGATAACTCCGAAGACAGTCCGGAGGATAACTCCGAAGATAACTTGAGACTTAGCTTCTGGCTGACTTCAAAGGGAGCTTGGAGGCTTCGCTCCGAAGCGCTCCGAAAGGTGTCCGGAGGCTTGAACTGTGATGCTTGGAAATAACCCCGGCAGGCCAGAATCTGCTTCGACAATATCGGTCTCTAGGCCGAAGGCTAACGGAGACTAACCTCATTTGGCCTCTGTTTAAGGGAAAACTTATTCCCCCAACAGTAGCCCCTCGCCCGCAGCCCTTCGGAACGAAGGTGTGCATGCGTCACTTGGACAAATGACAACAGAAATGCAACTTCAGAGAAGACAGGCCATCGAAGCTTGGACCGAAGGTGGCTTCGACTGGCGCAGGTAATAATTGCCTGCCTCGACAGTCAGAACGACCTCGGGGAGATCAGTTGACTTCGCAACGGCTATAAAATTGACCATTACAGTGCACTGGTTCGCTTCAGCTTCGCTTGAGGCCCACCCGTTAGTGACTTCGGCACAATAACCGTCGGGGTTTTTCCAGCCTATAAATAGGGTTTTACCGCACACGGCTTCGACACACCTCTCATTTGCTTCTTTCTCAGCGCCTCGCACCCTTCGCTCTCTTCTCTTCATCCTTAGCTTCGCGCGGAGCCAACTTCGCAATCCTTAGTGCCCTTCGTGCCGAAGCTCCACAAAATGCCGAAGAAAGTTGCTTCGAAGAATGCTTTGGCCCTGGGCTCGAGTTCAAGCTCTACCCAGGCGTAGGCAGTAGCTGCAGCGGCGGTAAAGCCTGCAGCGACGCGGTTGAGGCCGAGGGATCTTCGGTCACCATTAGATAAGTTTGAGCAAACTTTGGAGATGAGGGCTTCAATTTCAATGGAGGAGTCTGTCCGGAGGTCCTGTGCGGGGAAGATATCGTCGAAGATCTAGCTTCGGGTGCCGGAGAAGTCGAAGGCCATACCGAGGCCCCGGGCTAACGAAGTAGTACTCTTCGAGGATTTCTTCGAAGCCAGCCTCTGATTGCCAGCTGTGGGGATGCTGAGTGAAGTCTTGAAGGCTTACAACCTCGAGCTTCCTCAACTATTGCCAAACGCCGTGGTGAGGCTAGCGGTGTTCGAATGGGCTATGAGGGCCGAAGGCTGCGAGGGGCGCGCCGATGTCTTCATAGCTCTTCATGACGCCAACTGCCAACCGAAGCCGAGGGAGGGAACAAACCGCGTCAAGAGGGCCTTGGCCTTCGGAAGCACCAATTTTTAGCTTCGGAGGGAGTACCAGGACGCCTTCCCAGCGAGGGCCGCCAACATCAAGTGGTACTCGAGGTGGGACCAAGAGTGGTTCTACGCCTCAGTTGGTGCGAACTCTCCCCTTCAGAGTACCAATGCGCTCATCTCTTACCAACGCGAAGGCATGGTGAAGACGAGCCCCGACACCCTTCGCTCGAGGATCCTGCTCTTGCGGAAGGTGGCTTCGAAGATGAGCATGTGGGACCTCGTGGAGGAGTTCATTACCCTTCGGCTCAGCCCCCCGCACGCTCTTGGACGGAGGGCCTCTTTCAACCTTCGGGCTCAGAGGGCCTAAGCGAGGTGGCAACAGAACACCTTGGTAAGACTTCAAAGTCTTTTCACTTTCAAACATCGCAAAATAACTTTGTTCTGGCTTAGAATCTTGATGAAGCTGCTCTTGAAGTAAGGACTCTAGAGGAGGCCATCATGGCGGCAGAGCGTGTCGTCAGAGCCCCGACACCTGAGGAGCAGGCCCAACGGCTCTCTTTGATGGGGACTTGGGAGTGCTAGAACAGAGTGTGGACCTGGATCGGCACCGAGGGGGTCCAAGCTCTGCTAGACTTCTCCAACCCTGCACCCTCGGTGAGCGGCTCCAAGAGGAAGAGGGTGAACGACGACGAACCTGAAGCCTCGAGGGCTTGCTCGGAGCTCCCAATGACCGAAACCCTACTATGGAGGAGGCAACAGTCGTGAACCCTAGAACCAGAGTGGAGCCAACAGGGGCTCCGGCATCAACTACCAAGGTGGTGGCGAGGGGCACGATGGCGATGACTTTAGGCACGGAGGTAGAGGCTCCACCTTCACAGCAAAGGGATTGGGGAGCACACATCGACCCCTCCGCCTTCGAAGAGATCTCCGACGAAGGTAAACACTTTAAACATACTTCTCTTTTCATACGTGGATATTGACTTGTACTTTTTTGTAGATGTCGATGCCGGTGCGAGGTCCACCACACCGAAGCCGGCGGATGCCTCCAATAGTAGCAGCAGCAGTTCGGAGTTCGATAGCTCCTGGTCTGAAGAAGACGGAGGCAATGGTCACGACGAAGGGGATCCTTGAGACAACGAGCACGTCGAGGTGGTGGATCAGAGCCCAACTCCACTGGAGCCTATACCGGAGGCTAAAGTGGAGGAGATAGTCCGGCCTCTACAGCCGAAGGGGGCTGTGACTGAGGCGACCATTCATGATTTTCATGAAAGCTGCGCTGCTGCGGAGTCAGGGGGCTTGGTGGCACAACTCATCCGCTCGAGCCCCTTCGACCTCTTCACAAATGCAAATGAAGCCCTCATCTAGGTGAGCGAAGTCCTATACAACCTTCGAGTTATGCTTGCTCTTTAATTAACACTTATGATTTTCTTGAATTCTTTTAGGCCTTCACACTGAACGCCGCAGCAGCAACCTCTGTGGACATGCGGATGGCTCGCTTGGCAGAGGAGAAGGATGCCCTTCGATGCGAAGTCTCGGTGGAAGCCGAGAAGTGAAGGCGGGTCGAAGCCTCTGCAAAGACTGTGAGGGCCAAGGTCGACAAGGTGAGGGAGGTCCTGGTCTCGGAGACCAACAAGCTTCGTGTAGAGCTTCGAGCTTCGGAGGAAGCCAGAGCAGAGTTGGTGGAGGAGAACTCAAAACTTCGCCAAGCTGGCCACTGCCTTCAAGACTTTGTTATTCACAACATTGACGAAGCTACCTCGAGCTTGACCGAGGTCCTCGAGCAAATAGGGACCGAGTGCCGGGTTCCAGACTTTGGCCTTCGACGGCGGAGATATCTCTGAAGGGCTTCGCCTTGATGGCCGGCCGAGTGGCGGGTCAAGGAGTGCTGCAAATGCTTCATGATTCGGGGTGCAACCACCTCGAGACAGCGACCTCGGTGACTCTGGTGGCTTTCGGAGGCCAGCACCTGGTGACGCCTCGGCCGGGCGTCTGCGGAGCCTAGCGCCACCTTGAAGAGCTTTGGAAGGCCCAAGGCTGCGAAGCAGTCCTCGAACTGCAGAAGGCCATCCACCTTCGCCGAGCCAGGGCACAGGCCTCGCCACCTCATCCTTCGACGTCGGCGCCTCCGCCTCCGAAGGTGTAGTTCTCCTTATGCTCCTTGTAATTCTTAGTTGTAGGCTTGTAAAAACATTTCAGTATATTAATATAAATGCGGGGGTACTTTATACCTACCCAGGCTCAGCCTTCAAATGTTGACCTTGAAGTACTTAAGGACTCTGAAGAACTTCGCCAGTTATGGGTGGTCCTCGAGGTAGCTAGGTCCGAAGGCCCCCCTCGGTTAAAACTTTCGAGGGGTCCTAATGGCGAAGCCATTTCCGAAGTATCCCAGGAGCTGCTGGCTACCGTGAAGATGGAGCCCCTTCGGAGTTCTTCCTTCTCACCAGACTTAAGTTGCTTTGACGTAGACTTAAGTGGCGAGGGGGTACAACCTTCGAGTACGGCTTTTGCAGGCGACAAAGCTTTAGACTTCTCTGCCTTCGACACGGCACCGCCTGTCTCGCAGACTTGGACAAACCTGCAAGGTGGAAGATGAGGTCTGCGGGCCTTGGGGCGTGGACGAACCGTACGTGGGAGAGCAGGCTCCGTCGAGGCTTCATCCAGCCGAGGGGGCCCTAGCCAGAAGAAGAGCAAGCGAGGGTCGGGGCCTCGAGCTCGCTTTTTCTTAGGCTTAGATACAGACTACTCATAATTTTGTTTTTCGAAGTGTATTTGTAACATACTTCTCAATTATATCATTCAGTGAATGAGATTTGTTGTATTTGCATACTTCGTCTGCATGCTTCGCATGATTTGATTGTTTCGAACGTTTTAGCTTGTCACGCTCGTACTGCACATTACATTCGCACACTTCGCATACATACTTCCCCCCTTGCGCGTGGTAGCTAGGGACTTAGACGTTGCTGGTGCGAGCAATTAAAAATGCGAAGGAGTGCGCCTTTTTGGCAGCTTCGGACGCTTATATCGCTTCGAGCGAAGGCCTCTTATATTGTGCGGATGCTTATATTGTGCGTGAGCGAGGCTCCGAAACACACTTAGATTTTAAGCAAAGCATGACTTCGAGATGCTTAATTTTTAGATTAGATCACGTCACGCGAAGCGAGGCCTCGGTGCGTGTTCAGATAGCGAAGCAAGGCTTCTTGAGCTTGATCCTGTAGTGAATTAAAAGGATATTTGGTGTGGATTCACCGACCCTGCGATAGGTTGAGCCACCTGTTGATAGCAAAAAATGGCATTAATGGCTACATTGTCAAAATATCAATTTTGGTGATTTGGGCCGAAAATACACATGCCCAGGGTCTGTCCGAAGCCCTTTAGTGCCAAAGTCCATTGAGCCATGGGCTTCGAAAGCCTCTAGCCAGCCCATGGGCTTCGGCCAGGAAGCCTTCGGAGGCCCACACCACCGAAGCTTCGGCCCGAGGAGAGGGCCTCGACGGGACTGGCCAAAGCCCACTTCGGCAGAGATGGAGTTGTATGCGATTCTAGCTCAATTCTTATCTCCATCCGGCCGGATTAATAGCAGATTAGATTAGGAATTAAGCCTAGCTCAATTCTTATATTTGACGCCGGAGCTACACACTCCTTTATATCGACTGCTTTTGTGGAAAGAAATGCCCTGGACATAAGTGAACTACCCAGACCAGTATTAATAGCTACCCCGGGCAAGCAAACCCTCGCCTATTCCTTTAGTCCAAGTGTATGGGTAGATATCCAAGGCACGATATTTTGGGCCGACCCCATTCTAATAGAATGCCAAGGTTTGGATCTCATTCTAGGGATGGATTGGTTAAATAAACACCAAGGAGTAATAGAATGTGCCCAGAGAAAAGTGACTGTGACCAGTGAAGAAGGGACTGCCGTCACAATCCAGATGCCAAGCATGAAGACCGGAAGACCAAGACTACATCAGATTACCTTGGAGGAAATACCAGTAGTCAACGAATACCTGGACGTATTCCTAGAGGACTTACCAGGGATGCCACCCAAGAGGGACATTGAATTCAGGATTGATTTGGTACCCGGGACTACCCCTATTTATAAGCGACCATACCGGATGGCCGCTAATGAGCTAGTTGAGATGAAGCAGCAATTGGAGGATCTCGAGAGGAAAGGCTACATCAGACCAAGTACATCGCCATGGGGTGCCCCTGTCATCTTCGTTGAGAAGAAAGAAGACAAGGCTAAGCATATGTGTGTGGATTACTGCGCTTTAAATGAAGTGACCATCAAGAACAAGTACCCGTTGCCTCGGATCGATGATCTCTTTGACCAGCTGAAGGGAGCTACGGTATTCTCAAAGATCGACCTGTGGTCTGGTTATCATCAGTTAAGGATTCGAGAAGAGGATATACCCAAGACGGCCTTTACCACCCGTTATGGATTATATGAGTGTACTGTTATGTCATTTGGATTGACCAACGCCCCTGCATTCTTCATGAACATGATGAACAAGGTATTTATGGAGTATTTGGACAAATTCATCGTGGTCTTTATAGACGACATCCTCATTTATTCCAAGGAGCAAAAAGAGCACGAGACTCACCTCCGGTTAACCTTAGGCAAGCTAAGGGAACACCAGTTATACGCCAAGTACAGCAAGTGCTAGTTTTGGACGGCGGAAGTAAAGTTCCTTGGACACATTATCTCTGCACAAGGCATTGCAGTAGATCCTGCCACCGTGGAAGCAGTTACAGATTGGTTGCCACCCACGAACGTATCTGAGATACGAAGTTTTCTAGGCTTGGCCGGATATTACCGGAGATTCATTGAGAATTTTTCCAAGATAGCCAAGCCAATGACCAAGTTGTTGCAGAAAGGAGAAAAGTTTGAATGGACCCCTGAATGCGAGGAAAGTTTCCGCACCCTCAAGACCCGTCTGGTGTCAGCACCCATACTGACCCTACCCGATATCCGGAAAGACTTCCATGTCTATTGCGACGCATCTCGCCAAGGATTGGGATGTGTTCTTATGCAAGAGGGAAAGGTTATCTCTTATGCCTCTCGTTAGTTGAGACCTCATGAGTTGAACTACCCGACCCACGATTTGGAATTAGCTGCTGTAGTGCACGCCCTTAAGATATGGAGGCATTATTTGGTCAGAAACCGCTGCGAAATCTTTACGGATCACAAGAGTTTGAAGTACATCATCACGCAGCCGGACCTCAATCTGAGGCAAATACGATGGTTGGAATTAATAAAGGACTATGACTTAGGTATCCACTACCACCCCGGAAAAGCAAATGTGGTAGCCGATGCATTAAGTCGCAAGGGATATTGCACAACCATTATGATTCAGGATCACGCGCCCTTGTTATGTAAAGAGATGGAAAAATTGAATCTCGGGTTGACCACCGGAGCATACCTAGCCACCTTGGAGACTCAACCTGTCTTGTTCGAACAAATCCGAGAAGCTCAATCAGAAGACTCGGATATCACCGCCATTAAGAATAACATGAGACAAGGAAAAGCCCCAGGATTTTCAGAGGACGAGAATGGCACCATATGGTTTGGAACCCGGATATGTGTGCCGGATAAACCAGAGATAAAAACCCTTATCCTGAGAGAAGCCCATGAGACTTTGTACTCCATTCATCCCGGCCGTACCAAGATGTACCAGGACCTGAAGGAACGTTATTGGTGGGTTAGCATGAAGAGGGAGATTGCACAGTTCGTCGCCGAGTGTGACACCTGTAGAAGAGTAAAAGCTGAACATCAGAGACCTACAGGGCTGTTACAGCCATTGAAAGTACCTGAATGGAAGTGGGAAGAGATCGGTATGGATTTCATCACCGGACTCCCAAAGACCCAACTTGGATATGATGCTATTTGGGTGATTATTGACCGACTCACGAAAGTAGCGCATTTCATAGCCGTCAAGACGACCTTTAGTGGCCCTAAGCTTGCAGAACTATACATGGCCCACATTGTGTGTCTTCATGGAGTACCCAAGAAGATAGTGTCCGATAGAGGAAGTCAGTTCACCTCTCATTTTTGGAAGAACCTTCAAGAAGAGATGGGAACAAGATTGAACTTTAGCACTGCCTACCACCCTCAGACAGATGGACAAACTGAAAGGGTGAATCAGATATTGGAAGATATGCTACGGGCATGCGTCTTGGATTTTGGAGCCACTTGGGACAAGAGCTTACCGTATGGTGTGTTTTCGTACAACAACAGCTATCAAGCCAGTCTTTAGATGTCTCCTTTTGAAGCCCTGTATGGACGTAAGTGCCGAACGCCTCTACTTTGGGATCAAACTGGTGAATCTCAAGTGTTCAGAACGGACATCCTTCGAGAAGCTGAAGAGAAGGTACGGATCATCAGAGACCGACTCAAGACAGCCCAATCACGACAGAAGAGCTACGCGGACAATTGACGCCGAGACCTAGCCTTTGAAGAGGGAGATCATGTCTACCTTCGAGTTACGCCTCTCCGTGGTACTCAACGGTTTAACATGAGAGGAAAGTTGGCCCCTCGATATATTGGACCATTTCCCATTATTCGACGCCAAGGCGAAGTTGCTTATCAGTTGGAACTACCGCCCTCATTGGCTGGAGTAAATGACGTGTTTCACGTTTCCCAACTGAAGAAGTGTCTTCGCGTCCCTACAGATCAAGTGGATCTACAGCAGGTGGATGTTCAAGAGGATCTGACCTATGTGGAAAAGCCCGTCAAGATATTTGAAGTCAAAGAAAGGATCACCAGGAGTCGGGCCATCCGCTTCTGCAAAGTACAGTGGAGCAATCATCCGGTAGAGGAAGATACATGGGAAAAAGAAGATGAACTCAAGGCACAGCATCCTGAGCTATTCGAGGATTGATCCGAATCTTGAGGACGAGATTCTCTGTAAGGGGGATAGGATTGTAACACCCTAAAAATTAAAAAGGAAATAAAATAAAGAAAAATAATATTAAAAGGATTTCTGGAATTTATAATTGAAGAAAAACCCTTAAAGAGCCTTATTAAAGCCAAACAGAGGGAAATACTCAAAATCTGGAGCTGAAAATTTTATGAGATGAACTAGAGGCCAAGATATAATTTTAGGAATTTTTCCAAATTTTTATCAACAGTGATTCAACCCTTAATCAAATATATGAATTACTGGATTTATTTTAAACCAGAAAAAGAATTAAAATTTTAAACGGGCCTCAACCTTGAATTAGCCTGCAGCCCAGCCCAACCCAGCTCTGTGTCGCTGACCAGTGGGGCCCGCCTGTCGGCGCGTTCCCCCTCTTTCCTCCCCGCACTCGCGCTCCTCTTGGCCCCCCTGTCAGCCGCTCGCCTCCGCCTCCCTCTCTCTGACTACTGTGGCCCGCCTGTCGGCCCTTCCTTTTCAGTTTCGCCCGCTGACAGGTGGGGGCCACCTGTCAGTTTCATCTTCCTCATTGGAAGGGGATCCCCCTTCCTTATCCGGCGACCCCCTTCCGGATTACTGCCGTCGGCAGCCCGATTACGTCGATCCGGCCCCGGATTCTTTTCCCTCAAGCACCAGCGATCTATTTCCATCCATGGCCGACGCGGTTTCACGCTTAGGAAAGCTTGGCCGGGATTTGGAAACCCTCGCCGGAGAGGGAAGGAAACCCTCTGGTTCCCTTCCGTTTAACCGACGCCGGTGACCCTATAAGTACCCCTCCCCTCGCCGCACTCATCCCACACTGCCTAAGCCCGAGACGTAGCTTTTAGAGCGCTCCCACTCGGTCTTTGGACTTTTCCCTCTGCTCCAACTCCGGCCGCCGCTCGCCGTCGACCCCGGCCTCCTCCGCCCTAGCCGCCGCCACCATCGTGATCGCCGGAGCCCTCCCTACCTCGGCATCCACTCCGTTGGTCGTGGACGTCGTCGGATCGCCGTCGTCGTCGACCACCCGAGGACCCCCTTCATCTACCCCTCGCTGCCGGTCACCTCCGAACCTCCTTCTTCAACGTCGAAGGTACGGTCATGACCGTCATCCCCTCCTCTTTCCATTTTAGCATAAAGCTAGGCCCCTAGGCCATCGCCGTCGCCGTCGCCACCGCGCCCGAGGCCGCCGTCGCCGAAGACGAAGGGTAAAACACCCTCGTCACCACGTGCCGTGCCGGAATCCATCCGAGCCGCACGATCCCGAGCGAACGGTCCAGATTAGATCCTACGGAGATCTAATCTGAGCCCTCAGATCCGGTCAAACCGGTATCTTTTAATCTGGGCCGTCAATCGATATTTAAAATGTTGACTCAATCTGGTGCGTCCACATATACCCGTTCGCTATGTTTTAATCTGGACCGTCTGATTTCACTTAACCCCTCCCGCCTCACGCTGAACCGCCAGATCCAGATCCGACGGCTCTGGATCAACCGGTCCACGCGCACAGTAGCCAGTCCACCGTGAGCCTAGTTCACCATGGACCAGAGCCCATTTTCCAGTTTAAATAAAATTCCAGAAATTGATTTAAACTTTGAAAATTCATAACTTGCTCATTTTAACACCAAATTTCACCATTCAAATTTTGTTAAAATCAGTATAATATTCTATACACATTTATGCCATAAAAATAGTATGTTACTGTTACCAAAAATATTCTTAATAAATAAATGAATAAAAACCCCTTAGGGTTAAAATTATTAATACAGAAAATAAATTAGGAAAAACCCTAAAAAGTTAAGCTTTACTGTTTTATACCAAACTTCAGAATATTAAAATATTAATTCACATAACAACACCCATAAACATGTATGATTATTATTTGGTGTATTTTTATCTGTTTATTGAATGTATTGTTTATTTTTCCGTATCAAGAATACTACGAGTTCGTCGAGGAGCCGGAGTTCTACCCCGAGGTTCCTCCATCCCCATTTGCTGATCAAGGCAAGTCATCGACCACCTCTGTGGAAACAGTTGATCATTACTGAGCCCATGTTTTAATAAATTATTGCTATAACTCATAGGTTAATATTGCATTAGTCCAATAATCAAGCCTTACACTTATATTTCTTAGATCCCCATCCTTATGTGCAAACCCAAGCCATGCTTATTGAGCCTTAACTCCTTGTCACTCTACTATAAAATTATTAGCTAGTGCCCAATGTACCGGCACAACTGCTATAGGGTAAAAAGAATGAGTCGTAGATAGCTGGATTCTGTATATGAATTTCCCCATTATTCTCGTCTCTGGACTCTGTTGGAGTTGGCTAAGTTATAAGTATGGTGGGTTCCGGGTGCAAGCTCGGGCATTGGTTTGTCGCACCCGGGGCACTATAAGGACCGGTCTGTGGGATCTGTTGCAAAGCACTTCCGTTCCAACCAAAAGTCTAATGGGTAAGTCCTACCTGGAAGTATGGAATGCTCCGACTCGATGCACCATAGTGGAGGGGGCAAGGGGCAAGCCTGCGGGCGACTTGTACCGACGAGGCTCAAGGGGGGTATGGTGGGGCTCTGACGCGTCGGTACACCATATGAAACCTATAAGAGGGTGCTGTTGAGTCGGGGAGGACTATATGGAAGGTTTTGGCACGAGTTCCCGTGAAATGGGTCATCTCGTTACACTTTGGTGTAGGTGATGAGTGTGTGCCTTGTGGGTACAGTGGTACATCTCTGATCAGAGTAATTTAATCTTTTCGAAAAGCCGAGCCCACAGTCAAGGGCGGGTTGTGTGACTACTCGCAGTTAGTATACAATTGTTTGAATGGTTGAGTTATTCATGGCATGTAAGGACTGTTGAGTGAGGTGGGGCTGACTGTACCCCTCGAGTTAGAAGATGATGATGCATACACATGTTTACGTTTCAGTACTAATAAATTGTTCACATTAAATTGCTTTACAAATTACTCGCTTCCGCAAAACTAGCCACTATCTCCCTTGTTATTACCTTGCATTATATTTGCATTCGATGGCTTGCTGAGTACTCCTATACTCACCCCGTTGACTTACACCATCAGAGCCCGTCTACTACGAGGAGGATGCAGGTCTGGAGTAGCGACCCAGTCAAGGCGAGACTGGAAGGAGGCGTTCATCTAGGACCCTTAATTTTATTAGTTTCTCTTCACCTTTATTAATTTTTTATTAATGTGGTCTACGAACCGTGAATGATTGCTCGTATTGTACGTGGTCTCATGATGAACGTCTTGTTTTATTGATTTTCTATGGAATTTCAATAAAGTCCTGATTTATTAAATCGGGGCGCGACAAGATGGTATCAGAGCCGACTTGACTGTAGGAAGCCAAATAGACTTGACCCTAGGACTTATATTAACCATATTTTCTCATAAAACTGTTTATCTTCTCATCTTCCCGAGTTTCACAAAAATCTCTCTCTTTTGTAGATGCCGGTCCATACCATGAGTGGGAACCTTCACGACGAGGCCGGATTCATCCGAGAGCTTCGCGTGCTCATCGACTTCTTGGGATTTCCCCATGAGCCCGCTTTCCACGGGATCTTTCCCGATGCGAGCGAGAGCTACTGCGAGGTCACGGTTGTTATCCGCCCCTCCCCCATGCAACCACCCTTCTACACCCATGGAGTCGGAGGACCTTCCTTCGTGGTGGCCAGCCAGCGAGCCGCTCTTCAGGCCCTCGCCGAGCTTCGACTGGTCTACGATTGCCACCTCCGCGACACCGTCTACCGCTTCATGCCCATGCGCACACCAGGGAGTCACCGCAGCATCTACATCAGCTCCCTCACACAGAGCAACTCCGCCATCGCACGCACCATGAGACTTCTGGATGCCATGGACAACCTCGACACCGAGGCCAATCTGGATGCAGACAGCCAGCATGACACGATTGACTTCTACCGCCATACCTTGGAGAACCTGAACTGTGAAAATGCAGAGCTCCATCGACAAGTACAGCAGAACCCCCAGTTGACCCTCGAGGTAGAGGAGTTGAGGCGTCAGAACGAGCTTCTACGCCAAGGCGCCATGGTCAATACCCAGCTCTGCCAGAAGATCCAAGAGTTGAAGAAGGACATTGAGGAGATCGCACCTCTTCCGCCTCGCAAGCGGAAATCCCTTCGGATCCCCACCGTGAGGCCCAAGAGGATTTCCCGCAGCGCACCTCCCGCCGGACCTTCCAGTTCCACCTCCCCGGCCATCTCCATCGAGCCCGTGATCGAGCACCCCCTGAGCTACCATAGACGTAGTACTTACGATTGATTGTTTCCTTTATTTTGTTTTGGATTGTATGACCACCCATGTCTAAAATAAGGCATGAGTGAAGAACTACATAAAAGACAATAAATGTAAATCGCAAGGACGACCTTCTTAAATAAAGTTTAGCAGTGTTCCCCCTTTAAAAGATATTGTTATTTTGGAAACCTCGGGATGTCGAACAACCAAGCCTCCGACGTTCCTCAGAACGGAGGAGATAACGGAAACATGCCTCAGTGGGGAACAACTGGACAAAGGCAAGCCCCGGTTGCCAATCACCCCACTCTGGCCGAGATGATGGCCACGCAAAACCAGCTGGTCTCAGCCCTTCTGAACCAGATGCAACAGCAACAGCAGCAGATGCAAGAACAGCAGGCTCATCTCTTCCGCCTCCACCAACAACCCGAGCTGCCACGACCTGCCACTCCAGCTCCCGCTCCCGCCTCCCAACTCTCGGAGTTCCTCCGAGTCTGATGGGGGATTGGTCCCGATCTTCCGCTAGGTAAAGGATAAACTTGGGTTGGTGGAGAATCTCGACGTTGGCGATCCAAGGCTCCGGTCCGGCGGATCAAAACCTTGCAATCGTTACACCACTGTCTCCGTTGGTTATCAACCACGCAGAACGCGATTGACCTCGCCACGAAGGCTAATTCCTGCAAGCGAACCCAAGAACACAAGCAAGAACAGGAAGGATACAAATCGAATGCCAAAACACAGACAAACGAAGATAAGTTGAGGTTTCACAAACGCCAATGCGGCAGCCAATCGGTCCGGCGCAAGAGGCGGGATCTAAACACAACAGTGTAGATGCAACAAAGCAAAACCTAACCCTAGAAGTGGCTGGCGTGAGAGAATATATAGGGCGGCGGGCCTGTGGAAGGTGAACAGACATGGGCTGTGGGCTAGAAGACGAACAGACTCAGATTATGGCCAACATGGCCCAGTTCTGTCACGCAGGACTGTTTAAATCACACAGAACGACTCGAGACTCCAAATGAGGTGAAACCAACGGCAAACGATCCGTCTTCTCCTCAGCTTTCCAAAAAGTCAAAGAACGCGCCAATCGGACTTCGTATGAGGAAGTTATGCCCATTTTGGTGTAGGGTGGTTGATGTAGTCCGAACCAGCGAAATCTTGACTTCAAAACATCCGTGCGGCTCCGTCTTCAAGTTCAACTCTTCTATTTCATCTCCTATGTTCCTAAGCAACAAAATATCACTAGTATTCAGTAGCATCCCATCCAAACAAATATAATCAAAGTTGCTAAGGAACGAATTAACCTCATGGTTCAAGCGACGGGCACGGGCGCGTGTGATTGGTCCTTGTAGTTGAATTGTAGGTGGAGGCTCCATGTGTGTATCATATGAAGTGATGTCCTCATCATCCTCCCCTTCTTGAATTGGAGTCGTCCTCGACTCAAGCTCATCGTCAGCTCCCAAATAGGGTTTTAAATCATCAGCACGGGGCATCAATTTAAACTTTCTCAAATCAGGAAAACGATCCTTGCGCAAGTACAACCAAACAAGATCTCCTGGTTTGAAAAACATCTTCTTTCTTCCTTTATTTGTCTTTTGAGCAAAATAGCGTGCCTTCTTGTCTATAACTTCCTTGGTCTTCCGATGCATAGCTTTCACAAACTCTGCACGCTTAGTTGCCTCAATGTTGGCTCTCTCTTGAAAAGGAAGCGGCAGCAAATCAAGTGGTGTGATTGGCTTCAAACCATACACCAATTCAGACGGGCACAAATGTGTTGTTGAGTGAACAGCTCTATTGTATGCAAATTTAACAAGTGGAAGGCTGTCCTCCCATTCCTTCAAGTTCTTCTTAATCATTGCCCGCAGCAACATGGAGAGTGTACGGTTTACCACTTCTGTTGGACCATTAGTTTGCGGGTGACAAGTTGTTGAAAATAGCAATTTTGTGCCAAGCTTGGCCCACATTGTCGTCCAAAAGTAACTCATAAACTTCACATCATGATCTGAAATGATGGTTCTAGGCATCCCGTGCAATCTCACAATTTCCCTGAAAAATAAATCAGCAATATGTGAAGCATCGTTGGTCTTGTGACAGGGAATAAAGCATGTCATTTTAGAAAACCTATCCACTCTCACAAATATGGAGTCTCTCCCCCTCTTTGTCCTAGGCAATCCCACAATAAAGCCCATGCTAATATCTTCCCAAGGTGCACTAGAAACAGGAAGTGGAGTATACAAACCATACGGGTTAAGTTTGGACTTAGCTTTATGGTATGTGGTACAGCGCTGCACAAATCGTTCAACATCTCTCCGCATCTTTAGCCAATAAAAATTATTGGACAGCAGGGCCAAAGTCTTTTCTCTCCCAAAATGTTCCATTAATCCACCGCCATGGGATTCCTGCAACAACAGCAAATGTACGGACGAATCTGGAACACATAGCTTGTCAGCATGGAACAAGAAGCCGTCATAAACATGAAATCTTTTCCAACCTTTCCCATCAATACATTTAGTGAATGGTTCAGCAACTTCTTTATCTACAACATACAAATCTTTCAAACTTTCCAAATCTGGAACGTTAATATCAAGTTGAGATAAAAGAACAATCCTACGAGACAAAGCATCAGCACCCACATTTTCTTTGTCATTCTTGTATTTCTCAATGTATGGGAAAGATTCAATAAATTCAACCCATTTAACATGTCTATGGTTCAGTTTAGCTTGCCCTCTCAAATATTTGAGTGTGTCATGATCAGAATGTATAATAAACTCCTCAGGCAAAAGGTAATGTCGCCAATTCTTAAGCACACGCACTAAGGCATATAATTCACACTCATAGGTAAAATAATTCAATTGTGGACCATGCAATTTCTCACTAGAATAGGTCACGGGTTTACCTTCTTGTAGCAGCACATCTCCTATGCCAAAATCACTAGCATCACATTCTAACTCAAAAGACTTACTAAAATCGGGTAGCTGAAGTAGAGGTGCATGTGTAATGCGATCCTTGAGTGTGGCAAGAGCTTGTTCTTGTGCTGACTCCCAAGTAGAAGTAACTCCCTTCTTGGTCAACTCAGGTAAAGGACCGGTTATGGTGCTGAAATCTCTCACAAAACGCCGGTAGAAACCTGCAAGACCAAGAGAGCTACGTACTGCAAGGTTAGTTTTAGTTGCATGCATGACACGTCCTTTCAGATTAATAGCTTGTGATGCAGAAGGAAAAACAATTTTATCTTTCTGTTGCCTCAAAAGCGTCTTAGCTACTTGCTGATTTTCAGAAGGTTGTTTGCTCTTTTGAGCATCCCTAGCATGTTTTTCTTGTTCAAATTTTACAATTTCAGCAGGAGTCATAGGAAGCAATGTAACTTTCTTTCCTTTATACATAAATGTGTACGTATTGCTCCTACCATGGTGTGTAGCATCAGTATCATACTCCCAAGGTCTACCAAGTAACATAGAACATGCTTGCATTGGTACTACATCAAAATCAGCAACTCCTAAGTATGTACCAATGGCAAATTTGATGTGAGCAGTTTGTGTTACCTTGACCTTACCGCTATTGTTGAACCATTGCACATGGTAAGGGTGTGGATGCGCACGTGTGGGAAGTTGAAGCTTCGTTACCATGTCGTGGCTCACCAAATTGTTGCAACTACCGCTGTCGATGATGACACGTACACGGCGGTCATTGACGAGGAAGAAGGTCTGAAACAGATTGTTCCGTTGTGCCCGGTCGTCCTGCTCCATGTGAGTGCTTAAAACACGTTGTACAATAAGTGCTTCATGGTCAGCATAGGTATCCGGCGCAAAAAACAGCGTCATCGTCGAATGTATCATCATCTCCTGCAATGTTAGCAGCAAGTGCATATTCATCTTCAACATCACTAGCACTTACGTAACCACCGTCTTCTGTAGCAATATAAGCCCGCTGACTAGGGCAGTCCTTCATAACGTGGCCAAGTCCTTTGCATCTGTGACACTGTATCGCTGCAGAACGTGCAGTAGAGGCTGCCGAGGAGGTGGGCTTGGCTGGCGCCTTGGATGCTGCAGTCTTGGAACTCTCAACCTGGGTGTAGATGTAGAAGGTGCTGATGTAGCCGCCGGTCGAGAAGGGGGTGCGGGTGGTCGTTGCTGCTGCCCACTTGAGCGTGAAGTAGCACCACCAATGTTGGTCCTCATGCTGCGTTGTGGTTGTTGGCGACCCTGCAATTCTTTTTCTGCAAGCATAGCGAGGTGGAAAAGACGAGTGATAGTATTGTATTCTTTATAATCAATGATATCCTGAATTTCACGTCTTAAACCACCATAAAAACGGGCCATT
This sequence comes from Zizania palustris, assembly GCA_019279435.1. Taxonomy (NCBI): domain Eukaryota; kingdom Viridiplantae; phylum Streptophyta; class Magnoliopsida; order Poales; family Poaceae; genus Zizania; species Zizania palustris. Next base: position 961,430 of record JAAALK010000287.1, read on the forward strand.
TTATCCTCATTATCCTCCTCAATTTCAGCACGCATGCAACCTATTTGCAACTCCTGATAATACTCCTCTACTGATTTATTTCCTTGGTTTAGGCGCTGCAATTTTTTTCTCAAATCACGTTTATATGAAGGGGGAACCCATCTACCACGCATTTGTCGTTTTAACATATCCCAAGTTTGTGGTTCATTTCCAACCTGAACTATTTCAGCCCACCAAAGAAGAGCATATCCAGTGAAGTCACTAGTAGCTAAACGCACGCGGTGGATAGCAGGAACCATGTGAGCATTAAATTTTTGTTCGACTGACATCTCCCAATCTAAATATGCATCTGGATCATAGGTGCCAGCAAAAGGAGGTACTGAAAATTTTACCTTGGAGTAGGGATCATTGTTCCTGTGGTTGTCATTGTTACCTCGTGGAGGGCGGTTGCGGTGGCCGCCCATACCTTGACGGTTGAATTGAAAGCGATGGCGTGCAGCCTCGTCAGGGTCAATGGCATTGTTTCCGGCATAGGATAGGTCGTCTTCTTCTTCAATATGGTCGTCTTCCTCTTCAACATGGTCATTGTTGGCTCGTGCAGCAGGCAATCGTGTTTCCAAGGCAGTCATCCGGTCTACTAGGTCAGCCACAGTACGTGCGAGACGTTCGATGGAATGTTGGGTCTGCCGCTGAGACTCTAGTAGAGCACGTCGTGAGACACATTCATTAAAATCAGATGGAGGGGTGCCGCTGTTATCTGCCATGTTAGTGAAAGACAAAACAACAAAGAATAATCCTGGTGGAAAAACAGCTAGGTGGGGTGTTGGATGTGTGGTGGAAGCAATCCGTCAAGCACCTTACCCACGCTTGCAAGTGTTCTTACCACGCCGCAGTGAGGTCACCGGCCTACAGGTGATGAACCAAGTGGAGGGTGGTGTACAATTGCAAGAATTGAACCTGTCCTGACCAAGAGAAATGTGTAGCTTGGAAGGCAAGTGAGTAGCAAGGATTAGCGATAATAATAACAGTTAAACCAAGTTCAATAAGTATTCCCAAGTACTCGTCAAAGTTGCTGACCGTAGTGCTCCCAAAGTGAAAGTTCAAGTAATAGAGGGAAACTATGTGCCCAAAAATCAAAAAGGAAGCACAAACAGGTCAAAATCAGCTCTCTATAGATCGGACAAGGGATTGGACAAGAGATCGGACAAGTGATCGGACAAGGGTATGTGCAAATTTTTTTTTTCTCTCTTTTTTTTTTTTTTTGCTGCTGTTCGGATCGGACAAGAGTTCGGACAAGAGTTCGGACAAGAGATCGGACAAGCAACAAACAGCCAAAGACTGCCTCAGATTGGACAAGAGTTCGGACAGGAGTTCGGACAAGAGTTCAGACAAGAGTTCGGACAAGCAACTAACAGCCCGCTTCTCTTTTTTTTTATATTTTTTTTTCTCCCTTTTTTTTCACTCTATTTTTTTTGAAACAAGGATGACCAGAGGAGTAACCACAAAAATTGGCACCTACAACTGAGGTGGGATGTGGCTCACAAAATTCAAACAAGTTCGCTGTCCGGCGAGCAAAAACTTTGTCCAATTTTTTTCTTTATCTTCCCGATTTTTTTGGCGATTTTGGTGAGGGCTAACCGACCTTTGTTGGTTAGGGGACCCTCCAAATTGAGTCAGGAACACGCTCAAAAAATTTCAGATTTTTCTGCCAAACGAGCGAAAAGTTATGCCTGTTTTACTGAAGGGGGGTCACAAAGAGCAGATGTGGAAAACAAATAGGGTTGCGGAAGGGGGGGGTTTCGGTGGGGAAATTTTTTTTTTTCTGAGACACAAGAACAACTACTACTCAAACGACACAGAGGGATGACTAAACCAGCAACAAGACTCGACCAAGAACACGAACTCAACAAAGTTAAAACTGAAATTAAAATCGCAAGGCACAAAGGGGTTCTCGGTGGGGAATTTTTTTGGTGCGGTTTTCTGGACTCTGGGTAAAACAAAAGCAGATCGAGATTACCTAACGGGAAATCTGAGCTCTGATACCAGCTGATGGGGGATTGGTCCCGATCTTCCGCTAGGTAAAGGATAAACTTGGGTTGGTGGAGAATCTCGACGTTGGCGATCCAAGGCTCCGGTCCGGCGGATCAAAACCTTGCAATCGTTACACCACTGTCTCCGTTGGTTATCAACCACGCAGAACGCGATTGACCTCGCCACGAAGGCTAATTCCTGCAAGCGAACCCAAGAACACAAGCAAGAACAGGAAGGATACAAATCGAATGCCAAAACACAGACAAACGAAGATAAGTTGAGGTTTCACAAACGCCAATGCGGCAGCCAATCGGTCCGGCGCAAGAGGCGGGATCTAAACACAACAGTGTAGATGCAACAAAGCAAAACCTAACCCTAGAAGTGGCTGGCGTGAGAGAATATATAGGGCGGCGGGCCTGTGGAAGGTGAACAGACATGGGCTGTGGGCTAGAAGACGAACAGACTCAGATTATGGCCAACATGGCCCAGTTCTGTCACGCAGGACTGTTTAAATCACACAGAACGACTCGAGACTCCAAATGAGGTGAAACCAACGGCAAACGATCCGTCTTCTCCTCAGCTTTCCAAAAAGTCAAAGAACGCGCCAATCGGACTTCGTATGAGGAAGTTATGCCCATTTTGGTGTAGGGTGGTTGATGTAGTCCGAACCAGCGAAATCTTGACTTCAAAACATCCGTGCGGCTCCGTCTTCAAGTTCAACTCTTCTATTTCATCTCCTATGTTCCTAAGCAACAAAATATCACTAGTATTCAGTAGCATCCCATCCAAACAAATATAATCAAAGTTGCTAAGGAACGAATTAACCTCATGGTTCAAGCGACGGGCACGGGCGCGTGTGATTGGTCCTTGTAGTTGAATTGTAGGTGGAGGCTCCATGTGTGTATCATATGAAGTGATGTCCTCATCAGAGTCCGCCCACCGACCTTCTCGAGCACCACCAACCCCATGGAGGCTGGGGATTGGTTGAGGACCATCGAGAAAAAGATCGATCTCCTGACCTGCACTGAGCAGGAGAGGGTGGCCTTCACCTCCCACCAACTCCAGGGTCCCGCCGCAGAGTGGTGGGACAATCTGCGCGAGACCTTGCCCGAGGGACATGTCCATACCTGGGCGGAGTTCTTGGCTGCTTTCCGTGCCGCTCACATCCCCTACGGCATTATAGCTCAGAAGCAACAAGAGTTTAGGGACCTGCAGCAGGGGAGCAGGTCCGTAACTGAGTATTTGCATGAGTTCAACTGACTAGCCAGGTACGCACCTGAGGAGGTCCGTACAGATACGGCCAGGCAGGCTAAGTTCCTTCGAGGACTGAAGGATGAGTTTTCCCTTCAACTCGTTTCCGGGGATTACACCAACTTCCAAAAGTTGGTTAATAAAGCTATCATTCAGGAGACCCAGCAAAACAAGGTCGACCTGAAGAGAAAGAGGATGATCGCCTTCAAGCAGAATCAAGGCATGGCTCAGAGGCCCCGTTTCACCCCTCCTCCACCATGACGAGTACATCTACATCGGCCACCGGTACATCTACATCGACTACTACGTCTACACCGCCGATGGACACAATAGGAGGTGCGGATATCGACAACCGCAACATCTTGTCACCTACACTTGAAGATATCCCCGTAGAAGGCCGAGCAGAGATTGAGGCAAAGTTAAAAGCGCTCCAAGACATGATGCTTGGGGGATACGTCAAGACACGCGCAGGCTTCATCAAGCACGACATCATCACCTCCGACCTCGCTCAGGTTAAGGTAACACCTGTATCGCCTCGTTTATCTTCTTTAGAGATTGAGCAAAAAATAGTTGCATCAGTAGATCAAGCTGTTAGCGCTTCGCTAGCCAACCGTTTGGATTTGGCAGTCAGCTCCCAAGTGGAGGCGACTCTTAGGAGGTTCAGCTTTACTAAGGCCTTACCCCTGGTTCCTATTGCTAGTGCACCTCCGACAAATCACATATATGGTAGGACTAATGATAGCGTTGGCACAATCATGTCTCCGGCCTCAACACTTATGGCTGAGAACAATCATTACACCTACGGTCAAACTAACACCGCGTACCATGCACCACCACCTACGCCGGTACCCACGCTACCCGCACCACATGCGCAGGCGCCCGGACATGAGCACATCATGCATATGGCGCGCAGGGGAGAGGCCCAAGGCCGACACGCCGATATCCCACTGCGTGTCACGCCCCCGCGTGAGAGGCGCGCACAAGCAACATGCCAAGATGACATAGAGGAGCGGGTCCACGCACTATTGAGAGAGTGTGTCGGCTTCATGCGCAAGGGACTTGTTAGGGTTTACCATAAGCCATACCCCGACCATCTTGACACAGTACCCTACCCCCGTGGCTATAGAATCCCTGAATTCACTAAGTTCGACGGCGAGGGTAGCAAGACTACACTAGAGCACGTTAGTCAATTTTTGGCACAGTGTGGAGAAGTTAGCGGGATAGATGCTCTAAAGGTTAGACTATTTTCTCTCTCACTGTCCAGCATCACTTTCACTTGGTTTTGGGCGCTCCCGCCAAACTCCATCCAGACGTGGGATGATTTAGAGCAGAAATTCCATGATTATTTCTACACGGGTGAGATAGAACTTAGGCTTTCACATTTGACATCGATTAAGCAGAAATCTAGCGAGAGCGCCTCTGAGTACGTCAAGCGTTTTAGGGATACTAGAAAACGATGTTTTAGCCTGAATATTTCGGAAAGGGACTTGGAGGAACTAGCTTTTAATGGATTGTGTTTTGAAATTAAAGAGAGGTTATATAACCAAAACTTCTTAGAAGTCAGCCAAGTTTTACAGCAAGCTCTGGTCCAGGAAGGTCGAGCCAAAGATAAGAAGTTTATTAAGATATTTAGCAAGCCTAGGGCTGAAATCCACATCATGGAACGTTCTAACGAGGAAGAATCGGAAGTGGAGGATTCGACCGATATGTATGCGGCCGAATGGGTGTGGAATGCTAAGAATAAACCTGTCACCTACTCCGAGTTACGACCATACCCCACAAAGAATCGACTTAGTGAAGTCAAGTACTCGTTTGACATAACTAAATGTGATAAGATATTTGATTTTCTCTTAAAAAGTCAGCTTCTCAGGTTACCTAAGGGTCAAGTCATTCCACCTGCCGATGAGTTAAAGAAGCATCCATACTCTAAGTGGCATTATTCGCATTCACATAATACTAATGACTGCAATGTTTTTCAACGACAGATAAAATTGTCCATAGAAGAAGGACAATTGAAGATAGATCATAATCCGAAGATGAAGCTGGATAAAGATCCTTTTCCCGTCAACGCCGTCGACCTCGGTGAGAAAAGGGTGTTGATTCGGCCAGAACAGGCCGAGTCGGCTAAGGGAAAGGATGTAATCATTGGAGAGCCACGCACTCGCACGCGCATACCAAAGAACCCCGAGGTAGGAGTGTGGAAACAGAACATTAGCACCCCTTCGGCTAAGGCTCACAAGAGGCCAAAGGTAACATATAACATGTTGTTGACCAAGCATCAGAGAAGAGCCAAGGAAGCAGGTCCACACGCTGAGAAAAAGCAGCCAAAGGGTCCAAGAGTCTCGAAGGGTGGCTTCAGGCCGAAGCAGATGAGCCCTCCGCACGGAGGCTTCGGTCCACAGTTGCCTGAAAATCCACACGGTGGTTCCAAGCCACAATGGCCAAGTCCCCCATGCAGCGGCTTCGAGCCCTAGTGGTCGGCTACCCTATACAGCAACTTCGGCCCCCAATGGCCGAGCCCCGCATCGTGTTGGACTTCTTCGATGGGAGGCTTCAGCCCGCACTAGCCAAACATACCTCCGGCCTGGCAGGACCCTTCGCTGGTGTGGTCAGAGATACCATCGACTTTGCCAAACCCCCCTCCGGGTAATGGGTTTGGCTCACAGTGGGTGAGGCCACTAGAGCCGCCGATGCCTCCGCCGTATGACTGGGCGGGGACCCCATGGGCCCCGCACGTAACTTGGTCGGGGTACCCTCCGCAACCTAACATTGTGCCTTATTTTCCTTCAGAGTATTATGGATGGCAGGGGCAAACAGATGCAGCGGAGGGGTCATCGTCCACAGACTGTCTGTGGTGCCTCCGAATCAAACCATGCAGAGCGAAGCCGAAGGGTGCGAGCACGCGGAGGCCGAGGTCAGGGAGTCCGAAGCCATAACGATCAGAGTTGGGTCTCAGGAAGTCCCAATCCCAAAGACTTTGTCACTTAGGTCTGACGGAGGTAAGTCTCATGCTTCGGCCGAGCTCTGCGCTGAAGCGTGGTTCGGTCGGCCGAACGAGGCCTGCCCGTCTGTCGGGGTTTGCAGTGAAGCACCCTCCGAACACATGGTGCACAAGGCCGAAGGGCACAGTACCACTTCAGCCAGAATTAATGGAAGCCGAACAGTCGCACCCGACACTAAGCCGCAGCCATCTTGGGCCCCTTCAGGCATGTCCAAATTACAGAAGAGATGCCTACAAAGACTACGGGCACAGGAGATGCGCGAGAAGAAAGCTGAGGCCGAGCGCGACGCTATATTCGAGGAAATCCACCCTCGGCCAGCTACAAAGTAGGTATGGAGGGAGAAACCGGTTGAGATAAACAACCCCGCTCCTAGTCCGAGCAATGACGACGACGACATGCTCGACGACGATTACTCACCCATCTTTAAATGGCCCGCACCCGAGGTGATGGATATCAACATCGTCATGCTACCTGCCGAGTTCGCCCTACCGCAGGATGAGGCTGAGGTTGCTCAATTGAACCTTGGCCCACGCAATGCCATCTTCGAGAAGCCCGAGGACTCAGCTCGCCATCTAAAGCCCCTCTATGTCAGAGGTCACATCGATGGGAAGCCGATTTCCCGAATGCTCGTCGACGGCGGCGCCACTGTTAACTTAATGCCTTATTCATTGTTGAAGAAACTTGGTAGGGACGAAGATGACCTGAAGAAGACCAACTTGATGCTCAACGGCTTCAACGGCGAGAGCTCAGAGGCCAAGGGAGTACTCTATATGGAGTTGACGGTGGGCAACAAGATGTTGCCAACATCATTTTTTGTCGTCGACGTACAAGGTAATTATAGCGTACTACTCGGACGAGACTGGATTCACGCGAACTGTTGCATTCATTCTAATCTACTCCAGTGCCTGATACAGTGGGACGGCGATGAGGTAGAAGTCATTCCCGCGAATACTTCGGCCCATGTAGCATTGGCCGATGTATCAGTTGACGCCGTCCATAACAAAGTAGAATGTCTGTCAGGTAGAGATCTTTCAGATTACGATTTTGTTAGTGTATCCAGAGGATGGTTTGAACCAGTGTCTGTAAAGTCAGCTGGAGTAGCACAGTTGTTTTTGTATTAATAGTCATGTCCAGTGAGAGTAATCTAGATTGGCCAAAGTCTCGCGTGGAGCAATATCGGTCTAATAAAGACGGTATTGCCGAGGCCATCGGGGACTTTAGCGAAGTAGAGAAATTAGGACAAGGTTTTGTGTCGGTCGACCCCTTGGAGGAAGTTGACATACGTAATGGTAGCATCCCAAGGCCGAATTTTGTAAACCAACATTTACAGCCCGATGAAAAGGCTGAAGTAATAAAGTTACTTCGGTCGTATGTCGATTGTTTGCCATGGGAGTATAGCGAGATGCCAGGGCTAAGCCGCGAGCTCGTGGAGCATCGGCTGCCCATCAAGTCCGGATTTAGGCCTTATAAGCAGCCTCCCCACCGCTTTAATTCGGCCGTCTATGACCGAGTTAAAGAAGAAGTGGAGCGACAACTCAAGGCTGAATTTATTAGGCCATGCAGTTACGTGGAATGGGTTGCTAACATTGTGCCCGTAGAGAAGAAAGGGAGCGGCAAGATACATGTATGCATTGATTTCAGGGATCTGAACAGGGCCACTCCAAAGGATGAGTATCCAATGCCGATAGCCGACATGCTGATCAGCGATGCCTCAGGACACAAGGTACTAAGTTTTCTTGATGGAAATGCTGGTTATAATCAAATCTTTATGGCCGAAGAGGACGTTTACAAGACTGCCTTTCGATGCCCTGGTTTTGTCGGTTTATTCGAATGGGTCGTCATGACTTTTGGTTTGAAAAATGTCAGCGCCACATATCAGCGCATTATGAACTTGATCTTTCATGACTTGTTAGGAGTTATGTTAGAAGATTACATCGATGATGTCGTAGTCAAATTGGACTCTATGGGAAACCATTTAGCCGATTTGAGGGTTGCTTTCGATAGGATGCGGCATTATGGGTTGAAAATGAACCCACTTAAGTGTGCTTTTGGTGTGTCGGTGGGTAAGTTCTTAGGTTTCATGATTCACGAGAGAGGCATAGAGATTGATCCTAAGAGACTTGAGAAGATTAGAAACATTGCACCGCCGATGTGCAAAAAGGATGTACAAAAATTACTAGGCAAGATGAACTATTTGCGTCGCTTTATATCCAACTTGTCCGGCAAGATTGATGCCTTTGTCCCCATACTCCGGCTAAAAAACGAAGCCGAGTTCACTTGGGGGGCAAGCCAGCAAAGTGCTTTTGAGAAGATCAAGGAGTGCTTGTCATCACCGCCTGTGGTGAGAGCACCCAAAGCCGGGATTCCGTTTCAGCTATACATCGCCGCTGAAGATATCATGATTGGGGCCGTGCTGACTCAGGAGGTAGAGGGTAAGGAGTACATCATCACATTCTTAAGTCGCCGCCTACCGGACGCCAAAACCAGGTACGCGTTTGTGGAACAATTGTGTTTATCACTTTATTACGCGTGCACTAAATTACGCCATTATCTTCTCCCCACTACATGTGTTGTTGTTTGCCAAACCGATGTTATAAAACACATGTTACAGAAGCCGATCCTGAGTGGAAGAATCGGAAAATGGGCTTACGCGTTGATTGAGTATGACTTGGCCTACGAACCCCTAAGAGCAATGAAAGGCCAAATCGTAGCCAACTTTATAGTTGATCACCACATAGATGTCAGCTGGAGTGACAGCATTGCTCTAGTTGAGGTAGTTCCATGGATGCTTTATTTTGACGGTTCGGCCTGCAAGAGTGGCCAAGGTATTGGAGTGGTCCTCATATCGCCTAATGGAATGCACTTTGGAACTTTGGCCCGTCTAGAGTTTTCTTCCACCAATAACCAAGCCGAATACGAAGCCTTATTGCTAGGTCTTGAATTGCTAGAATCTATAGATGCTAGACATGTTCACGCATATGGTGATTCTTTATTAGTAGTACAACAAGTAGCTAAGAATGCTTAATGTTTTAATGGCTTGCTGAATAGTTACTTGGACAAATGTCTAGACATAGTTGCTACTTTTGACGATTTCAAAATATCTCACGTGTCAAGAGAAGCCAATTCAGTCGCCAATGATTTGGCTCAGCAAGCATCTGGCTACCAAGTCAGGGGAGGAAAATTTTCCGTATTGGAGAAGTCGGTGTTTAGTCTCACCACCAAAGCCAGTAATAGTGGGCAGGCACACCCGCGCCAAGGACCCCGGATCGGAGTATCCTGCCGACCGAAGGAGCTGGCGCACCGAAGTCTTTAGGCCAAAGCCTCCTGCACGCAGAAGGCTCCCCAGAGTCTAAACCCTACGGATGGCTTCGGCCCAACACACTTCGAATGGCCACCCCAGCCAGGCTTCGGTAGGTGCTGGAATGGCTCGGGGGGCACCTCGAAGTCAGTAATTTGGAAGTTTTCTCAGAAGATGGACAAGCGAGACCCTCTAAAACCTATAAGGGTGATTGGAGAGTTTCAATCGTCCAGTATTTGAGAGACCCTAGCCAAAGGGTTGATCAGAAGGTTCGGCGACAAGCGTTCAAATTCGTGTTGATAGACGACACATTGTCTCGCCGAACCATCGACGGAGTACTATTGAAGTGTTTATACCATGAGCAATCCCAGGTGGCTACAGGAGAAGTCCATGAAGGGCTTTGCGGCACTCATCAGTCGCCCAAAATATGAGTTGGATGCTCAAGAGAGCGGGTTTTTTATTGGCCGACTATGACTGGAGATTGTTTCAAGTACTATAGAGGGTGTGAAGCATGTTAGAAGTTTGGCAATATCCAGTTAGCTCCTGCCTCATTGCTCAACCCTATTGTCATGACATGGCTATTTTGAGGTTGGGGTTTAGACTTCATCGGCCAGATTCACCCTCCTTCCTCAAAAGGGCATCGGCTCGTGTTGATGGCGACGGATTACTTCACTAAATGGACAGAGGCCGTACCTCTCAAGAACATGACTCACAATGAGGTACATGATTTTATTTTAAAGCACATCATACATAGATTCGGCATTCCTCAACCTCTTACTATGGATCAAGGCAGTTCATTTGTTTCCAGAGAAGTAAGGGACTTCGCTGAATATTATGGTATTAAGTTGGTAAACTCTTCGCCTTACTATGCTCAGGCCAATGGTCAGGCCGAGTCTAGTAATAAAACCGTAATTAAGCTCATTAAGAAGAAAATTGAAGAGTGTTACCAAGGCCAATGGTCAGGCATGAGGTGCTTTCCGAGGCGATATTGGCCTGTAGAATTGCAAAGCACAGTGCTACCAAGGTCAGTCCATATGAGGTGGTATATGGACAAGAGGTCATTCCGCTTGTGGAGGTAGATCTTGCCTCCTTAAGAGTGTTAAAGCAAGATGGCTTATCGGTCGATGAGTATGAAACTCTTCTAAAGGATGATCTAGAGGAAGTGACCGATAAGAGACTAAGGGCTTTAGAAGCCATAGAAGTAGACAAGAAGAGAGTAGCTAAAGCCTACAATAAAAAGGTTAGACAAAAATCGTTTCAAATAGGAGACTTGCTGTGGAAAACGATTTTACCATTAGGCACGAAGAGTCCCAAGTTTGGTAAATGGTCACCTAGTTGGGAAGGTCCTTCTAAGATAGACGAAATTGCTCCCGGCAACGCATACGTATTGGAATCCCTCCAGGGAGAGCGGTTTCGAAGAGCTTTGAATGGTAGGTACTTAAAAAGGTATTTCCCAAGTGTGTGGAAAACATCATGAACGTGTCGAAAAGCCGATATGGATGATATCGTCTTCAGCTCGTTGTGCTTTTAGTTCACTCAGTTCACTAAAAGGCATGGGGGCATGTGTTGATAGCAACAAATGGCATTAATCGCTAGATTGTCAAAATATCAATTTTGGTGATTTGGGCCGAAAATACACATGCCCAGGGTCTGTCCGAAGCCCTACAGGGCCAAAGCCCATTGAGCCATGGGCTCCGAAAGCCTGTAGCCAGCCCATGGGCTTCGACTAGGAAGTCTTCGGAGGCCCACGCCACCGAAGCTTCAGCTCGAGGAGCGGGCCTCGACGGGCCTGGCCGAAGCCTACTTCGGCAAAGATGGAGTTGTATGCGATTATAGCTCAATTCTTATCTCCATCTGGCCAGATTAATAGCAGATTAGATTAGGAATTAAGCCCTTATAAATAGAGAGGCGAGGCCAGCGTAGAGCTCCCCAACTCAAACCAAACCAAAACCCTATGCTTTGATCGTATTTACTTTACCTTTATTTTCCTGTACCTCTTCGTGGGTTTGCCTGGAAGCCCTCCAGCAGCCACTACAAAACAGTGGTAACCCTTGTTACTTCGCTTGTGAAGTATCCATTAATCTGCGTAATAGATTGCTACCGCCTTGTTACTTCGCCTGTGAAGTATCCGCTAATCTGCGTAACAGATTGCTACATTCGCTACTAGTGCAACACTTAGCAAAATTCGGTCCTCAGGCTGAATTGGTACTTCGAATCATCTTTGTTACAGGTTCCTACATTCAGAGCTATTTCATCGGAGGAGTCCGGAGCTGAGAGATCAGTTTCGGAGGTCCCCAGCACACCCCTCGGTAGGACTGCAGGCTCCGACAATAGGCTTCGCCAGCATACTTCATCGCAACGGGTTTCGCCATGATCATACTCCCCTCCGGACGAAGTTGCGCTCGCACATGGCCCTCGCGTCATTATTCTGTAGTTTGCTGTGTCGAAGATCTCACGCTGAACCCCGTTGTTCGGAGGTGATTGACGCGTCCAGATCCGTTCGGAGTCCATCTTTGGCTAGATCAGTCCGAACGCCAAAGCACCCTTCGGTGGAGTACTTCGCGCCGGACGCCGAAGGTACACTTCGGTGCCCCCTTCGCACCAGACTTTGAACTAGATGGGCTCCGACTGGTTTGCTGATTTTATTCTATTTAATCTATCTCTTTCAGCTAATTGGATTATTTTGTGTAATCTGGTTGCCTAGCGACTCCACCCCCTTATCACGACTAAGGGTAGTCGGAACGCGACGTCGGTGCCACGTCACGCTTAGGCTTCTCCCTAATTATCTGTGCGCTTTTGGATCGTCGAATTAACCCAAGTGCGGGGCATATTTCTATGTCAACACCACCTTTGACTCTGGGTCACCTACGACACTGGGCCACCTTTGACCTGGGGATGCATCATTCCGGAGCCTAGAATCCCGGACTTGCTGAGCCGTCACTCGGAAGTCTCAAAGCCCACTGCTACAGTCCCAGAGGCACTGTGTAGCCTTCGGAGGGATGCTCCGGATTTTGTAAAGCGAAGCAAGGCTTCGAATTTTAAATAAGATGAAGCAAGGCTTCGGGTTTTTATAAGGTGAAGCAAGGCTTCAAAATTTTAAAAGTAAACAAGGCTTCGATTTCAAAACACAAAGCATGACTTCGGTTTTAAAACGCGAAGCGAGGTTTTGATTTTTAATAAGATGGAACAAACGTTTGCTTTAAAGCGAAGCAAGGCTTCGATTTAAGGCGAAGCGGGGCTTCAAATTTATATTAAGGTAATTGCAAATTTGTACATCGAAGGGATGGTTCGGGCAGTGTACATACCTCATAAAGCGGGTGAAAACTTGCCTTGTAGCCCCTGGGCTTTAACGGATTTGGACATGCGAAGCGGAGTCCCTTGCCAGAGAGTGAGCTCCGAAGCGCGAAGGATGAAGGAAGGCGAAGAAGGCCTTTGGACTACACCCGAAGCCCCTTGCCGGAGGGTGCGCGAAGCAAGAAAGCTTCGAAGCTCCCCCCTCAAGCGCACTTCGAATTGCAGACAGTGGCAGAGAACTTAGCTTTTAGGACTAAGTTCCCCACGAACGGCGCCAACTATTGTAGCAATTGTGTTAGCTACAACACATGTTTTGTATGTGTATACGGCGTGTAAAATGAACCTCGAAGGGTTCTCTCAAAAAGAGAAATGATTTATACTGGTTCCGACCTCCCCAAGGGGATAATAGCCCTACGTCCAGTTTGTGGTGGATTTGGCATAGTATGCCTCGGTGGAATCTAGTGGATCCAGAGGCTCTCATGGCTCTGCCCGAGCTCATAGCCCTCTAGCAGCTAAACTATTACAAGGGCTTGGCCCTGCTTTTATAGGCACGCAGGCCAAAGGGAAAGACCTAAATTCCCTCTATAAACCATAGGCTTTACAGGGGCAAAGAGGGAAAACAGCTAGTCTACTATACAAAGTGCTTTACAGCTTTATAGACGTGTCAGATAAACGTCACTTCTTGACCAGCTAAACGACATACTAGGGGCAGAGGGGCCCCTGGTATGACTTGTACACTGTAGCGAAGTACAGATATTTTCTGGGTTCGGAGTAATGGCCGGAGCTCTTTGGGTAGAGGCTGCGAAGAAGGCTTCGAAGGACACTCTGAAGTGGGCTTCGAAGTATACTTCGAACTGAACTCCTAACTGGGTTCTCGGAGACTTAGCTTTGAATCAGCTGAAGAGGGTCTGGAGACTGGCTCTCCGGGCTCCGAAAGGATCTCGAAGGTTAACTCCAAAGATAACATGGAGGATAACTCTAAAGACAGCCCGGAGGATAACTCCGAATATAACTTGAGACTTAGCTTCTGGCAGACTTCAAAGGGAGCTTGGAGGCTTCACTCCGAAGGGCTCCAGAGGCTTGAACTGTGCTGCTTGGAAATAACCCCGGCAGGCCAGAATCTGCTTCAACAATGTCGAGCTCCAGGCCGAAGGCTAACAGAGGCTGACGTCATTTGTCCCCTGTTTAAGGGAAAACTTATTCCCCCAACAAAAGTGATAAACATAAATGCTCCACAAACACGTACCTAGTTTCGGCGTCTAGCATGCAACGACTCAAGAATGTGATGATGTACTCTTTTGCTTCCACCTCCTGGGTTAGCACGGCCCCTATCACACTATCTTCGATGGCAATGTACAATCGAAATGGAATTCCTACTTTTGGTGCTCTCACCACGGGTGGTGATGATAAACACTCTTTAATATTTACAAAGGCGCTTTGCTGACTTTCCCCCAAGTGAACTTGACTTCATTCTTTAGTCGGAGTATAGGGACAAAGGCATTAATTTTGCCAGACAAGTTAGATATAAAGCGATGCAAATAATTCATCCTGCCTAGCAACTTATACACATCTTTCTTGCATGTTGGCGCTGCAAAGTTTCTAATCTTCTCAAGCCTCTTAGGATCAATTTCTATACCTATTTCGTGAATCATGAATCCTAAGAACTTTCTCGCCAACATGCCAAAAGCACATTTGAGTGAGTTCATTTTCAAGCCATACTGTCGGATCCTATCAAAAGCAACATTCAAATCGACTAAATGGTTTCCCATAGCGTTCGATTTGACTACAACATCGTCTATGTAAACTTGCAACATAACTCCTAACAAGTCATGAAAGATCAAGTTCATAGCACGTTGATATGTATCGCCAGCATTCTTTAAACCAAAAGTCATAACGACCCACTCGAACAAGCTGACAAAACCAGGGCATCAAAAGGCTGTCTTGTAGACGTCCTCTTCGGCCATAAAGATTTGATTATAACCAGCTTTGCCATCAAGAAAACATAGTACCTTGTATCCTGAAGCATCGTTGATTAGCATGTCGACTATTGGCATTGGATACTCATCCTTCGGAGTGGCCTTGTTCATATCCCTGAAATCAATAGAAACTCATATTTTGCCGCTCCCCTTCTTTTCTACATGCATGTTAGCGAGCCATTCAGCATACCTACATGTCCTAATAAACTCAGCCTCGAGTAATCGCTCCACTTCTTCTTTAACTCGGTCATAAACAGCCGAATTAAAGAGATGAGGAGACTTCATATGAGGCCTAAATCCGGATTTGATAGGTAGCCGATGCTCTACGAGCTTGCGACTTAATCCAGTCATATCGCATTATTCCCATGTGAAACAATCGACGTACGACCGAAGTAGTTTTATTACTTCGGCCTTCTCATCAACCTGTAAGTGTTGGTTTAGAAAAGTCGGCCTTGGGATGCTACCATCGCCTATGTCAATTTCCTCTAAAGGTCGGCCAATGCAAAACCTTGTCCTAATTTCTCTACTTCGCTAAAGTCTTCGATGGCCTCAACAATACCATCTTTAGCAGACCGATATTGCTCCACACAAGACTTCAGCCAATCTAGATTGCCTTTGCTAGACATGACTACTAATTTAGAAATAGCCATGCTACACCAGCCGACTTTATAGACACTAGTACGAAACGTCCTCCGGACACGCTAACAAAGTCATAATCCGAAAGATCCCTACCCGATTGACATTCTACTTTAGTGTGGATGACGTCAATGGACACATCAGCCAATGATACCCGGGCCGAAGTGTCTGTGGGTATGACCTCTACCTCATCGCCGTCCCACTGAATCAAGCATTGGTTCAAAGTAGAAGGAATGCAATTGTTGGACCAGAAACGGCGACCAGAGGGGGGGGTGAATGGGAGCTTTTAAAATTTCGGTTGGCAATATACTGATCTTTTTCAGTTTGAGTGGTGCGGGTATCAGGGATGGAGTATTGTGAGTCCACAATCTCCCAAATTGCATTTCCTTGGCTTAACAAGTAAGCCTCCATGCGCACCTTCCAGTATGCAAAATCTGTCCCATCGAACAGAGGAATTTTACTGCCTCTATCCATATCGCCAACAGATCACAAAACCGGTTAAGGTCAACTGGTGATCTTAACCTGCTCTGATACCAATTGTTGGACCGGAAACGGCGACCAGAGGGGGGGGTGAATGGGAGCTTTTAAAATTTCGGGCTAAAAACTTAGCCTTCGGTTCTGTTCTGTCTTCTGCGGAACAGGCTTCGAACACAGCCTTCGAAGGTCAGGTTCGGAGGTACTTCGACACCTTCGAACACAGGCTTCGGAGAGGCAAAAGTTCGAAGTCAAGAAGACTTCGCTCCACTTACAACCCTCGAAAACCAACTCTGCTAAGTCAGTGCAGGCTCCGCACACAGGGTGCTTTGAGCAAACTTCGCACTTCACCCTTCGCAAGAGTGGACAGCCCTCTGAGGACTTCGACCAAGTACTTGGCAACAGCAACGGGTGCTGGGCTTCGTACCCGAAGGTCTACACGCACACGCAAATGGACTATGCTAAGGGCTTCGACACAAGAAGCACTACGGGAAAAGAACAGGGCTTCGCTAGTAAGCAACGAGGTCTTGCCTCGTGTTACACAGAGCGACAGCACACTGTAAAGCACACTTCGCGATAAAAACACCCTTCGCCAAGACAGGCTTCGGTGAACTAAAAGCTAGCGAGGTATGCAACGCGAGCTCAAGCAAAAGCACAAAGAAGCAGGGCTTCGCTGCTTGAACAAGGAACACTGAAATAAATTGAACTCAGAATGAATACAGCGAGGTCTGTCTACAGGAGCTCAACAGTAAATGCTCAAAGTGTTAAATGTTACCTACCGAGCCCCCATATTTATAGCCCACGGCTTCATCCTAAGGAAGTGACTACAATACCCCTAGGGTTTACAACTGATTTGTCTCTACAGAACTAAGGGGTACAAAAGGTAGTCCACCTTTATTTTGGAGGCTTCTCTGTCAGCTGCAGAGGGGACAGTGTCAGCCTTTTTCAGAACAGACAGTGTCAGCCTTTACAGAGTTGAC
Source organism: Zizania palustris (assembly GCA_019279435.1). NCBI lineage: Eukaryota > Viridiplantae > Streptophyta > Magnoliopsida > Poales > Poaceae > Zizania > Zizania palustris. The sequence goes on from JAAALK010000287.1 coordinate 978,351, forward strand.
TTCTGGAACCTCCCTTCGCACGCGAGGGGTGCGGAAGCTTCGGCGAGAAGCCTGCAGCCTGTTGGCCTTCGCTCCGCCGAAGAAGTCCTTCGATACAGTGACGGTTTTAAGCCGAAGCCGTCAAAGCCCCTTGGGCCTTCGCACCACCACCTCCGGAGTGGACCACCACGGCTTCGCAGCTACTCCCAGCTCGAACACCGTCCGTCCGTGTACCGAAGCCATGCATGGCCGAAGCACCTCAAGTCAACCTCACTCCGAAGCCCACCTTCGGAGTACCACCCTTCGAAGTCCCTCCTTCGTCCAAGGCCTCCGCATGAAGCATTTCATGAGCACTCCGTCGCAGTGCCTCTCCCCGAGCACACTCCACGACGAGCCTCACCCGGACCATGCCTTCGATGCGCCTCGACTTCTGAGACCTTCGTCGGGCCACCTTCGAGTGTCTCCCTCCGGAGCACACTTCGAACACCTTGCCTCCGCAGAGGACTTGGTCCACCAACTCCGAAGTCACTCCATTCGGAGTACCTTCGAAGTGCCTCACCTCCGAGGACTTTGTCTCGGAGTACCTTCAGCCGGAGCCACGCTCCGCACTCTCTGCCTTCACCTGGCGCGCCTCGACCCGAGGACCGACCCGGACCACCTTCGCAGCCACCGTGACGGAGCTCCCCGCTCCCCTGGCATCAAGTCACCCGCTTGACCCAGGTTCACCCGGCTCGAACCTTGTCCGTCGCCTCCGAAGTCCCTGCGCACCACCGACAAGCAAACAAGTGTATCCAGTACTCCGGAGACCTCTCCGGGTTAGCAACCTTCGGCACACACTCCGGTGTACCGCCCAAAATACCGAAGCCATCGGTACGAACCCTGTCAACCCGAACTGTCGGACCCCTCCGACAGGTACACTCCGCTGCACAGCTGCAGCAAGCAAACACCGAACATACTCCGGTGACACACCTCCGAGCACCCTTCGGAGGTACCACCTCCGAAGCCCTTCCGGAGGTACCCTTCGAACAGAGGGTAAAATCCAGTCAATCACTCATCACAAACACCGAAACCACCCTTGGTTTCTCAATCTCCCCCTTGATGAGTGCATTGACAACCACATCCAAGTTCAAGAAAATTTTAAAAAATTTCAGCACACAAGTGACCATAAAAAACTCAGAAAAGAGCCAAAGCATGTCACTTGATAAAAGAAATTTTCTCCCCCTTTGTAAAAGAGTAAAAGCCCCTTCGGCAAAACTCCCTTTGGATAAAAACTCCCCCTGAGTTGAGCAAATTTTTCTCCCCCTTTATGTCAAAAATCTCTCCCCCTTTAGAAATAATGCCTTTTTGCAGCAGAGAACATAGCAAAATCTCTCCCCCTTTGGCAATGCAAGCATCAAGGAGCATTCAAAAGATGCAAAGCTGCGAAATGAATAGAATTGCAAAGACATATAATGCAAAAATATGCCAAAATTAACACAAATGATCATGTGCTCAGCTCAATTTAACAATCTGTGAAACAAGATGATGGCATGTGATTTTGTCATTTTGAAGTAAAAGCATCACCACTTAATCACAGTAGTTAGACATGAGAAGGCAAGGACTGCGCAAAGCTAACAAATTCTACCCTAGACAGACAAGTCTTGTTCAAAAGGAGCTGTGAAAGCAAACTTGATGATCAATTAATTTTGTTGTTCTTTTTCTTAATGCCAGGGGTTATTTGTTTGTCCACCTTATACTTTCCAATCAGGCCAAGCCTAGGCATGAAAGCCATCTGAAGCTTAAGGCGGTGATTTTGGCATACACTACACTATCCCAGTTCAAACCAAAGTGCAATGGTAAGCAGTCTAGAATAGAGTAGTGCGACAAACAAACCCTCCTGGATCTTTTCATTTAAACCAGGCAAATCATGGATTTTTGACTTTGATTTAGATGAATAAGTTATTTTGATGAATATCCATGAATAAAGAACACAATTTTTCAAGTTGCAAATTTTAGCATCCAAGGAACAGTGTCTTGCTGTCAAGTAGATAAAAGATAGCTAAAAGCAGTCCTGCCTAAACAAGCTAGATACACGATTTAGCAGTGAGCAAGTTTTGATTGTAGAAAATAAAACATCATGCACAATCAATGTTCCAGACATATTTCATAGAGCTGAGCTGTCATGACTTCCTTGAATTAAAAGCAGGCATATAATAGCAAAAGATGTAAGTGCAATTCCACACATAACGAGCATATGCAAGACAATTAAAATCAGCTCCCCCTCACAAAATGCCGTAGGGATGACAGATACCAAGTTCCCCACGCAAGTAAGCAAATCGAGAAGCATCGAGGGGTTTTGTAAAAATGTCGGCAAGCTGGTGTTGGGTATCAACATATTGAAGTTCAATATCACCCTTCTCATTGTGATCTCTGAGAAAATGATACCGTACATCAATGTGTTTGGTTCTGGAGTGCTGAACCGGGTTGTTTGCAATACAAATAGCACTAGTGTTATCACAAAAAAGTGGAACACTCTTATAATCTAACCCGAAATCCCGCAAAGTGGAGACCATCCACAAAATCTGAGAGCAACAGCTAGCTGCAGCAACATATTCGGCCTCAGCCGTCGATTGTGCAACACTAGACTGTTTGCGGGAGGACCAGCAAACCAGAGAAGTACCCAGAAAATGACAAGTACCAGAGGTACTCTTCCTATCAATTCTACACCCAGCAAAATCCGCATCTGAATAACCTCTAAGACATAAAGATGAAGACGATGAATACCATATGCCAAATTCAAGGGTGTGTTTGAGATACCTTAGAATGCGCTTAACCGCTTGGCGGTGCGAAGCTCGTGGTGAAGCCTGAAAACGAGCGCACAGACATACAGCGAAGTGTATGTCCGGCCTCGTGGCAGTCAAGTAGAGGAGGGAGCCGATCATGCTCCGGAACTCCTTCTGATCTACGGCTTCTCCATCTTCGTCAGGGTCCAATGCTACAGATGTAGCCATTGGAGTGGCGAGGGGCTTCGCATCGGACATGTCGAACTTCTTGAGCAGGTCCTTGGTGTACTTTGTCTGGTGGACAAAAGTACCTTGTTTGCTTTGCTTGATTTGCAAACCAAGGAAAAAGGTGAGTTCACCCATCATTGACATTTCAAACTCCCTGCTCATGGTATCTGCAAACTCGGCAACTAAAGCATGAGAAGAGCCACCAAAGATGATATCATCCACATAAATCTGCACTAGGAGGAAATCTTTGCCATGCTTGAGAGTAAACAAAGTTTTATCAACAGAGCCCATCAAATACCCTCGCTCAAGCAGAAAAGACTTAAGTCTATCATACCACGCCCGAGGGGCCTGCTTGAGTCCATAAAGAGCCTTATGAAGTTTAAGGACTTTATGTGGGTACTTGGGGTTTTCAAAACCAGGGGGTTGTTTTACATAAACATCTTCACCTATGAAGCCATTAAGAAAAGCACTTTTGACATCCATTTGATAGAGTTTGAATCCCCGGGATGTCGCAAAGGCAAGCAAAATCCTAATGGCCTCAAGGCGAGCAACAGGTGCAAAAGTTTCAGTAAAATCAATCCCTTCTAGTTGAGAAAAGCCCTGAGCTACAAGTCTAGCCTTATTTCTAACAATTGTTCCATCCTCCCCTTGTTTATTTTTGAAAATCCATTTAGTTCCAATGAAATGAACATTTGGTGGAGGATCAACTAAAGTCCAGACTTGGTTTCTTTCAAAATTCTCAAGCTCTTCATGCATGGCATTGATCCAACTAGAATCAGAAAGTGCATGACTAACATCTAAGGGCTCGAAAGAAGCAACAAAAGCAGCATTGGTGAAATGGGCATGAGAACGAGTTACCCTTTGATCAAGCTCACCAATGATCTGCTCGGGAGGATGCATCCTTTGGACATGATGTGGAGCCTCGCGGCGGGATGCAGTCTCCCCCTCAACTTGTGCGTTGGAGTGGTCCAATATGACCGATGTTGAGGTAGTTGCTTCGGGACCTCGTGCCGAAGTAGTAGAAGCGGGGTCAGCTTCGGGGGTCGATGTCGAGGGTAGTAGGGGTTCATCCTCGAATCCTCCGGGATCTTCGTCTTCGAATAAGGTCTGTTCCATGTCGTGTTCATTTGCCTGTTCAAAAGCAGAACTAACAGAGGGGGTTGATTCATCAAAAGTCACATCACATGACTCGATGACAGTGTTAGTTTCCAAGTTATAAACACGATAGGAATGACCATGAGTAGTATAACCCAAAAAGATCCCGTCAGAAGATCGCGACTCAAATTTATCCAAGTTACCACGTTTTAGGATAAAGCAGCGACAGCCAAAAACTCGAAGATGAGTAACCTTGGGCTGTCTCCCAAAACGCAGCTCATAAGATGTCAAATTTAAAATTGAGCGCAAGAAAATTCGGTTTGAGATGTAACATGCTGTGTTCATGGCCTCAGCCCAGAATTTTCTAGGAGTCCTATGCTCATCAAGCATCGTCCTAGCCATCTCAACCAAAGTGCGGTTTTTCCTCTCAACAACACCATTCTGTTGAGGAACCCGCGGAGCAGAGAATTGATGTTCTATGCCATGCTCCATGCAAAAGTCAACAAAGAGACTATTTTTGAACTCGGTGCCATTATCGCTTCGAATGAATTTTAATGCACCAGGGAGTTCAGTGAAAAGTCTCAAAGCCAAGCTCCGAAAGTGTGAAAACACTTCATCCTTGCTGGCAAGAAAGAAGACCCAAGAGTAGCGAGAGAAATCGTCGACTATAACAAGTACATACCACTTGCCGCCTAAAGAACTAACCCGAGAAGGACCTACAGTGTCCATATGGAGAAGTTCTCCGGGTTGTTCAGTCATCACTGTGGTGACTGGCGAATGCGAAGCGGCAATCATTTTTCCATGTCGACAAGGAGCGCAAACTAAATTCTTCTCAAACTTGAGCTTGGGCAATCCTCGGATCAAACCTAGGGCGCTCAGACGAGCGAGCAACTCAAAGCTCATATGCCCTAGTCTCCTATGCCACTTCCAAAGCTCAGAAGTCGAATGTGCAACAAGACAATGAGAAGAACCAGACGACTCTGAAAAATCAGCTCCAAAAACTCTCCCAACCCTAAAGATCTTACACAACACAACGCCATCAGAATTGAGCACTTGCGAAGTATCGCGATGAAATCGCACTTCGAAGCCCTCATCAAGCAACTGAGATACCGACAGCAAATTGTATCCCAGGTTCTCAACCAAAGCAACATCTTTGAGAGTGAAGTTTGAATTAATTCTTACCACACCTTTACCTTTCACTCTACTCCTTCGATTGTTTCCGAAGGTGATATGTTCCCTTTGCTTGGTTGTGGTGAGGCTGGAGAACCAAGCTGCATCTCCGGTCATGTGGCGCGAACAACCGGAGTCCATGATCCACGTGCCCTCCAAGCCTCGACCTGTCGCCTACACATGATAAGAACGCCTCGATCGCTCAGTGCTGGGGTGAGTAAAATAATGACGAGGCATCCAGCACTGAGTGACACGAGTAGTAGGCACAGTAAAAGCAGACGGTCTACGCACATAATAATCAGAATGATGCAAAGTGTGAGGTCTACCTACATGCAAAGAACGCAAAGCATGACGAGGTCTCCTACTCTGACGAGGTACAAAACTACTCGCCCGAGGTCTACCACCATATGAAACATGGTGAACACCTCGAGGAGCAAAACCTCTCCGAGAAGCACGAGGAGCCTCGAAAACAGGACGAGAGTAATACTCAGACTCATGCATACCTAAAGATGGGTAATGCATGTCCTGATAGCTCATCGCCTGTGCACGTCGCTCATCCTTGATGCGACGAAAACAGAAACCAATCAAATGACCCGCCCGCTGACAATAAGAACAATGAAACACTCTCCTGGGGGCACTCTCATGGGTCATAGGAGCAACTCTCACAGGCTCCTTGGGTTTCTTCTGAGTGGCTCTCTTGGGAGGATTTTTCTTGGCAGGAGGAGTGGTTTTCTTTGGTGGATGGGTAGGCTTTTTGGCTGATGGGGTGTCCAACAGAGCTCTCTCTTTCTCTAGGGTGGTGGGAGAGGTGAAAACAGTTTTGGTCTTACTGTCTGAAGCTATCCTCTCAAAACCCAAACCTAGAGCTACCCCTGCTCTGTCAGCACACAACTTGGTCTTGGCCAAGAGCAAATCCATCCTACCCTTCCCCTCAGTGCATTTGTTCACCACAGAGAGAAGGTATTCATTTTCAGACATGAGGTTTTCAGCTCGCTCTCTAACAGTGCCTAGCTGGTCCTTAAGGGTAATGCAGGTGTCACAAACAGGTTGCACATCCTTAGAACTACCGGCCCTCTCCAATCTAGCCTCCAAATCATGAACATGCTTATCACGTAAATTAATGCTATCGCGTAATAAAGAGCAGTTCATGCAATCAACAACATTATGAGGTCTAGAATCCACCTCCAAAAGCTGCTTCTGTGCAGTCTCAAGCTCAGAAAGAGTTTGAGCATGAACAGAACGCAACTGAGCAAGCTCACTCATGACAATAGAACATGATTCACATTCAGCATCATTAAATTTAGACTTAAGCATGGCATATTCAGTAGAAATGTTTTCTAGCCTAAGTCTAAGGTCTTTTCGTTCTCTAGCGGCTTGCACAAGTAATCTATCCTGACCAAGCACAACCTCATTCAGCTCATCTAATTTAATTAGAAGCTGGTCAGAAGATAGGTTTACCTCAGATGAGTCAAGCTCATCGCCGCTGTGATCGCTGTCGGCCATGAAGCAAAGGCCGGTGAAGTCACGTCCCTTCTTGTCCTTCTTGTCCTCCTTCCTTGGGGACTCCTCCTCCTCAGAGCTCGACTCCTCAGTTGAGGAAGTGTCGATGTCGCTGAGAGCAGCAACAAAAGCTCTGGAAGCGGCCTTGGCTACTTTCTTAGCCATCTTGCCGCGCTTGCCCTTCACAAAGGGTTTCCTCTCCTTCTTGTGGTATTTAGGGCGGTCACTCTCATCTCTCTTCTTGACCTTGGGGCAATTTGCCTTGATGTGAGAAGTGTCGCCACATTCATAGCAACCACTAAAACCACTTCTCCTCTGATCCCGTCTCTCATGATGAAAGCGGGTGAACCTCCGGGCAATGAGAGCAAGCTCATCATCTGCTAGAGTATCCACCTGCTCCTTTGTGACGGAGACCAGGGAGGACAGAGCAAAACCATCTGCAAGAACACAAGTGCCTGATGTGCTTGGTTCTGCAGTGGTGCCACGGCTAGTGCTAGAAACCAATGCCAATGGCTGTGGCAAAGAGCTTCTGTGCACTGCAAGAGATGCCTTGGCAATCTCTGTGGACTTCAGCTTGCTAAAGAGTTCATCACAGGTCAATGTGTCATAGCCTGTGGACTCCTCAATGCTGGATATCTTTACTTCCCATATGCTACGGTCAAGAGCATAGAGAAGCTTGATAGCCCTATCGTGATCACTGTAAGCAAGCGTCCCGTTGGATCGCAAGTTACTCACTATTGCGTCAAAGCGAGAAAACATGGCATCTACAGATTCACCAGGTGCCTGCACAAACAGCTGATACTGTTGATTGTAGGTGCTTTGGCGCCTGGCCTTAATCTGAGCAGAGCCCTCATGAAAGACAGTGAGTGTTGTCCAAATTTCCCTAGCAGTCCTAAGGTGCTGCACCCTATCAAACTCACTCCGACTCAAACCAATGAACAGTATGTTCCTTGCCTTCGAGTTGGCAATATACTGATCTTTTTCAGTTTGAGTGGTGCGGGTATCAGGGATGGAGTATTGTGAGTCCACAATCTCCCAAATTGCATTTCCTTGGCTTAACAAGTAAGCCTCCATGCGCACCTTCCAGTATGCAAAATCTGTCCCATCGAACAGAGGAATTTTACTGCCTCTATCCATATCGCCAACAGATCACAAAACCGGTTAAGGTCAACTGGTGATCTTAACCTGCTCTGATACCAATTGTTGGACTGGAAACGGCGACCAGAGGGGGGGGTGAATGGGAGCTTTTAAAATTTCGGGCTAAAAACTTAGCCTTCGGTTCTGTTCTGTCTTCTGCGGAACAGGCTTCGAACACAGCCTTCGAAGGTCAGGTTCGGAGGTACTTCGACACCTTCGAACACAGGCTTCGGAGAGGCAAAAGTTCGAAGTCAAGAAGACTTCGCTCCACTTACAACCCTCGAAAACCAACTCTGCTAAGTCAGTGCAGGCTCCGCACACAGGGTGCTTTGAGCAAACTTCGCACTTCACCCTTCGCAAGAGTGGACAGCCCTCTGAGGACTTCGACCAAGTACTTGGCAACAGCAACGGGTGCTGGGCTTCGTACCCGAAGGTCTACACGCACACGCAAATGGACTATGCTAAGGGCTTCGACACAAGAAGCACTACGGGAAAAGAACAGGGCTTCGCTAGTAAGCAACGAGGTCTTGCCTCGTGTTACACAGAGCGACAGCACACTGTAAAGCACACTTCGCGATAAAAACACCCTTCGCCAAGACAGGCTTCGGTGAACTAAAAGCTAGCGAGGTATGCAACGCGAGCTCAAGCAAAAGCACAAAGAAGCAGGGCTTCGCTGCTTGAACAAGGAACACTGAAATAAATTGAACTCAGAATTAATACAGCGAGGTCTGTCTACAGGAGCTCAACAGTAAATGCTCAAAGTGTTAAATGTTACCTACCGAGCCCCCATATTTATAGCCCACGGCTTCATCCTAAGGAAGTGACTACAATACCCCTAGGGTTTACAACTGATTTGTCTCTACAGAACTAAGGGGTACAAAAGGTAGTCCACCTTTATTTTGGAGGCTTCTCTGTCAGCTGCAGAGGGGACAATGTCAGCCTTTTTCAGAACAGACAGTGTCAGCCTTTACAGAGTTGACTTCTGGAACCTCCCTTCGCACGCGAGGGGTGCGGAAGCTTCGGCGAGAAGCCTGCAGCCTGTTGGCCTTCGCTCCGCCGAAGAAGTCCTTCGATACAGTGACGGTTTTAAGCCGAAGCCGTCAAAGCCCCTTGGGCCTTCGCACCACCACCTCCGGAGTGGACCACCACGGCTTCGCAGCTACTCCCAGCTCGAACACCGTCCGTCCGTGTACCGAAGCCATGCATGGCCGAAGCACCTCAAGTCAACCTCACTCCGAAGCCCACCTTCGGAGTACCACCCTTCGAAGTCCCTCCTTCGTCCAAGGCCTCCGCATGAAGCATTTCATGAGCACTCCGTCGCAGTGCCTCTCCCCGAGCACACTCCACGACGAGCCTCACCCGGACCATGCCTTCGATGCGCCTCGACTTCTGAGACCTTCGTCGGGCCACCTTCGAGTGTCTCCCTCCGGAGCACACTTCGAACACCTTGCCTCCGCAGAGGACTTGGTCCACCAACTCCGAAGTCACTCCATTCGGAGTACCTTCGAAGTGCCTCACCTCCGAGGACTTTGTCTCGGAGTACCTTCAGCCGGAGCCACGCTCCGCACTCTCTGCCTTCACCTGGCGCGCCTCGACCCGAGGACCGACCCGGACCACCTTCGCAGCCACCGTGACGGAGCTCCCCGCTCCCCTGGCATCAAGTCACCCGCTTGACCCAGGTTCACCCGGCTCGAACCTTGTCCGTCGCCTCCGAAGTCCCTGCGCACCACCGACAAGCAAACAAGTGTATCCAGTACTCCGGAGACCTCTCCGGGTTAGCAACCTTCGGCACACACTCCGGTGTACCGCCCAAAATACCGAAGCCATCGGTACGAACCCTGTCAACCCGAACTGTCGGACCCCTCCGACAGGTACACTCCGCTGCACAGCTGCAGCAAGCAAACACCGAACATACTCCGGTGACACACCTCCGAGCACCCTTCGGAGGTACCACCTCCGAAGCCCTTCCGGAGGTACCCTTCGAACAGAGGGTAAAATCCAGTCAATCACTCATCACAAACACCGAAACCACCCTTGGTTTCTCAGCAATAGTTTGCGTGGATCTAGTCATGCCCGAGTAGCACACTATAGTTACCTTGCACGTCAACGACGAAGAATGTTGTTGGCAACGTCTTGTTGCCTACGGTTAACTCCATGGAGAGCACGACTTTGGCCTCGGAACTGTCGCCGTTGAAGCCGTTGAGCATTAAGTTAGTTTTCTTCAAGTCCTCCTCGTGCCTGCCAAGTTTCTTCAATAGCAAGTAATGCATTAGGTTAACAGTGGCGCCACCGTCAATAAGCATCCATGAGATCGGCTTTCCATCAATGTGACCTCTGATGTAGAGAGGCTTTAGATGGCGAGCCGTATCCTCGGGTTTCTCAAAAATAGTGTTACGCGGGCCGAGGTTCAATTGAGCGACCTGAGCATCGTCCTGTGGTACAGCGAACTCAGTGGGCAGCATGACGACGTTGATGTCCATCGCCTAAGGTGCGGGTCACTCGGAGATGGGTGAGTAGTCGTCGTCGAGCATGTCGTCGTCGTCGCTCAGACTAGGAGCCGGGTTGGTTATCTCAACCGACTTACCCTCCATACCTGTCTCATTATTGGCCGAGGGCGGATTTCCTCAAAGATGGCGTCTCACTCATCCTCGGCTTTCTTCTCGCGTATCTCTTGTGCCCGTAGGCATTGCAAATGCCTTTTCTATGAATTAGACATACCTAGAGGTGCCTAAGATGGTTGTGGCTTGGTACCGGGCACCATTGCCTTGTTCCTATTATTTTTGGCTAAATGGGTAATACCCAGATTGGCCTCGCATGTTTCATAATCGGAGGGGCATTCGCTGCAAACCCTGCCAATCGGACAGGCCTTGTTTGGCTGGTCGGACCAGGCTCCGGCGTTGGCTTCGTCTAGAGTAGGAGACTTACCTCTGTCAGGCTTCGGCAAGGGGGCCTTCAGCATTGGGACTTCTTGAGACCCTATTCTGACTGTGATAGCTTTGGACTCCCTGTCCTTCGCATCTTCACATTCATCTCCCTTGGCTCCGTCTTGCGCAAGTCAATTCGGAGGTACTACGGACAGCCTGTGGACGATGTCCCCCTCCGCCGTGTTTGTTTGTCCCTACCAGTTATAATACTCCGAAGGAAAACAAGGGACAATGTTATGTTTTAGAGGGTGCTCTGATGGTGATACACATGGAGCCCACAGTGTCCCTGCCCAATTGTATGGTGGAGGCATCGATGGCTCTAGCGGCTTCGCCCACCGCAAGCCGAACCCATTACCCGAAGGGGAGCTCAGCCAGGTCGACGGCATCTCGAACCATATCAGCGAGGGGTCCTACCAGGGCAGAGGTATGTTCGGCCATTGCAGGCCGAAGCCTCCCACCGGAGGGTTCATCTAGAGCGAAGCCGGGTTCGACCATTGGGGTCCAAACTCGTTCTCGATGCTCGGCCACTAGGGTTCGAGGCCATTGTATGGAGGGTTTGGCCACTGGGGTCCGAAGCCACCGTAGGGGGTGTTAGGCCACTGTGGCCCGAAGTCCTCATGCGAATGGTTCGACCACTGTGGTCCAAAGCTACCATGCGGAGGGTTCGGCCACTGTGGTCCAAAGCTACCCTCCGACTGCTTTGGCCCCTTCGGTTGACTTAGCCTTTTGGCACGAGGGCCTGTTTCCTTAGCTTTTCTTTGGTGTTTGTTTAACAGCATCTGATATGTCACCTTCGGATTCTTGCGAGCCCTAGCCGAAGGAGGTGTGCTAACATTCTGTTTCCACACTCCTACTTAAGGGTTCTTAGGTACGAGTGTGCGTGTACATGATTCTCCAATAACGACTGCTTTCCCCTTAGTTGACTCGGCCTGCTCTGGCCGAATCAACACTTTCTTTTCATCGAGATCGACGATGTTCACGGGAAAGGGGTCTTTGCCCATCTTCATCTTTGGATTAGGGTATATCTTCAATCGTCCTTCCTCTATGGCTGATAGAACCTGTCGACGAAAAACATTGCAGTCGTTAGTATAATGCGAATTCGAATCATGCCACTTACAGTATGGATGTTTCTTTAGCTCGTCAGCAGATGGAATGACTTGTCCTTCAGGAAACCTAAGAAGCTTGTTCTTCAAGAGGAAATCAAATATTTTATCACATCTGGTTATATCAAACGAGTACTTGACTTCGCTAGGCTGATTCTTGGTGGGAGACAGTCGTAACTCAAAGCAAGTAATAGGTTTTCTCTTAGCATTCCAAACCCATTGGACCGCGTACATGTCAGCTGAATATTCTTCCTCCTATGATTCTTCTTCGTTGGAGTGTTCCATGACGTGGACTTCAGCCCTAGGCTTGTTAAATGTCTTAATGAACTTTTTATCCTTAGTTCGGCCTTCCTGGACCAAAGCCTTTTGTAAGACTTGGCTAACTTCTAAAAGGTGCTGGTTGTCCAATCTCTCTTTAATTTCAGAACGCTACCCGCTAAAAACTAGATCCGCCAAATCTCTTTCTAAAATATTAAGACTAAAACACCGGTTTCTGGTATCTCAAAAATGCTTGATATACTTAGAGACGCCCTCGCTAGATTTTTGCCTAACCGATATCAAGTGTGAAATCCTAAGTTCAGTTTCACCTGTGTAAAAGTAGTCATGGAATTTTTGCTCTAATTCAGCCCACGTTTGGATAGAGTTCGGCGGGAGCGCCAAAAACCAAGTGAAATCGGTACCGGATAGCGAGGGATAAAATAGTCTAAGTTTTAAAGTGTCCGACCCACTAGCTTCTCCACACTATGATAAAACTGACTGACATGCTCCAGTGTGGTTTTGTTACCCTTACCATCGAACTTGGTGAATTCAGGGACTCTATAGCTGCGAGGGTAAGGTATCATGTCGAAATGATCGGGGAACAGTTTCTGGTAAACCCTAGCTCGACCCCTAGGTACGAAGCTGGTACACTCACTAAACAGTGCGCGTATTCGCTCCTCAATGTCATCCAGGCCTACTGCCTGCACACGTCTCTCTTGCGGGGCGTGACACATGGTGGTATGTAGGCATATCGGCCACGGGGCTCCTCATCATGCCCTAGCTCGGGATATATGACGTGTTCAGGCCTATGCGCTTGTGGATGTGGCGTGGGCAGTGTGGGAAAAGTTGGCACCGGGGTAGGTTGAGGTGGCGCATGGTAGGTGGTGTTAGCCTGGCCGTAAGCATGGTGACTGGTCTCAGCCATGGATATCGAGGCCGGAGACACAATGGTTTTGCCGGTACTACCATCAGTTCTGCTATAAATGTGATTTATTGGAGGTATACTAGCAATCGGATCTAGAGATATGGCCTCGGTAAAACCAAACCTTCTAAGTATCGCCTCTACCTAGGAGCTAAGTACCGAATCTAAACGGTTGGCTAGCGAAGCGCTAACAGCTTGGTGTACCAATGCGGCTATTTTTTGCTCAATTTCTAAAGAAGATAAACGAGGCGATACTGGTGTTACCTGGGTCCGAGCGAGGTCGTGCACATTGACGTCGCACTTGATGAAGCCCGCATGTGTCTTGATGTAGCTCCCAAGCATGAGGTCCTGTAGTGCCTTCATCTTTGCCTCGATCTCTGTTCGGTCTTCTGTGGTGATATCTTCAAGGGTAGGCGTCATGATGGTCTGGTTGTCGATATATGCGCCTCCCATGTGATCCATCAATGACGTAGACGTAGTAGTCATCGTAGAAGTAATAGTGGCCGATGTACACCTACTCATCATGTTGGCATAGCTCTCCCCAGCGGAGTGGCCAAAAAGTGTGTTGACACGAAAACGTGCCCCCGCACTTGGGTCAGTTTGACGATCCAAAAGTGTGCGGATACTTAGGGTCAAGCCTAAGCGTAACCCAACACCAACGTTGCGTTCTGACTACCCTTAACCGTGGTAAGGGTGGTGGAGTCGCTAGGTTATCAGACCACACATGAATAACCCAATTAGCCGAAAAGAAATATATTAAATAGAATGAATCAGTAAGCCGAGCGGAGCCTAACTGATTCGAAGTATACAGTGCAAAGGGTATCGCCGAAGGGTACCTTGGGCGTCTTATGCGAAGGTTCCCGCCGTAGGGTGCCTCCGGTGTTCAGACAGATCTGGCCGAATGCGGGCTCCAAATAGATCACGACACAAGAATCACCTCCGAACAGCGGGGTTTTGCGCGAAGTCTCTGGCATGATAAAATAACTCGAAAGCAGCGCGCGGGTGACTTCGTCTGACGCGGGGTATGAATGTGGCGAAGCCTGACTCAACAAAGCCTGTTGCGGAGCGTCCTGGCGTGCGGGACTCAGTCAAACTGACAACAGCGTGATGGTCCGGCATGGGTAGTCGAAGCAATATTCCGGTCGAATGGTGCTTTGGCAGCCTCTGAAACCAGCCTCCTGGCTCCAAACACCTCCAGCAAAGTAGCTCCGGGCATGAAAACCTGCAATAGAACAAAAATCAAGTACCAATTCGGCCTGGGGACCGAATTCTGCTATGTGTTGCACTTGAGAGCGAATGTAGAAATCTGTTACGCAGATTAGCGGATACTTCAAAGGCGAAGTAACAAGACGATAGCAATCTATTACGTAGATTAATAGATACTTCACAGGTGAAGTTACAAGGATTACCACTCTTCCGAAGTGGTCGGCGAAGGGCTTCCAGGCAAACCCATGAAGGTTGCAAAAAAGTAAAGGTATGGTTCAAAGCTAGGGCTTTGTGTTTGATTTGTGTTGGGGGGGGTTAATGAACCGACCTCACCCCTATACTGATAGGGCTAGTTTTCTAATCTCTAAGATTAATCTATTAAGATTCGTCCTAATCATGCGTAGGGATAAAATTAGCCAGAATCAGACTCAAACTCTATCTCAGTAATCCTGCCCGAAGTGGGCCTTTGGCCAGGGCCACCGAAACCTACTCCTTGGGCGAAAGCGTCGGCAAAGCAGGCCTCCAAAGGCCTTTGGGCCGAAGCTAGCAGGCCTGTTGGAAGCTTCCAAATCCCATAGCTTCAATGGGCCTTCGGCCCTATAGGGCTTTAACTCGATCCATGACATGTGTATTTTTGGACCAAATTACTAAAATTGATATTTTGACAATCTTAACCATTTAATGCCATTTTTTTTCTATCAACAGAATCTTCTGCTTTTGGCTCGGCTTTCCTGAACCAGAGCCTTCTACAACACTTGACTAACATCGAAGAAATCCTGACCATCTAGTTTTTCTTTAAGTTCGAAGTGGAGACCGTTAAAAGCTAGGTCGGCCAAGTCTCTATCGAAGATGTTCAAAGTAAAACATCAGTTTCTACTGTTCCTAAAACGCTTAACATACTCAGAGACAATCTCATTAGTCTTCTGTCTAACCGATATCAAGTGTGATAGTCTAAGCTCGGTCTCCCCAGTATAGAAATAGTCATGGAACTTCTGCTCCAACTGGGCCCAGGTTTGGACGGAGTTCGGCGGTAACACCGAAAACCAAGTGAAAGCGGTGCCGGAAAGCGATAGAGAAAACAACCTAAGCTTCAAAGCATACGACCAACTAGCTTTGCCACACTGTGCTATGAACTAACCTATGTGCTGTAGGGTGGTCTTACTTCCTTCACCGTCAAATTTTTTAAATTCGGGCACCCTAAAGCCCCGTGGGTATGGGATGGTATCGAAGTAATCAGGGTACGACTTTTGATAAACCCTACCCCATCCTCTGGGTGTCCATCCCGCAACATCTATAAATAGTACACGAATCCGCTCATCAAGGTCATCAAAGCCTCCTGCCTGCGCGCATCTCTTGTGTTGGGGTGCGACACGCGGTAGTATATCATGGTGTCGGCAATTTGGCTCCTCCTCTCATGGTGTCTCGCGTTACTGGGCGTGATCAGGCCTATGCGGGTGTGCAGGAGCAGGAGCCATGGGCAACACAGGGAGAGGTAGTGCAGGCACGGGTGGCGGCGGTGATGCATAATATGCGGCAGGAGTAGTCTGATCGACCATAGGGCCGGTCTGACCGAAGGCATAACGGCCGGTCGCACCGGCCTGATGGCCGGTCTGACCGACCGTTGTCATCTGAGTAATCTAGCACATGTCGGTTTGATTGGCCCAAGGGCCGGTCTGACTGATAGGGTCATGCAGGACCTCGACCATGGAAGGCGTGGTTGGGGATGCGACAATTTTTTCGGTACTCTCATCGGTTCTACTATATATGTTGTGAACGGGGGTACACTAGCTATTAGAGTGGGGGAAATGGCCTCAGAAAAGCCGAATCTCCTAAACATCGCCTCCATCTTTGTGTCCAATTTTAAGTCAACCATGGATTCTACACGGTTTGCAAAGGTAGCACTAATGGCCTGGTCAATGGTGTTGGCTATCTTTTGCTCAAGGTCTTGGGAGGAAATTCGAGGAGACGACGATGTTGCCTTAGCCCCGGAGAGGTCGGGGACGTCGCCGTCGCGCTTGACGAAGCCCCGCGGGTCTTGGTGAAGCGGCCAAGAAAAATGGGTGTGTAGCTCCTTGTCGTGGCCTTGAGCTCTGCCCTATACTTCTTGGAGAGGTCCTCAATGGTGGGTACGATGATGTTGCTGTCGTCAATCTCTAAGCTCCCCACTAGATCCATCGGCATCGAGGGTCCAATTGATGTAGAGGTAGTAGGTGTACCCGTCGCCGATGTAGATGTGCTTGGCATGTTTGTCCCCGGCAGAATCGCCAAAATGTGTGTTGACACAAAAAGTGCCACCGCACTTGGGCCAGTTCGACGATCCAAAAATGTCGTGAAACGTTGACATTGAGTTCCGACAATCCTTAAACAGTAGTAAGGGGATAACGAAGTCACCATGCAATCAAATAATATTAATCTAAAATTACTCAATTAACCGAAGTGTTGGAAAATAACTAAGAATGATAAATAACCTAACTAAACCCAACCGGCCAGAACAGGGCCGGTCTGACCGAAGCTTACTGAGCGATCGGATCGGCTAGGGGCGTCCAGTCAGACCGAAGGTATGCCACCAGTCGGACCGGTGGTGCAATGGGTTGTCCGAAGGGGCTTCGGCCTATGTTTTGAAGGGCTCGCTGAAGGTATCCTTCGGTCGGTCGAACTGAGGGTAAACCTTCGGTCAGACAGGAGTTGGCCAAAGAGGACAATTAGTACTCTGGCGCGAAGGTGGGCTCCGATGTGTATACACCTCCGATGTAAAAGAAATACCTTTGGTGCGGAGGGTTTCTGGTGTCCTCTACAAATCCCGGTCAGACTAGCCTCGTGCCACCGGTCGGACCGCGGTGTGCCGGTGCGTCAAATGACAGCACGACATGGGCCGGTCGGACCGAAGGGTGACCTCCCGTCAGATCAATTGTTCTTTGATGGCGTCCTCCGAGCTCCGGCGACCATTTTCGCATGGACGGATCACCACCAAACTCCTTGGAGGAGATGATAGTGATGAATTACTGCCAAAAATACTAAGAGATCAAAGTAATTTGGCTTGGAGACCTAATTACCAATAAAAACCGTTAAAACCGATAGAAATCCATTACGTGGATGAAACAAACGATTCATGAGTGAACCGACAAGGACTTACTGTGATTACGACGTGACGGACGAATGGTTTACAGCACAAACCAACAAAGATGTATGTGCTAGTCTAAAACTAGGGAAAGAAAGTAAATGCGATTCACGGTAGATAATAGATTGGATCTATCAGGGTTTTTTGGGGGGCTCTTTGAATCGGCCTTGCCTCTATTTATAGTGGTGGGTCAAGGGTTCCTAGGGTCTAAGATGAGTTAGTCACGAGTTCTAAGTCATCCAAAATTAATTAGGGATAAAATACCCCGAAATTAGTCATTTGGAGTCGGACTCAGGTTGGGCCGGTCTGACCGAGCCCATAGGCCCGGTTAGACCGGGCCTACATGGCCAGTTGGACCGGCCTATGCCAGGTCTCGGCATATTTCCGATAAAACTACCAAAAAGTGATATTTTGATAATCCTGACCATTAATGCCATTTTTTTCTATCAACAGGTTTACCACAAGCCATGCCCCGATCACTTCAACACTATTCCATACCCGCGCGACTTTAGGATTCTTTAGTTCACTAAATTCGACAGTGAAGGTAGTAAGACAACCCTAGAGCACATAGGCCAATTCCTAGCTCAATGTGGCAAAGCCTATGGGTCGGATGGGTTGAAGCTTAGGTTATTTTCTCTATCGCTGTCTGGCACCGCTTTCACTTGGTTATCGGTGTTACCGCCAAACTCCCTACAGACTTGGGCCTAGTTATAGCAGAAGTTCCATGACTACTTTATACCAGGGAGACTGAACTTAGGCTCTCACACTTGACATCGGTTAGACAGAAGGCTAGCTAGAGTGTCTCCGAGTACATTAGAAGCTTTAGGGACACTAGAAACTGATGTTTTAGCCTGAACATTTACGAGAGAGACTTGGCTGACCAAGCCTGAGAAACCAAGGGTGGTTTCGGTGTATGTGATGAGTGATTGATAGGATTATTTACCCTCTATTCGAAGGGTACCTCCGAAGGGGCTTCGGAGGTGGTTCTCCGAAGGGTGTTCGGAGGTGTTTGCTTGCTGCAGCTGTGCAGCGGAGTGTGCTTGTCGGAGGGGTCCGGCAGTACACGATGACAGGGTTCGTACCGATGGCTTCGGTACTTTGGGCGGTACACCGGAGTGTGTGCCGAAGGTTGCTAACCCGGAGAGGTCTCCGGAGTATTGGATACACTTGTTTGCTTGTCTGTGGTGCGCAGGGGCTTCGGAGGCGACGGACAAGGTTCGAGCCAGGTGAACCTGGGTCAAGCGGGTGGCTTGATGCCAGGGGAGCGGGGAGCTCCGTCACGGTGGCTGCGAAGGTGGTCCGGGTCGGTCCTCGGGTCGAGGCGTGCCAGGTGAAGGCAGAGAGTGCGGAGCGTGGCTCCGGCTGATGGTACTCCGAGACAAAGTCCTCGGAGGTGAGGCACTTCGAAGGAACTCCGAATGGAGTGACTTCGGAGTTGGTGGATCAAGTCCTCTGCGGAGGCGAGGAGTTCGAAGTGTGCTCCGGAGGGAGACACTCGAAGGTGCCCGACGAAGGTCTCAGAAGTTGAGGCGCATCGAAGGCATGGTCCGGGTGAGGCTCGTCGTGGAGTGTGCTCGGGGAGAGGCACTGCGACGGAGTGCTTATGGAATGCTTCATGCGGAGGCCTTGGACGAAGGAGGGACTTCGAAGGGTGGTACTCCGAAGGTGGGGCTTCGGAGTGAGGATGACTTGTGGTGCTTCGGCCATGCATGGCTTCGGTACACGGACGGACGGTGTTCGAGCTGGGAGTAGCTGCGAAGCCGTGGTGATCCACTCCGGAGGTGGTGGTGCGAAGGCCCAAGGGCTTTGACGGCTTCGGCTCAAAACCGTCACTGTATCGAAGGACTTCTTCGGCGGAGCGAAGGCCAACAGGCTGCAGGCTTCTCGCCGAAGCTACAGCACCCTCCGGTGCGAAGGGAGGTTCCAGAAGTCAACACTGTAAAGGCTGACACTGTCTGTTCTAAAAAAGGCTGACACTGTCCCCTCTGCAGCTGACAGAGAAGCCTCCAGAATAAAGGTGGACTACGTTTTGTACCCCTTAGTACTGTAGAGACAAATCAGTTGTAAACCCTAGGGGTATTGTAATCACTTCCTTAGGATGAAGCCGTGGGCTATAAATATGGGGGCTCGGTAGGTAACATTCAACACTTTGAGCATTTACTGTTGAGCTCCTGTACACATACCTCGCTGGTTTTATTCCAGAGTTCAATATATTTTGTGTTCCTTGTTCAAGCGGCGAAGCCCTGGTTTCCTGTGCTTTTGCTTGAGCACGCTTTGCATACCTTGCCTGTGGTTGTGTACCGAAGCCTGTCGAGGCGAAGGTTGTTTTTCTGGCGAAGTGTGTTTTTCAGTGTGCTGTCGCTCTGTGTAACACGAGGCAAGACCTCGCTGGTTACTAGCGATGCCCTGGTAGTATCCCGTTCTGCTTCCTGTGTCGAAGCCCTTAGCGTAGTCCGTTTTGTGTGCGTGTAGACCTTCGCGTACGAAGCCCAGCACCAGTTGCTGTCTCTAAGTACTTGGTCGAAGTCCTCAGAGGGCTGTCCACTCTTGCGAAGGGTGAAGTGCGAAGCCTGCTCGTAGCACCTCGTGTGCGAAGCCCGCACTGACTAAGCAGAGTAGATTTTCGAAGGGTGTTAGAGGAGCGAAGTCTTCTTGGCTTCGAACTTTTGCTCCTGCGAAGCCTGTGTTCGGAGCTGTCGAAGTACCTCCGAACCAGACCTTCGAAGGTAGTGTTCGAAGCCTGTTCCGCAGAAGACAGAACAGAACCGAAGGCTAAGTTTTTAGCCCAAAATTTCAAAAGCTCCCATTCACCCCCCCTCTGGTCGTCGTTTCCGGTCCAACAATTGGTATCAGAGCTTGGTTAAGATCACCAGTTGACCTTAACCGGTTTTGTGATCTTTTGGCGACATGGATAGAGGCAGTAAAATTCCTTTGTTCGATGGGACAGATTTTGCATACTGGAAGGTGCGCATGGAGGCTTACTTGTTAAGCCAAGGAAATGCAATTTGGGAGATTGTGGACTCACAATACTCCATCCCTGATACCCGCACCACTCAAACTGAAAAAGATCAGTATATTGCCAACTTGAAGGCAAGGAACATACTGTTCATTGGTCTGAGTCGGAGTGAGTTTGATAGGGTGCAGCACCTTAGGACTGCTAGGGAAATTTGGACAACACTCACTGTCTTTCATGAGGGCTCTGCTCAGATCAAGGCCAGGCGCCAAAGCACCTACAATCAACAGTATCAGCTGTTTGTGCAGGCACCTGGTGAATCTGTAGATGCCATGTTTTCTCGCTTTGATGCGATAGTGAGTAACTTGCGATCCAACGGGACGCTTGCTTACAGTGATCACGATAGGGCTATCAAGCTTCTCTATGCTCTTGACCGTAGCATATGGGAGGTGAAGATATCCAGCATTGAGGAGTCCACAGGCTATGACACATTGACCTGTGACGAACTCTTTAGCAAGCTGAAATCCACAGAGATTGCCAAGGCATCTCTTGCTGTGCACAGAAGCTCTTTGCCACAACCATTGGCATTGGTTTCTAGCACTAGCCGTGGCACCACTGCAGAACCAAGCACTTCAGGCACTTGTGTTCTAGCAGATGGTTTTGCTTTGTCCTCCCTGGTCTCCGTCACAAAGGAGCAGGTGGATACTCTAGCTGATGATGAGCTTGCTCTCATTGCCCGGAGGTTCACCCGCTTTCATCATGAGAGACGGAATCAGAGGAGAAGTGGTTTTAGTGGCTGCTATGAATGTGGCGACACCTCTCACATTAAGGCCAATTGCCCCAAGATCAAAAAGAGAGATGAGAGTGACCGCCCCAAATTCCACAAAAAGGAGAGGAAGCCCTTTGTGAAGGGCAAGCGCGGCAAGATGGCTAAGAAAGTAGCCAAGGCCGCTTCCAGAGCTTTTGTTGCTGCTCTCAGCGACATCGACACTTCCTCAACTGAGGAGTCGAGCTCTGAGGAGGAGGAGTCCCCAAGAAAGGAGGACAAGAAGGACAAGAAGGGACGTGACTTCACCGGCCTTTGCTTCATGGCCGACAGCGATCACAGCGGCGATGAGCTTGACTCATCTGAGGTAAACCTATCATCTGACCAGCTTCTAATTAAATTAGATGAGCTGAATGAAGTAGTGCTTGGTCAGGATAGATTACTTGTGCAAGCCGCTAGAGAAAGAAAAGACCTTAGACTTAGGCTAGAAAATGTTTCTACTGAATATGCCATGCTTAAGTCTAAATTTGATGATGCTGAATGTGAATCATGTTCTGTTGTCATGAGTGAGCTTGCTCAGTTGCGTTCTGTTCATGCTCAAACTCTCTCTGAGCTTGAGACTGCACAGAAGCAGCTTTTGGAGGTGGATTCTAGACCTCGTGATATTATTGATTGCATGAACTGCTCTTTATTGCGCGATAGCATTAATTTACATGATAAACATGTTCATGATCTAGAGGCTAGATTGGAGAGGGCCGGTAGTTCTAAGGATGTGCAACCTGTTTGTGACACTTGCATTACCCTTAAGGACCAGCTAGGCACTGTTAGAGAGCGAGCTGAGAACCTCATGTCCGAAAATGAATACCTTCTTTCTGTGGTGAATAAATGCACTGAAGGGAAGGGTAGGATGGATTTGCTCTTGGCCAAGACCAAGTTGTGTGCTGATAGAGCCGGGGTAGCTCTAGGTTTGGGTTTTGAGAGGATAGCTTCAGACAGTAAGGCCAAAATTGTTTTTACCTCTCCTACCACCCTAGAGAAAGAGAGAGCTCTGTTAGACACCCCATCAGTCAAAAAGCCTACCCATCCACCAAAGAAAACCACTCCTCCTACCAAGAAAAATCCTCCCAAGAAAACCACACAGAAGAAACCCAAGGAGCCTGTGAGAGTTGCTCCTGTGACCCATGAGAGTGCCCCCAGGAGAGTGTTTCACTGTTCTTATTGTCAGCGGGCGGGTCATTTGATTGGTTTCTGTTTCCGTCGCATCAAGGATGAGCGACGTGCACAGGAGATGAGCTACCAGGACATGCATTACCCATCCTTAGGTATGCATGAGTCTGAGTATTACTCTCGTCCTGTTTTCGAGGCTCCTCATGCTTCTCGGAGAGGTTTTGCTCCTCGAGGTGTTCACCATGTTCCATATGGTGGTAGACCTCGGGCGAGTAGCTTTGTACCTCGTCAGAGTAGGAGACCTCGACATGCTTTGCGTTCTTTGCATGTAGGTAGACCTCGCACTTTGCATCATTCTGATTATTATGTGCGTAGACCGTCTGCTTTTACTGTGCCTACTACTCGTGTCACTCAGTGCTGGATGCCTCGTCATTATTTTACTCACCCCAGCACTGAGCGATCGAGGCGTTCTTATCATGTGTAGGCGACAGGTCGAGGCTTGGAGGGCACGTGGATCATGGACTCCGGTTGTTCGCGCCACATGACCGGAGATGTAAATTGGTTCTCCAGCCTCACAACAACCAAGCAAAGGGAACATATCACCTTCGGAAACAATCGAAGGAGTAGAGTGAAAGGTAAAGGTGTGGTAACAATTAATTCGAACTTCACTCTCAAAGATGTTGCTTTGGTTTAGAACCTGGGATACAATTTGCTGTCTGTATCTCAGTTGCTTGATGAGGGCTTCGAAGTGCGATTTCATCGCGATACTTCGCAAGTGCTCAATTCAGATGGCGTTGTGGTATGTAAGATCTTTAGGGTTGGGAGAGTTTTTGGAGCTGATTTTTCAGAGTCGTCTGGTTCTTCTCATTGTCTTGTTGCACATTCGACTTCTGAGCTTTGGAAGTGGCATAGGAGACTAGGGCATATGAGCTTTGAGTTGCTCGCTCGTCTGAGCGCCCTAGGTTTGATCCGAGGATTGCCCAAGCTCAAGTTTGAGAAGAATTTAGTTTGCGCTCCATGTCGACATGGAAAAATGATTGCCGCTTCGCATTCGCCAGTCACCACTGTGATGACTGAACAGCCCGGAGAACTTCTCCATATGGACACTGTAGGTCCTTCTCGGGTTAGTTCTTTAGGCGGCAAGTGGTATGTTTTAGTTATTGTCGACGATTACGCTCGCTA
This sequence comes from Zizania palustris, assembly GCA_019279435.1. Taxonomy (NCBI): domain Eukaryota; kingdom Viridiplantae; phylum Streptophyta; class Magnoliopsida; order Poales; family Poaceae; genus Zizania; species Zizania palustris. Next base: position 1,001,821 of record JAAALK010000287.1, read on the forward strand.
CTCTTGGGTCTTCTTTCTTGCCAGCAAGGACGAAGTGTTTTCACACTTTCGAAGCTTGGCTTTGAGACTTTTCACTGAACTCCCAGGTGCATTAAAATTCATTCGAAGCGATAATGGCACCGAGTTCAAAAATAGTCTCTTTGTTGACTTTTGCATGGAGCATGGCATAGAACATCAATTCTCTGCTCCGCGGGTTCCTCAACAGAACGTTGTTGTTGAGAGGAAAAACCGCACTTTGGTTGAGATGGCTAGGACGATGCTTGATGAGCATAGGACTCCTAGAAAATTCTGGGATGAGGCCATGAACACTGCTTGCTACATCTCAAACCGTATTTTCTTGCGCTCAATTTTAAATTTGACATCTTATGAGCTGCGTTTTGGGAGAAAGCCCAAGGTGACTCATCTTCGAGTTTTTGGCTGTCGCTGCTTTATCCTTAAACGTGGTAACTTGGATAAATTTGAGTCGCGATCTTCTGACGGGATCTTTTTGGGTTATACTACTCATGGTCATTCCTATCGTGTTTATAACTTGGAAACTAACACTGTCATCGAGTCATGTGATGTGACTTTTGATGAATCAACCCCCTCTGTTAGTTCTGCTTTTGAACAGGCAAATGAACACGACATGGAACAGACATTGTTCGAAGAAGAAGATCCTGGAGAATTCGAGGATGAACCCCTACTACCCTCGACATCAACCCCCGAAGCTGACCCCGCTTCAACTACTTCGGCACGAGGTCCCGAAGCAACTACCTCAACATCGGTCATCTTGGACAACTCCAACGCACAAGTTGAGGGGGAGACTGCATCCCGCCGCGAGGCTCCACATCATGTCCAAAGGATGCACCCTCCCGAGCAGATCATTGGTGAGCTTGATCAAAGGGTAACACGTTCTCATGCCCATTTCACTAATGCTGCTTTTGTTGCTTCTTTCGAGCCCTTAGATGTTAGTCATGCACTTTCTGATTCTAGTTGGATCAATGCCATGCATGAGGAACTTGAAAATTTTGAGAGAAACCAAGTCTGGACTTTAGTTGATCCTCCTCCAAATGTTCATTTCATTGGAACAAAATGGATTTTCAAAAATAAACAAGGGGAGGATGGAACAATTGTTAGAAATAAGGCTAGACTTGTAGCTCAGGGCTTTTCTCAACTAGAAGGGATTGATTTTACTGAAACTTTTGCACCTGTTGCTCGCCTTGAGGCCATTAGGATTTTGCTTGCCTTTGCGACATCCCGGGGATTCAAACTCTATCAAATGGATGTCAAAAGTGCTTTTCTTAATGGCTTCATAGGTGAAGATGTTTATGTAAAACAACCCCCTGGTTTTGAAAACCCCAAGTACCCACATAAAGTCCTTAAACTTCATAAGGCTCTTTATGGACTCAAGCAGGCCCCTCGGGCTTGGTATGATAGACTTAAGTCTTTTCTACTTGAGCGAGGATATTTGATGGGCTCTGTTGATAAAACTTTGTTTACTCTCAAGCATGGCAAAGATTTCCTCCTAGTACAGATTTATCTGGATGATATCATCTTTGGTGGCTCTTCTCATGCTTTGGTTGCCGAGTTTGCAGATACCATGAGCAGGGAGTTTGAAATGTCAATGATGGGTGAACTCACCTTTTTCCTTGGTTTGCAAATCAAGCAAAGCAAACAAGGTACCTTTGTCCACCAGACAAAGTACACCAAGGACCTGCTCAAGAAGTTTGACATGTCCGATGCGAAGCCCCTCGCCACTCCAATGGCTACATCTGTAGCATTGGACCCTGACGAAGATGGAGAAGCCGTAGATCAGAAGGAGTTCCGAAGCATGATCGGCTCCCTCCTCTACTTGACTGCCACGAGGCCGGACATACACTTCGCTGTGTGTCTGTGCGCTCGTTTTCAGGCTTCACCACGAGCTTCGCACCGCCAAGCAGTTAAGCGCATCCTAAGGTATCTCAAACACACCCTTGAATTTGGCATATGGTATTCATCGTCTTCATCTTTATGTCTTAGAGGTTATTCAGATGCGGATTTTGCTGGGTGTAGAATTGATAGGAAAAGTACCTCAGGTACTTGTCATTTTCTGGGTACGTCTCTGGTTTGCTGGTCTTCCCGCAAACAATCTAGTGTTGCTCAATCGACGGCTGAGGCCGAATATGTTGCTGCAGCTAGCTGTTGCTCTCAGATTTTGTGGATGGTTTCCACTTTGCGGGATTTCGGGTTAGATTATAAGAGTGTTCCACTCTTCTGTGATAACACTAGTGCTATTTGTATTGCAAACAACCCGGTTCAGCACTCCAGAACCAAACACATTGATGTACGGTATCATTTTCTCAGAGATCACAATGAGAAGGGTGATATTGAACTTCAATATGTTGATACCCAACACCAGCTTGCCGACATTTTTACAAAACCCCTCGATGCTTCTCGATTTGCTTACTTGCGTGGGGAACTTGGTATTTGTCATCCCTACGGCATTCTGTGAGGGGGAGCTGATTTTAATTGTCTTGCATATGCTCATTATGTGTGGAATTGCACTTACATCTTTTGCTATTATATGCCTGCTTTTAATTCAAAGAAATCATGACTGCTCAGCTCTATGAAATATGTCTGGAACATTGATTGTGCATGATGTTTTATTTTCTAAAAATCAAAATTTGCTCACCGCATAATCTTGTATCTAGCTTGTTTAGGCTGGACTGCTTTTAGCTATCTTTTATCTACTTGACAGCAAGACACTGTTCCTTGGATGCTAAAATTTGCAACTTGAAAAATTGTGTTCTTTATTCATGGATATTCATCAAAATATTTCATTTATCTGAAGCAAAATCAAAAATCCATGATTTGCCTGGTTTCAATGAAAAGATCCAGGAGGGTTTGTTTGTCGCACTACTCTATTCTAGACTGCTTACCATTGCACATTGGTCTGAACTGGGATAGTGTAGTGTATGCCAAAATCACCGCCTTAAGCTTCAGATGGCTTTCATGCCTAGGCTTGGCTTGATTGGAAAGTATAAGGTGGACAAATAAATAACCCCTGGCACTAAGAAAAGAACAACAAAATTAATTAATCATCAAGTTTGCTTTCAAAGCTCCTTTTTGGAACAAGACTTGTCTGTCTAGGGTAGAAATTGTTAGCTTTGCGCAGTCCTTGCCTTCACATGTCTAGCTGCTATGATTAAGTGGTGATGCTTTTATCTCAAAATGACAAAAATCACATGCCATCATTTTTGTTTCACAGATTGTTAACCTGAGCTGAGCACATGAACATTGGAATTACTGTTGGCATATTTTTGCATTATATGTCTTTGCAATTCTATTCATTTCGAAGCTTTGCATCTTTTGAATGCTCCTTGATGCTTGCATTGCCAAAGGGGGAGAGATTTGCTTTGTTCTCTGCCGCAAGAAGGCATAATTTCGAAAGGGGGAGAGATTTTTGACATAAAGGGGGAGAAAAATTTGCTTAACTCTGGGGGAGTTCTTATCAAAGGGAAATTTGCCGAAGGGGCTTTTACTCTTTTACAAAGGGGGAGAAAAATTCTTTTATCAAGTGATATGCTTTGGCTCTTTTCTGAGTTTTTATGGTCACTTGTGTGCTGAAAGCTTTTCATTTTTCTTGAAATTGGATTTGGTTGTCAATGCACTCATCAAGGGGGAGATTGAGAAACCAAGGGTGGTTTCGGTGTATGTGATGAGTGATTGACAGGATTATTTACCCTCTGTTCGAAGGGTACCTCCGAAGGGGCTTCGGAGGTGGTTCTCCGAAGGGTGTTCGGAGGTGTTTGCTTGCTGCAGCTGTGCAGCGGAGTGTGCTTGTCGGAGGGGTCCGGCAGTACACGATGACAGGGTTCGTACCGATGGCTTCGGTACTTTGGGCGGTACACCGGAGTGTGTGCCGAAGGTTGCTAACCCGGAGAGGTCTCCGGAGTATTGGATACACTTGTTTGCTTGTCTGTGGTGCGCAGGGGCTTCGGAGGCGACGGACAAGGTTCGAGCCAGGTGAACCTGGGTCAAGCGGGTGGCTTGATGCCAGGGGAGCGGGGAGCTCCGTCACGGTGGCTGCGAAGGTGGTCCGGGTCGGTCCTCGGGTCGAGGCGTGCCAGGTGAAGGCAGAGAGTGCGGAGCGTGGCTCCGGCTGAAGGTACTCCGAGACAAAGTCCTCGGAGGTGAGGCACTTTGAAGGAACTCCGAATGGAGTGACTTCGGAGTTGGTGGATCAAGTCCTCTGCGGAGGCGAGGAGTTCGAAGTGTGCTCCGGAGGGAGACACTCGAAGGTGCCCGACGAAGGTCTCAGAAGTCGAGGCGCATCGAAGGCATGGTCCGGGTGAGGCTCGTCGTGGAGTGTGCTCGGGGAGAGGCACTGCGACGGAGTGCTTATGGAATGCTTCATGCGGAGGCCTTGGACGAAGGGTGGTACTCCGAAGGTGGGGCTTCGGAGTGAGGATGACTTGTGGTGCTTCGGCCATGCATGGCTTCGGTACACGGACGGACGGTGTTCGAGCTGGGAGTAGCTGCGAAGCCGTGGTGATCCACTCCGGAGGTGGTGGTGCGAAGGCCCAAGGGCTTTGACGGCTTCGGCTCAAAACCGTCACTGTATCGAAGGACTTCTTCGGCGGAGCGAAGGCCAACAGGCTGCAGGCTTCTCGCCGAAGATACAGCACCCTCCGGTGCGAAGGGAGGTTCCAGAAGTCAACACTGTAAAGGCTGACACTGTCTGTTCTGAAAAAGGCTGACACTGTCCCCTCTGCAGCTGACAGAGAAGCCTCCAGAATAAAGGTGGACTACCTTTTGTACCCCTTAGTACTGTAGAGACAAATCAGTTGTAAACCCTAGGGGTATTGTAGTCACTTCCTTAGGATGAAGCCGTGGGCTATAAATATGGGGGCTCGGTAGGTAACATTCAACACTTTGAGCATTTACTGTTGAGCTCCTGTACACATACCTCGCTGGTTTTATTCCAGAGTTCAATATATTTTGTGTTCCTTGTTCAAGCGGCGAAGCCCTGGTTTCCTGTGCTTTTGCTTGAGCTCGCTTTGCATACCTCGCCTGTGGTTGTGTACCGAAGCCTGTCGAGGCGAAGGTTGTTTTTCTGGCGAAGTGTGTTTTTCAGTGTGCTGTCGCTCTGTGTAACACGAGGCAAGTCCTCGCTGCTTACTAGCGATGCCCTGGTAGTATCCCGTTCTGCTTCCTGTGTCGAAGCCCTTAGCGTAGTCCATTTTGTGTGCGTGTAGACCTTCGCGTACGAAGCCCAGCACCAGTTGCTGTCTCTAAGTACTTGGTCGAAGTCCTCAGAGGGCTGTCCACTCTTGCAAAGGGTGAAGTGCAAAGCCTGCTCGTAGCACCTCGTGTGCGAAGCCCGCACTGACTAAGCAGAGTAGATTTTCGAAGGGTGTTAGAGGAGCGAAGTCTTCTTGGCTTCGAACTTTTGCTCCTGCGAAGCCTGTGTTCGGAGCTGTCGAAGTACCTCCGAACCAGACCTTCGAAGGTAGTGTTCGAAGCCTGTTCCGCAGAAGACAGAACAGAACCGAAGGCTAAGTTTTTAGCCCAAAATTTCAAAAGCTCCCATTCACCCCCCCTCTGGTCGCCGTTTCCGGTCCAACAAAGCCTTTAATGGCTTACACTCCAAACTTAAGGAGAAGATAGATGGCTAGGATTTCCTGGAGGTTAGTAATGTCCTACAAAACGCTCTGGTTCAGGAAAACCAAGTCAAAAGTAAAAAAATTCACCAAGATGTTTAACAAACCCAAGGCCGAGGTGCACGTCATGGAGCACTCCGATGAGGAATCATCAGAGAGCAAGGATGACTTGGCCTACAGGTACACTATAGAGTGGACTTGGTCTAGTATGTCCAAGCCCGTCACGTGTTTTGAGTTGCGGCCTTCTCCCACTAAGAGTCGGCCCAGTGAAGTCAAATATGCATTTGACGTGACCATGTGTGACAATATATTCGATTTTCTGTTGAAAAACAAACTCCTCAGGATACCGAAGGGTCACGTCATTCCAACTGCCGATGACTTGAAGAAGCGCACTTACTATAAGTGGCATGATTCACATTCTCATTCTACTAATGATTTCAATGTTTTTCGTCGACAGGTTCAATCGGCCATAAAGAAGGACGATTGAAGTTGGACACTAATCCTAATATGAAGCTTGACCAAAATCGCTTCCCCGTGAACACCATTGATGTCGATGAGAAGAAGGTGTTGATTCGGCTCGAACAGGCTAGGTCGGCTAAGGGGAAGGAGGCCATTATTGGAGAGCCGCACACACACACACTCGTGCCGAAGAATCCCGAGGTAGGAGTGTGGAAAGTGAACACCAATGCATCATTATCAGCTGCTACCCGCCTGATGCCGAAGGTGACATATGAGATGCTGCTACAAAAGCACAAGAAGAGGGCTGAGAAGGCGAACCCTTAGCTGAGACCACCGAGGAGCATGAACCCTCCACAAAGAGACGAGTTCGTCCACCGATTGGTAAAACAACTGGAGCCACCTTTTCCACCACCACTGTATCACCTAACAATGGCACAATGGCCTCCGTGTTACTTTCCGCCTCCCGAGCATTCGGCCCGTACTATATTGCTCCCTTTGTGCCTTCTAATTTTTATAACATACAGAATCAAATGTGTGAGGCAAGGGGCGACGTCTTCAATAGGTTGTCCATCACACCACAAGGGTGTCCGAAGGAGGTGTCTGAGGCCATTGTAGTCAAGGTGGGGTCCTAGGACGTCCCAATCCCTAAGGGGACCCCCTCGGGGAAAGACGGAAGCGATCCGCAAAAGGCAGCAAAAGAGAAGATTGTCAATTTGACCATAGTCCTAGGGTCGATCAGACCACCCTCACCACTTCGGTCTGACTAGCCTACTATGGCCAGTCCGACCAACCATTTTCAGTCATCTGGCACTGACCAGTCAGACCAGCCAACCATGGCTGGTCCGACTGGCCCAATAAGGCCAGTCCGGCCAACAGAATACAGGAAATAATCTCCGCCAAGCACAAAGATACCGAGGCCAACCCGGTTTCTTCTCATTTGGCCAAAAATTCCAGGAGCAGGATCGTGCCGCCCATCATAAAGCCACAACCTTCGTGGGTACCTCCAAGCATGACCAAATCCTAGAAGAGGTGGCTACAACATCTTCGGGCTCATGAGATGTGCGAGAAAAAAAGCCAAGGACGAGCGGGACGCCATTTTTGGGGATATCCGTCCCCGACCAGCGATGAAGCAGATATGGAAGCCCAAGCTAGTTGCTGTAAATAACCCGACTCCTATTCTGAGTGACGATGAGGATGATCTGATGGATGATGACTACACACCTGTCTTCGAGGGACCCCCTCATCAGGCGATGGACAAAAACATTGTCATGCTTCCCACTGAGATCACGCTACCACAGGACGAGACCGAGGTCGCTGAGTTGAGTCTCGGCCCACGGGATGCCATTTTCGAGAAGCTTGAGGATACGACTCACCACTTAAAGCCTATCTACATCAAATGACCAATTGACGGGAAGCCGATCTCCAGGATGCTGGTAGACGGTGGTGCCACTGTCAACTTGATGATGTACTCTTTATTGAAGAAGCTCGGTAGAAATGAAGACTACTTGATGAAGACCAACTTGACAATCAACGGATTCAACGACGAGAGCTCTAAGGCGAAGGGCGTACTTTCTTTGGAGCTGACGGTGGGCAACAATACGCTTCCCACGATCTTTTTTGTTGTCGACGTGCAAGGTAACTATGGCGTATTTCTTGGGCGTGATTGGATTCATACAAATTACTGCATTCCATCTACCTTGCACCAATGTTTGATCTAGTGGGATGGCGATGATCTAGAAGTTGTACCAGCTGACACTTCGGCCTAGGTTGCATTGACCTATGTGTCTATTAACGCCATGCATGATAAGGTAGAGTGTCTATCGGGTAGAGACCTCTCGAATTACGAGTTTGTTAGCGTGTCTGAGGGGCGATTCGTTCTCGTGTTTGTAAAGCCGACTGGTGTAGCTCGTCTGTCTCTAAATTAGTTGTCATATTAGGTAAGAGTAATCTTGATTGGCTATAGTCTTGTGTAGAGCAATATCAGTCTTCTAAAGATGGTATTGCCGAAGTCATTGAAGATTTTAGTGAAGTAGAAAAGTCAGGGCAAGGTTTTGCGTAGGCCGACCCGCTGGAATAAGTAGACATAGGAGATGGTAGTGTTCCAAGGCCGACTTTTGTAAATCAGAATTTGCGGGCTTGTAAAAAGACCGAGGTAATAAAGTTGCTTTGGTCGTATGCCAATTGTTTCGCATGGAAATATCATGTACTACACAGTACAAAATATTGTGGTTGTATTAATTACAGAATTTTAGGGTAAAATTTAGCCATTTTTGTCTATACGAAGGTTAAATGGACAAGCACTGAGTGAAAATTAGTGACTCCATTCTAAGGTCAAAAGACATGAATATAACTTTGAATTCTTTTAATTTTTTCATTTATCCTGTAGTGACTCCATTCTAAGGTTCTACAACTTTTTGGTACTTTTTGTCTTGCCAGTCTAATCCAAGCTCATTAAAGCAGGACTTAGAATCTGGCTCTAAAGGTGAGCTTAACCTCTCACGAATATAATGATGTTGCTTACTGAATTTTAATCCTTTAAAATGTTGCTAAATTAGTCATGGCAAGTTAATAAGAATTATTTGCATGTAATGGAGACGCCGATGGCAGGGTCCTGGTGATCGGATCAAGGTATTGTATGGAAGCACTTGGGCTCCCTATCAAGAGAAACTGATAACCTTGGTACCTGAACAGTCAGGTCTAAATTTTATGATTTATCATCTTTGTCTAATTGCCTATGACATGTCTCATGCTCTCATCTCTCGCAGATGAAGAGGGAATTGCCAATGCACAAAGATCCCTTGGATTGGCGAATGATGATGGCTCCCGGAGGGTTCACTGATTATCATTTAGTAGCCATACCAAAGTTAATGTATTGAAATTAAGAGTTGGTTGTGTCCTATGTTCGGATTTTATAGACTTGTATGCAGAAATCTTGTTCTCATTTTTCGGACAGTTGATGATGAACTAAACTTGATATGTGGTATTTTGGATATTGTGACCTTAATTTATGATTTGCATGAATATATTGTGTTTCTATACTGTGTTGAATGTATATACATGTGTGTTGAATGAAGTATCTGATTTGATGTTGAATGTATTATTTCATGACATCAACATCCTTATTGGCATGAATGCCATGTCAGCTTGCCATGTAAGCACTATAGTGCTGATGTGGTTTGTATTTTTATGACAGATTTGGTGTTAATCTATGACGGTTAATTTTTGTCATTAGCTTCGGGTTTGGGCGGCCTTGGATTGGACCTGGGTTGGATCAAGGAGGGCTGAAATTATTTTATGACGTTAAACAAATGTCATAGAATGAGCTTATTCATGACGGTTTTAAAGAACTATCACGCAGGGTAATCCATGACGCTCAATACATGACGATATCTGAAACCATCATAGATACAGTTTTATGACGATTTTTTGCAATCTGTGATGAAAACTATACGTCATGGACTAAGGGATTTGTTGTAGTGGCCGTCATTTGATGAGCCGGTGTGTTGTGGTCTGACCGGTGGCACAAGGCTGGTCTGACCGGGCTTCGCAGAGTGGCTCGAGAGTGCTTCGCATCGTCCTTCGGAGGCCACCCTCTAAAATACTCACAACATTCGGTCTAACTGGGGCACTAGCATCGGTCTAACCGGCTAGATACCGAAGCCTCCCATTCGGTTGTCTTCATGATGCACTCGAGAGGACACCCTTCAGAACCCTTTTGAGTTGTACAAGTTGGCGACCCCTCCGCATCGCTGGGCCTACCGGCGGTGTACTATCGGTGTGACCGGCCTTCCTTGGCCGGTGTGACCGCCATATACCTTTCGGTCCAACCAGCATTGTTTTGGCTGGTTTGATCGCTTTCCTGTAATTTGGTTAGTTAAATAATATTTTTGTATTATTTAATTACCTTGCGACTCCGTTTATTTCCTTTGTCACTATCAAAGATCGTCAGAACTCAACGTCGGTGTCATGTCACGCTTAGGGATATTCCTAGGTATCAATGTGCTTTTGGATTGTCGAATCAGCGTCAGTGTGTTTGGCACTTCGACTAGTGAATTCTAGCATCAACAACTATGGAAAGAGGGAGTTCGTTGAGTGCCAAAAATACTCGGCAAACTATTTGCCGAGTATAACACACTGCAAACTATTTGTCGAGTATAACACTCTACAAACTATTTGCCGAGTATAACACTTGACAAATAGCACTCAGTGTATAAACTGTCGGCGAAGAGCTATTTATCGAGCGCCAAAAAAACACTCGGCATAGAAGCACTTAATGGTTGATTTGTGGAGTGCCTAATGTAAGCACTCAGCAAACCTGAAAGCGTATCTAGCTTTGTTAACTAGTATCTCAATTGTTGATGTAGCCCAAATGTCAGAGCACACACTTTGCGTGATGGAGGTGCATGTTTCGAATACTAGCTTTGTTAGTTTTTTAAAATATTCTTATTTTTTAAAGATCATAGATCTATTTAATAAACATGTTGAACGTATGAAGCTATATTTTCTTATATATACAATTTCATCATATTTACTGTTGGCGTAAAGGATTACGCTAACAGGTTCTCGAAGATTAAGAACTAACAAATGAAGAGTTTGTGATGTGGACTATTTCGAGCCTCCGAATAGGATAATAGCTTGAAGTAGTTCGAAGTTGTGTATTGAATAGCTGAGTATTCAATGCCTATTACAGGGTGAGAAGGGGGGTATTTATAGGTAAAAAACTAAGGAAAAGACCTTTTTACCCCTCTATTACAACCGACATAGTGGAAACTATTCGGTACCCCGAATAGGGTTAAAATAGTACAATCTATCCGGAGAAGATAGATAAAGCAGACGTCTTGTCAGTCTTGCTGTTTTACACTATAGTGTCAGAGTATTCGGAGTATACCTCCGAATTAGGATTCGAAGTACCCTTCGGCTTGGAAACTTCATCATCTTGGAAATGAACTTGGGTTTCGATGCTGATGAATTGTCTTTGCCTATTGATATTGAAAACCATGAAGATGAAGTATTTTCCTCCAATAGTAGCCCCTCGAATACGCTTCTCCAATTTAACCTTGGTAGCAAGAGAGCAGTATATGCCAGAAATATTTTCATATTCAGGGACAGAAAAATTTGAAGGCATTACAATCGTTCGAAGCGTCTTTGGCATCGAAGTATATCCGATGAAAGCTTTGAACCAAACTCCCGTGTCAATGCTTCACAGGGGAATGAACTGTTGCGAAGGCGAAACGTCATGAGGAGTCATTAATTTCAAGGCGTTACTTTTCAAGTAGCCGTTAGGCTCTTGGAAAAAGTAACAGTCAAAACTTTACCGCGGGTTCACACCTTTTCACTTTCGGGTCCCACCTGTCAGCGACAGAAGTCGAACATGCAATGTGAACGCACAATCGAAGCGCGGTAACTAGCAGAAAAGCTATAAAAGGGGGGTCGAAGCCCATCAAAATTTTTTACAGAGCTTGGCTTCCCAATCCTTTGAGCAATCAACCCATGGCAAGGACAAGCGCGACTATGCCAGCGGTGGCTGGAACCCTGGCGCAGAGGCAGGCGTGGGTGGCTTCAGCAGTGGTGCCCATGGTGAGAGCTCTGGGGGGTTCTTGGCCAAAAAATCCTCAGGAGCTCCGCCCTCCATCTAAGAAGCGAATGCCGTAGAGCTTCATCATTTGACAATCGACGAGCACGACGGACTCTATTGAGGAGGCAGTGAATGGGAAACTAGGCCCCGGAATGAGGACTCGAGTCCCTTGAACGGAGTTGACCTCGAAGCCGCGAAGTGGGAAGTGGTAGTCTTCGAGGCTTTCTTTGAAGCCGGACTGGGACTTCCTGCAATTAATTTCTTGTCAGAGGTTCTAGATATGTTCCACGTTACCTTGCCGCAGTTGTCCCCCAACGCCATAGCAAGATTGGCCATCTTCGAATGGGCTCTTCGAGCGAAAGGATGCGAAGGAAGATCGGAGGTCTTCGCTGCCACCAACGAAGCCTCCTGCCAGCCGAAGCCCCAGGACGGACCCAGTGACACCAAGGTGCTGACGATGTTTGGGAGTGTAAACTTCCAACTTCGGATGGAGAACGCCCAGCATTTCCCGACGAAGGCTATCAACAACCGGTGGTACACAAACTGGATTCTCCGGTGGTTCTATGCCGAAGTCGGAGAGAACTCCAACCTCGTGGGGCCTCTTCAAGAAATTTGGTTCCGGAAGGAGGTAGAGGTTACTCTAAACCCAAGCTTGCTTTCAACGTGGCCTGGGTTGCTTTCTTGAATAGCCAACCGCATAAGCATGCGGGATCTGGCGGAGGAATTCATCGCCCTCCGGATCCCGCCTCTCGGAGCCGATTGGCCGATTGTGTTCCAAAATGCTTCAGAGGGGGAGCTTCAATGCCTAGGTAAGTCTTCGTATTTCCTGCAGTAACACATTAGAAAATGAATAACATACTTAATGGAATGCTACCTTTTTCAGTGGCCCCTTTGGCGCTAGCTCTGGAGAAGATCGCAAGAGCCACCGAACGGGTGCTCGAAGCACCTACGGTGCGAAGAAACAATGAAGGGTGGAGCTGGTGGGAAGCTTGGAGCGCTTCAATAGGGTGTGGAGTGCTCTTGGGATGGAGCCTCTGCCTCTACCACACTTCGTCTCAACCAGAGTGGCTCCTCGGAAGAGAAAAGCCACCACCAAACCCTCAAAGAAGGCCATCAAGACCCCAATTAAGAAGGGGAAGAAGACGACGAAGCCTCCTCCTCAACCAACTCTAGTGTCTTCGCCTTCCTCCCTGGGCATTCGGAGCTCCTCTTCGGAGGACTCAGGAGAAAAAGACTCCAATGTCTAGATGGGGAAGGCCCTTGAGTACTATCTTGTAGAGGATAGCGAGGACGAGTCCTCGGGCACAGCCAGAGCTCCTTCTCAAGAAGATGCGGTAGCTGACACAGCACATTCCCCTCAGCCTGTCACAGCTGGCTCAGAATTTGAGGGCCGGGGTAATAGTGCCGGAGATTAGGGCATCTGGAGCGACTGCACTGGAGTAGACTTCGGGGGATGACCTCGAAGAATATCTTCGGATGTATGAAGTCCTGGAGGACCCCACAATTCTCTCTCAAGGCATAGACGAAGGTACACCTCAAAGCTTTTGCCTTTGCAATTCCTGCAATAATTATTATACACAAATATTCACTGAATACCTTAATTTTTGTGGGTGCGTCAAGGAGCGGCATGGCTCTAACCACCGATGGAGCTTCAGCTTCACTCGGAGTTGAGGCTTCGGCTGATGTAGTGGCTCCAATGACCGGAGCTATCTCGGACGAAGCAATTCTGACCGAGGGGGCAACGGTCGAAGGAGGATCTACTTTAGCCGAAGTTCCAGCTCCAACTTTTGTGCTAGGGAGGGGCAAGAGTACGACGAGCTTCGGCCCCCTCCCTGCCTTGACAGCGACACCCTTCTCCAACGACCGTTTGGTGAGCAACTCGGAGGAGGAGGCTATAGTAGATGATTGTTGGCCCTGTCCTGGCTTCCTCTGCTGGCTCCATTCTTGGAGCAACGGACAGGGCTCTGGACGCTTCTAGAACCCTTGGCGGACAAAGGCCAAGAAGTCACGAGCTCCGAACTGGTCTCCGTCCTGAGCGAAGCTAGAGCACCGGAGCTCGATTTGGCCCTCAAAAGTGCTGCCCTTTAGGTATGCATCATATAGCAAGTGTATTCAATTAATAAATGAAATTACTTGGTACTTACTTTGCTTTTTTGCAGCAATTCATCCTTGCTAGAGCGACATTGACTTCTGTAGGACCGAAAGTAGCGACCAGAGGGGGGGTGAATGGGCGCCTAAAAATTCTTTCGAATCAATGGCCTGTTCCCAACACCCAACGCACCTCAGCGGACTAACAGCGAAAAATAAACAGATCAACAAAGCCTCAAAAGATTTAGCCTAATAACAACTGGTGTCCTAATCGGCAAGACACCAACACAGTGCTAATAGGCTACTTAATTAAAGCATTCAAAACATGGCAGATTAAACTTCACAGAAATAGATCATCACAGCAATTTATCTGAGTGCACATGAAACGGAAAGTCTTACTGTTCAAAGTTGTCTCCTGTTCGGTACTTGACGAAGCCTGTTCGAAGTGTATGTGCGAGGCTTGAAGATTTTGAAGCCTGTCCACACTCTTTGGAAATGTCGTATGCAGTACTAGCCGTCGAAGTATACTTTTGCTGACGAAGTATAATATGCGAAGTATGTTCGAAGCTAGCAAGTACTAATTCATATGAAGCCTGCCTTTCTGCAGGGCTTCGTTGAGACCTTCGGTATGAATTCTGACCCAGTCAAAAACACTAGACACGAGGCCAAACTTCGAAGTAAAACAGTGATCAGTTCTAACTGACGAAGGTTGTTTTTACTGTTGAAGTATGCTTAGAACATTCGAAGCCCCTGTATGCTTCGGAAAAACTGAGACGGTTCGAAGCTAATGCATGAGCTTCGTCATGAAACCGAAGACCAAAAACCAGCTACGAAGTACCTTCGCACCAAAAGAAAACTAAATCCTGATGCAAACACGAGCCCAGCAACCTTCGAAGATACACAGGTGATAAAAGCAGAAACACACACGTAGAGCTGACAGTCTACGGACAAAACTAGATGAGCAGGAAGTGGGACCCACACGCATGTGACTGCAATTTTTTCGAATGTACTGAGTTATTTTCTGTTCCCTATGCATGTAATAGGACATGTAGTCTCAAGACTATGGGACAATGACCAGACACGCAGAAAAACAGTATTAAAAATTGTTGGCTGAAGTAAAACGCAAGCACAGGATCTGGTCCCAAGAAAAAAAAACAGAGCACACGCATGGAATAAAATACAATTCAGAAAAGACAACACATGTCTGTGCCTGTTCAGAGGATTAATAACAATCCTACAGCCCTAGAAGACAGGCCCTAGAAGCTATCAAAATGAATTTTGATGGAAACAACTCAGCAGAGCTACTGCGTCAAAGAAGCTATTTCTAATCTGCTGGCTAGCCGGTAACAGCGGAATCAAATGCTGCCAAAAATCACAGTGAAAGACTTTGCAGGAACAAAAACTTCTGTAACTCAAAATGAGATGATATCCACCGAAATCTCTCTGTAGCAGACTAGAAGCTAAAAAACAAATCCAAACACATGGATCGAGAAACTAAAAAACGCAGCAACGCACGAACGTAACGAAATAAATCTGAACAACGATTTCTTAAAGTGCCCGATGAAACATATGGCGGCGGATGAACTCACAGACAAACGGAGACATTAGAAACCTGGCGGCGTACACAAACAGAAGTATGTAAGGTGAACACTGAGTTTTTTAGATTAAAGTGTGTTAACCCTAACCCTAGGGATTGGGGCCTATTTATAGGCAGCCCAATAAAAATGGTAAAATGCAGAAATACCCCTAGGATTTTTTACAGACACTGAATAAAAATGGAAAAGACCGAAATGCCCTTAGGGTTTTTTACAGACTCGACTGACAGACTGTGGGCCTAAAGGCAAAATAGTAAAATCCTAAATAAAGGTAACTTTGTCTTGATGCGGAGCTTTCGTAGCAGCTACGGCTTCGCCTCAGAACGGTCAGATCCGAGATCAGCGGTCGTCAGTTTTGCGCCGAAACTGACAAAGCGTCCACCGTCTTCGCACCGGGTACCCGGATTGGGCCGACCCGATTCCGCAGCTCCCTCAGCCCGGCAATCGCTCACCGCCCGTGTACCTGAGTCAATCCCGGTCAACAGCCCAGTGGATCCTCTGCTGCTCCTAGCCCATGTACCCGGATTGGGCCAGCCCGACTTCGCGGCCCCTCTGCCCGACAGTCGCTCGCTGCCCGTGAACCTGAGTCACACGCGGCTCAGACGCAACAGATCTTCTCTCTCTTTTCAGTCCTCTTTGACTATCGTTGACAATGACTCATCACATCTGGAGCCATGAGGCCCACGCTATTCAGCATGGCTCCTCAATCTCCCCCTTGATGAGTGCATTGTCAACACTTCTCTTCTTCAGCTCTTCAGTACCTGTGAACAACTGTGGAAACACGAAAACAAAGCACAAGAAAACAGAGAATAAGAAAATAAAGTAAAAGTTTTAACCCTAATGACCAAAAGCCGAACAAAAGTAAGAAACGGTCATTACGGTTAACCAATGGTAAAAGCTTAAAACGAGTGCAGTCTCAGAAACATCAACAAGGATATCAAAAGAGCAAGAACAAACGGGACAAAAACTCCCCCTGAAACAAATCCCAGAGAAAGCCAAAACTCCCCCTTAAACTCTTCTCCCAAAATTTCTCCCCCTTGTTGACAAGTGAACTCATCAAGCACTCTAAAACGACACTGACTCCCCCTGAAATGCAACTCCCCCTCAAAATATGCAATGAATGCAACTGGGGTGCAGGTGGAGTGTAGAAAGCATGCTTCTCAGATATGATTGACTGCAATTACAACATCTAACAAGTATAGCAAAAGTCATACTGTCAAAGACACATGGCATGATCAGTGCAATAGATGATATCTAAAGAAAGTCATTAGCACACAATTTTTTTTAATTTTCTAAAATAAAAGCATCACCACATTTTCCAGATGACAAGCAAGGTAAAGCAAGAGATGCAGAAGCTAACTGATATCTACCAAGATAAGCATTGTCCAAAACAAAGTGCTTCAGCAAACTTGTTGTCTTTTTAATTTTCAGGCTTTTTCATTTTCCTTTTTCATTTTTGCCAAGGGTTATTTGCATGTCGAACCTTATGCTAACCGACCAAGTCAAGCCTAGGCCAGAACTGGACCATCGGAAGCTTAAGACATTGGTCTTGGCATACACTACACTGTCCTAGTTCATACCAAGGTGCTATGGTAAGCAGTCCAGAACAATGCAATGCGACAAAGCAAACCCACTTGGATCTTTTCAACTCAAGCATAAAAAGGCATGGAATTTTCATTCATTTTTGATTTTTTTTATCATTTTTATAGCATATTTTCCATGTTAAAGCATAAAGATGTCCAAGTTGCATATCTGCATCTATGTGAGGAACTAGCTACAAGGTATGTAACAGATAGCAAAAAGCACTCAGCCTACACATGCTAGTTACCAGAAGCAATGGTGATCATTTTTCAAGTTTAAAGCATAAAAGCCATGCATATGACAGATATCAGACATATCAAGTGAACTGAACCAAAACATGATCATTGACAAGTAATCAAAAGCATGTACCAGCTAGAATAAGTAAAGCAGTTCAATCATATAACAGAAGCAGGCTCAAAAGTGTGATATGTGAATATGCATGATATGAACACACACAAAACGACTCAAGAAAAGAGTAAAGAAGAAAGAAAAACTGACTCAAAATATCCTAAAAAGGATACACAACACCCAAATCCCCTCGTAAACGCTCAAAAGTAGACTGATCTAGGGGTTTGGTGAAAATGTCAGCCAGCTGATGATGGGTATCAACATGAACAAGGTCAATGACACCTTTCTCATATTGATCCCGCAAAAAGTGAAAGCGCACATCAATGTGTTTGGTTTTTGAATGGAGACATGGGTTTTTCCCTACACTAATTGCACTGGTGCTGTCGCAAAACAAAGGAACTCTGGTAGGAAAGAACAACCCAAAATCTCTCGAAGTGGAAATCATCCAAACTAACTGTGAGCAGCAGCTAGCAGCAGCTACATACTCAGCCTCAGTGGTCGAAAGAGCAACTCCAGATTGCTTTCGAGAAGACCAAGAGACAAGAGAAGAACCAAGAAACTGGCAAGTACCGGAAGTCGACTTGCGATCCAACCGGCACCCACCGAAGTCAGCGTCCGAAAAACCAGATAAATCAAGAGATGATGATGCTGAATAGTAAAGACCAAGATCAGGCGCATAGGTCAGATATCTGAAAATACGCTTGACAGCTTGCCGATGAGACGCGCGTGGTGAAGACTGGAAGCGCGCGTACAGTCCCACGGCGAACTGTATGTCTGGCCTCGTCGCCGTCAAGTACAGCAGCGAACCAATCATCCCTCGAAACTCTCTCTCATTGACCTTGACGCCGCTCTCGTCCTTGTCCAGGCCCCCAGATGTACCCATTGGGGTCATCTGAGGCTTCAGCTCTCCACCAAAGTCGAATTTCTTCAACATGTCCCGAGTGTACTTACCCTGGTGGATGAAGGTGCCTTCCTTGGTCTGCTTGATCTGGAGCCCTAGAAAGTACTTGAGCTCACCCATGAGGCTCATCTCAAACTCGCTGTGCATCTGCTCAGAAAACTTGGACACAAGATCATTAGTAGTAACGCCAAAGATAATATCGTCCACGTATATCTGAGCGACTAAAAAATCTGAAGCATCTCTGAGCAAGAAGAGAGTCTTATCCACAGAACCCATCACAAAGCCCTTCCCCAACAAAAACTGCTTTAACCGGTCATACCAAGCCCTGGGGGCTTGCTTCGACCCGTATAAAGCTTTTTGCAACTTAAAAACATGTCGAGGAAACTTGGGGTTCTCAAAGCCGGGGGGCTGCCTAACATAAACCTCCTCCTCTATGTACCCGTTCAGAAAAGCACTCTTGACATCCATTTGAAAAAGCTTAAAACCCTTCGAAGCGGCAAAAGCTAAAAGAATGCGAATGGACTCAAGACGGGCAACAGGAGCGAAGGTTTCTTCAAAATCAATACCTTCCTTCTGGCAGAAACCCTGGGCAACTAGTCAAGCTTTGTTACGCACCACAACCCCATCTTCACCTTGCTTGTTCTTGAACACCCACTTGGTGCCTATGGAGTTGCATCCTGGTGGCAGCTCTACTAGTGTCCAAACCCGATTGCGGACAAAATTCTCAAGCTCTTCTTGCATGGCATTAATCCAGTTCGAGTCAGAAAGAGCATGAGAAATGTCTTTGGGCTCAAAAGATGCAACAAAAGCAGATTTAGCAAACACGGCAAGAGAGTCAACAGACGAACGCAAAGTTCTTGTAGACACATCACCGATGATAAGCTCTGAGGGGTGATCACGCTGAACTGCTCGGGATCCCTGGTGATCTGAAGTCACCTCACCAGAGTCAACAGCTGGCACCTCTGGACTCGACTGAGGGGGCTCGATCGAAGTGGAAGAAGTGATCAGAGGTCCGCCCTCGTCCTCAGTCGAAGTCTCAGAAGGTGTGGGCTCTGCAGGAGGTGCAGAAGGCCCACCCTCATCAGCAGCTGGAGTATCCTCATCTTCCTCGAAGATGGACTCTCCGAGCTCACCATCATCAGAAAGCTCAAAAGAAGGAGTTAAAGAAGGCAAGGACTCATCAAAAGAAACCTCACAAGTCTCGACAAGCTGCTGGGATTCGAGGTTCCAAACACGGAAACCTCGAGAATGCAATGCATAACCAAGAAAGACTCCGTCCCAGCAACGAGACTCAAACTTGTCCAAATGCCCTCCCTTCTTGAGCACAAAGCACTTGTAGCCAAACGCTCGCAAGTGGCTCACCTTGGGCTGTCTGCCAAACCGCAACTCATATGAGGTCTTACCAAGGTAAGCTCTAAGAAAAATGCGGTTGGCCAGATAGCAAGCCGTGTTCATGGCTTCAGCCCAAAAGCGCCTAGGAGTCCTATGCTCATCGAGCATCGTCCTGGCCATCTCGACTAGCGTGCGGTTCTTTCGTTCCACAACGCCATTCTGTGGGGGAGTGTAAGGAGCAGAAAACTGATGGTCAAGACCCTGATCACTACAAAAGCTGACGAACTGAGAGTTCTTGAACTCAGAGCCGTTGTCGGAGCGAATTGCTCGCATACGACCATTGTTCTCATTCTTCAGCTTCAAAATCAGGTCATGAACAAAATGAAAAGTTTCATCCTTAGACTCCAAAAAGAAAACCCACGAGAATCGAGAAAAATCGTCAACAATCACAAGTGCGTACCACTTCCCACCGACTGAGCGTACCCGAGCTGGACCGATAGTGTCCATATGTAATAGCTCGCCCGGATACGAAGTCATCACCTGAGTCACAGGTGCGTGAGAAGCGGCAACCATTTTCGCGTGACGACAGG
Source organism: Zizania palustris (assembly GCA_019279435.1). Lineage (NCBI taxonomy): Eukaryota > Viridiplantae > Streptophyta > Magnoliopsida > Poales > Poaceae > Zizania > Zizania palustris. Next base: position 1,021,911 of record JAAALK010000287.1, read on the forward strand.
GATGGCAAACCAGATCCTTCTCCATCTTAAACTTGGGCAATCCTCGGATGAGGTCCATAGAGCTCAACCTGACTAGCAGGTCAAAACTCAAATGGCCTAACCTCCTATGCCACTTCCAGAGCTCAGAGGAGGATCCAGCAATCAAACAGCGAGAAGGGCCAAAAGAACTAGAGAAGTCAATCCGAAAAACCTTACCGAAAGGTAAGATCTGGCAAATCAAATACCCTCTAGAATCAAACACAGAAGAATTGCCCTTCTTAAAACGCACCTCCAAACCATCCTCAAGAAGTTGTGAAACAGAAATCAAACTGAAGTTCAAGTTTCCAACCAAAGCAACGTTCTTCAAAGAAAAATGGTCTGAAATGCGAATTGAGCCAATGCCACTTACTTTCCCTTGACCACTGTTCCCGAAGGTGATGTACTCTTTGGAGCTCGGGGGAGTGAGACTGGAGAACCATCTGCGATGTCCCGTCATGTGGCGAGAACACCCTGAGTCCATGATCCAAATGTCCTCCAGTCCCCGATCCTGCACAATCAGTGGCTGTAAGTGGGAGCAAATGGTTCGGCACCAGGTTTAGCAAAAGAGCTAAACCAGTGTCGAGCCATCTGCTCAAAAGACGGAAAGCAGAAATCATCAGAAAAGTTTGGACCAAAACGCGGCTCAAAATGCGGTCCTCAGTTCTGCCTAAAGCCTCGGCCACGAGATCCAGGACCATAGCCAAAACGGTCTGGAGCTCTGCCGGAACGACCACCACCAACTGGAGTACGTGCAAGAAAGTCGTCTCCTCTACCACCACCTACACGACGCGGCCCGGCCTCCAGCATCTCCCCGCGTCGAGGAACACGCAGTCTACCACCCTGCTGGTAGAACTGCTCCTGACCACCACGAGCTCTCTCTGCTCTCTCAACCCGCTTCCTCCTGAAGCAAAACTCCGCAAGATGCCTGTCTCTTGGACAATACTCACAATGATAGGTGGGCTTCTTGGGATGTGGTTGAGGCTTGGGATTCTTGGGCTTAGTGGTGTTCGGTGTAGTCTTCTTGGGTTGAGAGGGTCCAGGAAGAGAGTCTAGAGAAGTGTGGAGGAGTTTGGGCTTTGGAATCCAGATGGGTTTCTTGGGTGGAGATTTGGGTGGTTCATGGATCACTCCATCCTTGGGCTGATAAGCCTGGGAAGACTCGGTGGAGTGAGTCTTGGGATACTTCTGCTCTGGAGTCATTTTACTCCACTCCACTGCCTGTCTAATGGCACTCTCAAAGTCAGCCTTGGTGTAGGTGTAACCTACCCCAAACCCATCCTGCCTCTTGAACTGCTGGATCATCATGCCGAGCTGAGGCTCTCTGGCACTGATCCAACTCAGGATAGAACGGAGGTAAAAGTTCTCATTCTGAGAATCAGCTAACTCCTCTCTCAAGGCAGCTAGAACCTCCACCTGAGACAAGCAGGTCTCAGACTCGCTATCTATCTGGACAGACTTCTCGGCTTTCAGCTTAATCAACTCCATTCTAAGAGACAGACAGTTCTCACAGACAGTGGGTGGAACTGACAATGTCTCAAGCTCTAGCCTAGTCTGCGCAAGCTCAGCTCTCACTCTCTCCAAATCACCCAAATGCGCATCGCCCTTGGCTTTCAGCTCAGCTAAGACAGCTAGATGAGATGGGCACTCAGCACAGGGTGCAACAACCGTGGCTTGAGCATCTTTCAGCTCCAGCTGAGCGCTTTCAAGCTTAGTGGCCAAAGCGTCCCTCTCATCAACCCTTTCTGTGTACCTGGACTTCAGAGTCGACAGGTCACACAGAAGCACCTCACATTTTGGGCACTCACTGCTATCACCCAAGCAAGGGGAAGAAGATAGACTCTCAATTCTGCCGTTGGCCACGGCAAGCTCACTCTCTAACTCATCTATCCTCTTCTTAGCCCCCCTAAGCAGTTTTTCCCGATACTTTAACTCCTGACGATTGCTCTCAAGTAAATCAACAATTTCTCGTTCATAGGATGATACCTTGTTGTCGTCGTCGTCGGAGTCATCGGAGGAGCTCTTTTCTTCCTTATCCCTAAGAGCCATTGAGCAGAAGCTCTTGCGGGATCTTCGGCGCTGGTGTGAGTGGCTCTTCGGTCTGTCCCCGAAAGCCATGAAGCAAAGGCCCGCTGGATCATCCTTGTCCTTCCCCTTCCTGATGATGATCTCCTCATCGCTTGAGCTCGATGAAGAGGAAGAAGACGTGGACCGCTTGGAGTAGCTCTTCTCCATCTCAGCAAAGAAGGCCTTGTCGCGCTTCTTGTTCTCTCGCCGGTAGTCCTTCAGGGCCTTTTTGAAGAATCTGGTCTTTGGCTTGCCCTTGTTGAAGGAGGAGCTGTCGTGCTTGCCGGAGTCGTGGAAGCCACCACCGGTGCCCTTCTTGTGGCCATTGCGCTTGGGGCAGTCGGCGATGAAATGTCCTGGATCACTACACTCAAAGCACCCGGTTTTTGTGCCGTGTCTCTTGAACATTCATTTGTCATAAACACGACGTACCGGGTTGTTAAACAGACACAAATCATCATCTCCCAAAGACTCAAGCTGGTCCTCAGTGATAGACATCAAAGAGAACCCAGCACAGCTCACAGAAGAGGGATCAACATAAGGTGTAGCAAGGGCCAGAGACTTTGATCCAGAGCCAGTGAGATTTGATCTCAACTGGGTATCAACCTCGGTGGCCTTCAGCTTGCTAAACAACTCAGAAATGGTCAAGGTATCATAAGATGTGCTCTCAATGATAGAGGATACCTTGATCTCCCAGATCTTTGGGTCCAAGGTATGGAGAACCTTGAGGGCCTGCTCATGATCTGAGACTAACTGAACACCCTCACCCTTGTTGTCCCGAAGCTTGATGATGATCGACTGAAAGCGACCAAACAAGGCTTCAACAGATTCACCCGGCTTCTGTGTGAAATTCTCATATTCACGCCGGTAGGTCTGATAGAGTCGAGCCTTGACCTGGGCTGACCCCTCATGGTGTGCCTGGAGGGTAGCCCAGATTTCTCTCGCAGTGGAGAGATGGCTAACACGCTCAAATTCAGTGGGACCTAAACCAGAAAACAGAATATTCACCGCTTTGTTGTTGTTCTGATGTTGGGCAATGATATCCGGAGAATCACACTCATCAACAGGCAACACTGTGAAAGTAGCGTGAATACAGATGTCCCAGATGTCCGAGCTTTGGCTCATCAGATAGGCTCGCATGCGAGTCTTCCAATAATTATAGCCATAAGCTTCCAAGGACGGGACCTTGCCAGGAGACGTCATGATCACTACTGGGGTTTAGAACCGGTTAAGGTATGGAAAAACCCTAACCAGGCTCTGATACCACTTGTAGGACCGAAAGTAGCGACTAGAGGGGGGGTGAATGGGCGCCTAAAAATTCTTTCGAATCAATGGCCTGTTCCCAACACCCAACGCACCTCAGCGGACTAACAGCGAAAAATAAACAGATCAACAAAGCCTCAAAAGATTTAGCCTAATAACAACCAGTGTCCTAATCGGCAAGACACCAACACAGTGCTAATAGGCTACTTAATTAAAGCATTCAAAACATGGGAGATTAAACTTCACAGAAATAGATCATCACAGCAATTTATCTGAGTGCACATGAAACGGAAAGTCTTACTGTTCAAAGTTGTCTCCTGTTCGGTACTTGACGAAGCCTGTTCGAAGTGTATGTGCGAGGCTTGAAGATTTTGAAGCCTGTCCGCACTCTTTGGAAATGTCGTATGCAGTACTAGCCGTCGAAGTATACTTTTGCTGACGAAGTATAATATGCGAAGTATGTTCGAAGCTAGCAAGTACTAATTCATATGAAGCCTGCCTTTCTGCAGGGCTTCGTTGAGACCTTCGGTATGAATTCTGACCCAGTCAAAAACACTAGACACGAGGCCAAACTTCGAAGTAAAACAGTGATCAGTTCTAACTGACGAAGGTTGTTTTTACTGTTGAAGTATGCTTAGAACATTCGAAGCCCCTGTATGCTTCGGAAAAACTGAGACGGTTCGAAGCTAATGCATGAGCTTCGTCATGAAACCGAAGACCAAAAACCAGCTACGAAGTACCTTCGCACCAAAAGAAAACTAAATCCTGATGAAAACACGAGCCCAGCAACCTTCGAAGATACACAGGTGATAAAAGCAGAAACACACACGTAGAGCTGACAGTCTACGGACAAAACTAGATGAGCAGGAAGTGGGACCCACACGCATGTGACTGCAATTTTTCCGAATGTACTGAGTTCTTTTCTGTTCCCTATGCATGTAATAGGACATGTAGTCTCAAGACTATGGGACAATGACCAGACACGCAGAAAAACAGTATTAAAAATTGTTGGCTGAAGTAAAACGCAAGCACATGATCTGGTCGCAAGAAAAAAAAACAGAGCACACGCATGGAATAAAATACAATTCAGAAAAGACAACACATGTCTGTGCCTGTTCAGAAGATTAATAACAATCCTACAGCCCTAGAAGACAGGCCCTAGAAGCTATCAAAACGAATTTTGATGGAAACAACTCAGCAGAGCTACTGCGTCAAAGAAGCTATTTCTAATCTGCTGGCTAGCCGGTAACAGGGGAATCAAATGCTGCCAAAAATCACAGTGAAAGACTTTGCAGGAACAAAAACTTCTGTAACTCAAAATGAGATGATATCCACCGAAATCTCTCTGTAGCAGACTAGAAGCTCAAAAACAAATCCAAACACATGGATCGAGAAACTAAAAACCGCAGCAACGCACGAACGTAACGAAATAAATCTGAACATCGATTTCTTAAAGTGCCTGATGAAACATATGGCGGCGGATGAACTCAAAGACAAACGGAGACAGTAGAAACCTTGCGGTGTACACAAACAGAAGTAGGTAAGGTGAACACTGAGTTTTTTAGATTAAAGTGTGTTAACCCTAACCCTAGGGATTGGGGCCTATTTATAGGCAGCCCAATAAAAAGGGTAAAATGCAGAAATACCCCTAGGATTTTTTACAGACACTGAATAAAAATGGAAAAGACCGAAATGCCCTTAGGGTTTTTTACAAACTCGACTGACAGATTTTGGGCCTAAAGGCAAAATAGTAAAATCCTAAATAAAGGTAACTTTGTCCTGATGCGGAGCTTTCGTAGCAGCTACGGCTTCGCCTCAGAATGGTCAGATCCGAGATCAGCGGTCGTCAGTTTTGCGCCGAAACTGACAAAGCGTCCACCGTCTTCGCACCGGGTACCCGGATTGGGCCGACCCGATTCCGCAGCTCCCTCAGCCCGGCAATCGCTCGCCGCCCGTGTACCTGAGTCAATCCCAGTCAACAGCCCAGTGGATCCTCTGCTGCTCCTAGCCCATGTACCCGGATTGGGCCAGCTCGACTTCGCGGCCCCTCTGCCCGACAGTCGCTCGCTGCCCGTGAACCTGAGTCACACGCGGCCCAGACGCAACAGATCTTCTCTCTCTTTTCAGTCCTCTTTGACTATCGTTGACAATGACTCATCACATCTGGAGCCATGAGGCCCACGCTATTCAGCATGGCTTCTCAACTTCTAATGAGCTCGAAACTAATCGACTCAAAATGAATGTTACTACCCTTTAGTCTGCCCTCAAAAGCTCTGAAGACAAAACGCTGCGACTAGAGAAGGAGCTCCTTGAGGAGCGTAGGGCCAGATCTACCACCGATGAAACACTTCAGGCCGAGCAGCAGGACAACACTGCACTCAAGGCTTCGGCCCAAGAGACCGAGGTTGAGTGTGTGGTGCTTAGAGCAGAGGTCGAGAAGCTCTGACAAGAAGTAGCAAACTCCAGCGCACAACTTGTGGAGCTCCAAGACTCAATTCAACAAGCGCTGGCCCAGAAGAGTACTTTGCTATCCAAAATGGCTGAAGTATCTTCTACTGCTTCTGAGCTGGAGACGGCGGAAGTGAAGCATGCCGCCATTGCGGAGCATAACATGGATCCCCTCTGGGGTACTCTAGAATATTTTGGCACAATGTGCCCTTCGTCTTCAACTGTGGCGAGTGAGCCCCTCGAATGGAAGCTAAAGATGATCCAAGTGGCGACGAAGATGATGATGGGATCCAGGATTCGGTACAGAGAGATCTCCGGACAGGTTGATGGAATCAGTGTCCTTCGTCATATCGAAGCCCTCAGGATTTCTGTTGCTCCGATAGGGGGTTCAACGCCTGCAGGCTTCACCAACGAAGACTTGCTGCGTCCTTCACTAGATGTAGCTTCTGCTTGGGAAGCTTTCCGGGCCATCTGGAAAACGGACCACAAAGCTGCAGCCAAAGTTTGGATCGATGAGGCTCGCCGACAGAAGCAAGCTCAAACGAACCCTCCGCTTCCGACTTTGCCGGCTCCGACCCCGCCTGCTCCACCAGCTGATCCGTAGGTTTAGTTTTATAGGGAACTTAAGCATGTACAAGAAATCTTGTAAAATCCCCTTATATTAATGAAATAAAAGTTTATAAACGAGTAATCTTTGTTTGGATGTTTATTCTTACGTTTTTCTATGCACTTTGGAGCTCGACTTCGAAGTACTAGAGCCTAGCGAAGGGCTCTGCCGGGAGTGGGCTATCCTCAAAGGCTTAAGGCCCTATCGACGCTCATGCTTCTCTGTTCCTCAGGGGGATCAAGGGGAGATAGCACCCGAAGTCCATCGTGAGGTCTTATCTTATATTAAGGAAGAGGATAAGGAAGTACCATCTTTGTCCTCCGAATACGTAGATTGGTCTAACTCGGAGTACCAAGCCAAAGACCCGGTGGAGGCTAGCTCCGAGAGACTTCTGTCTTGGGCTGAACTTCAAGAGGAGCAGAAAAAACTGCGAGCTTCGAAGAAGAAAAGCACTCGGACCAAGAAGAAAGTTTTGAAGACTTCGGGTTCCAAAGGCCGAAGTGGTCTTAGAAATATCTCTAGAGGTCGGAGAGGTCTCTGTTTCTATCTAGGCTTAGACCAAAATTTCTCTTGATGTAATACAATATGATTATCCAATTAATATAAATTTATTTGGAAGCATCTTTCGGTTGTTCCTCACTCCCCTGCCCCTCCTTGTGGGTGGGGGACCGTACGCGTTGCGATAGGGTCCATCGGACACAATGATTGATATAACAACCTGATGCTTCGCATAACACTTGGTAATCATACTTCACTCTTTCATAGAGTTCTTCAAACTGTACGTTCGTATTATGATGTTTATAAGTTTTCGAGCTAAGTTTACACTTGTAGGCTCCAATAGCAGTCGCTTAGGACTTTAAAAGTGTTTCATTGGGCCGGAGCCTTGAAACCTTATTGCTTGGTCACCTTCGACTCTTTTACAGATGCTTCGAACCCGGAGGACAGAAATCTGTTGTTTTAAAGTCCTTAGACTCTTCTATGGATCCTAACAAGCCAGAGCGTGGAATGCGTAGGCTGGCCACCTTTGGCTCTTTTACAGATGCTTTGAACCCGGAGGCCAGAAATCTGTTCTTTTAAAGTCCTTAAACTCTTCTACGGATCCTAACAAGCTGGAGCCTGGAATCCGTAGGCTGGCCCCCTTCGGCTCTTTTACAGATGCTTCGAACCCATAGGCCGGAAATCTGTTCTTTTAAAGTCCTTGTACTCTTCTACGGATCCTAACAAGTCGGAGCCTGGAATCTATAGGCTGGCCACCTTCGGCTATTTTTACAGATGCTTCGAACCAGTAGGCCGGAAATATGTTCTTTTAAAGTCCTTAGACTCTTCTATGGATCCTAACAAGCTAGAGCCTGGAATCCGTAGGCTAGCCACCTTTGGCTCTTTTATAGATGCTTCGAACCTAGAGGGTGGAAATTTGTTCTTTTAATGTCCTTTGACTCTTCTATGGATCCTAACAAGCCGGAGCCTAGAATTCGTAGGCTGGCCACCTTTGGCTCTTCTACGGAATCCTTGAACCAATGGTTCGAAGGCCATTTTCTGGGTTCCTTGAAAGATGCTTTACTCTGCAAGCATCTCCGTTCCCCTGATGCGTCCACCACGAGTAAGGAATATTTGAAGAGTAAACATAATTCGAACCTCCATCTTTATTTAATTTAGAAAGGTCCTTTTACAATTGATTACAAGGTGCCCATAAGCGTAATAATGTTTAAGGTGCTTCGCATGCCATGCATGCTTCAACTCTTCCCCTTCTAAATTAGCTAGTTTAAACGATCCGGGGCACCCTAGGCGTAGGATAATATATGGACCTTTCCTAGCTTCCCCGGAGCTATTACACTTCACATTACCAAATGACCTAGTTTAAGCTCGTTCACTTTTATCTTCGGGTCATACCATGCCTTTGTTTTGTCTTGGTACTTCGTCAGATTGCTGACAGCTTGAAGCCTTATCTCTTCTGACAAGTCCAGCGAAGTGTTTCTCTCATCTTCATTTCCAGGCTCTACTACGCGGAGGGATCCACCTTTTAGATCTGTAGGAGTCATGGCCTCATCTCCGAATAGCAACCTTAATGGGGTGAAGCCTGTGGACCTGGCTTCAGTGGTCCGATTGGACCATAGAATTTTATGGAGCTCTTCGGTCCATAGCCCCTTGGCCAACCCGACAATCCTGCGATTTAAACCGAAGAGAATATTTCCATTGGCTCGCTCGACGGCTCTGTTGGATTGGGGATGGCGAACTGCTACGAAGCATAACTTGATGCCCAGTCCTTCGCAAAATTCTCTAAAGGCTTCAGCTTCGAACTAAGTGCCATTATCCACAGTTAACACCCTTGGCACTCTGAACCTGCATATGATATTTTGCCAGAAGAATTTTGCACATTTCTTGAAGTGATAGCAGTCAGGGAATCATCTTCGACCCATTTAGAAAAATACTCGATTGCTACCACTTCAAACATCAAGCTGCCTTTTGCCATTGGAAAAGGGCCGATGAGATCCATTTCTCATCGTGCCATTGGCCATACTAGGGCAATAACTTGAAGAGGTGTTGGTGGACGGTGGTTCCGTCTACCCATCCACTGGCATCCTTGACAGGTTCGAACTAACTCTTCCGCATCTCTTACAATTGTTGGCCAATAGAGCCCCTGCCGAAGTGTCTTTCCTGCTTGAGCACGGGGGGGCTAGGTGGCTGCCACATAAGCCTTCGTGAATCTCCCGAATTGTATTTTGGCCTTTGGGTTGTGAGATGCACCGGAGTAGGGGAGAACAAACTCCAGCTTTGTACAATATTCCGTTGACAAACTCATAATTTCGAGCCCTTCCTTGCAACCTTCGGAAATCCGGACCTTCTGATAAGACTGCGCTATTTTGCAAGACATCCATTATCGAAGTCTGCCAATCAGCAACTGGGATGCAAAGGTCTTCTACGGAGGGTAATTGATGCACCGTAGGCTTGATAAGTTCTTCGTAGAAAGCACCCTCTGGGACGTCCAATGCTTCTGCTGCAGCCTTCGCTAGAATGTCTACAAGTTGATTATCTGCTCGAGGGATACTCCGAACAAAAAATCCTTTAAACATTGCTTCTGTCTTGCAGATTTCTTCTAAATACTTTGCAAGATGCGGGTTCCTGGCTTGAAAGCTTTTGTCAACATGCCCTGCGACGACTTGGGAATCTGTTTTAATTATAATCCTTGCTGCTCCAAGTGCCTTTGCCTTTCGGAGGCCTAGCAGGATCCCTTCGTACTCTGTGATATTATTGGTGGTCTTAAAGATGAGCCTCACAGATAGTGGCGGTGCCTCAATTGTCGAGAAAGACGTTGTATCGCAGTGGTGCGGAGGCTGGCTTGGGGCCATGCGGTTCGAGGTTCGAACCTTGCTGTCGGTAGGCGGTTTGAGGTTTGAACCTTGCTGTTGTCCTCCAAACATTTTTTTCATTTTTGTTCTAATTTTCAGAACTTTTTTTATTGATGTTTAAATTCTCGTTTGAACTTGATTTTTTTATCAATAAAAATACATCATAACTTACCAAATTTAAAAAATTGGTATTTTTCTGCCTCACTTTACTGTTTTTTATTTCATTAAGAAACTTGAGATTCTCTGGGGATGAATTAGGGTTTAGAGATGAAATGACTCAGGTTTGAAAGAAAAATCTATAGTTGATTCTTCCTTTGAACTTGAAACTTTTTATACAATAAAAAACAACACAACTATTCTAATTGCAAAAATTGGTATTTTTCTACCTCAGTTTACTATTTTTATCTCATTAAGTGTGTTTTTATGATCAAAGTCAAAATAAGTTAAATTTGAACTACAAGACATGAAATAATTAACAAAAATTTATAGAAAAACCATATTCATGTTTTTGACTCTATTATTAGTTATTATACAATAAATTTAAAACCATCATAAAAAATGAAGGTTGCCACAACACTCGATCGACAACATGTATCTTTATAGTTTTTTAATCCTCAAAAAATCAAATAAAGTCTAAAAAAGACGAGACTTGTCATGTTGTTATGATATGATCGAGACTTTGTAGCGCAGTGGTGCGGGGGCTCTCTTGGGGCCATGCGGTTTGAGGTTCCAAACTTGACACATCACGTTTATTTGAAAGCAAGTAAACAAAAACAAGTCCAGGCTGGGGAAACCAGCTTACACATCGAGCCGCACACCAAACCAAAATGCACTACCGGTCCAAACCCACAACAAAGATATGGTTTGGAGCTTCTTCTTCTTGCTCGGCACAAACCCAATCTATTTCTGGTTAAACAGATGAAAAGCTTCAACTTGCCAATTCTCAACCAACTCGGCATCATCAGGCAGTCTGAACTATTCTCCATGTTTGTGAACAAGAAAATACACGCGGTGGCGATAGTGAAAACAACTTATCATACATGCAGCAATGTAAAAAATATCGTTCAATGATTGAATTGGCTAATAAAAATATAAAATTTGCATAAAAAGAGGATCTTGCCTCCTGCCTCTTCTTGCTACCGCATTGCTCTACATGCTTCCCTCTTTCACCGCTAGCCTCGGCATGTTTCCCTCTGCCACCGGTTGCCTCATCATTCTTCCGTCTGTCAGCACTTACCCTAACTGGTTGCGGCGAGTCGTCCTCCGAGTCAGAGTCCAATATGAGAATCACTTTCTTCGCCAAGCAACTGCAAACTATACCGCATTTGCAAACCTCACACACGCCACTTGATGTAGAGTCTGAGGATCCACTGTTTGGTTCAATCTTAGGATGAGCCATCGTGAACCGGCAAGGAGGGCGTGTTCGAGGTTGTTGGGGGTCGGCGATGAGGGTGGAGGGCACTGTCGTCGAGGTTGGGGGTCAGTGATGAGGGTGGAGGCCGCGGTTGGGGTCGGCGAGGAGGCGAAGAGTTAGGGATTTGGGATTGAGGTGTCACGGGCGGCACATATATAAAATACTTGTTATCTCAATAAAAATAAAAATGGTTCTTGCACAAAAGTTTCAAGAAAGCATTCACAGTCTAATGGCAAAGTACACACTATTTCAACTTGAGGCTGGGCGTTCGAATCTCAGCCCCACCAGTATTTTTTGGATGTAATCAGTGGTGGGCATGATGACGTCACTAGCCCACCACTGCTATTCCTTATAGTAGTGGCGGGTGGTGACATCACCAACCCGCCACTACTGATCCGCCCACCGTTGGTGCTCGACTTAGTAATGGTGGGCCGCTGACGTCACCAGCCCGACACTATTAATAGCTGTAGGGATTATATATCTAGCATACACTGCCTACATTGTCGAGAAAGACTTTGTGGCGCAGTGGTGCGGGTGGCTCGCTTGGGACCATGCGGTTCGAGGTTCGAACCTTGCTGCTGGCAGGTGTTTTGAGGTTTGAACCTTGCTGCTGGCCCCAAACAATAAAAATTTTTATTGATGTTTAAATCCTCGTTTGAACTTGAATTTGAACTAATTAACCACATTCATGTCATATGAAATAATTATCAAATAAATTTAAAACCATCATAAAAAATAAAATTGTTTCGAGAAAATAATCATGTAAGGTGTTAAGAAACCTGAGATTCTCTAGGGATGAATTAGGGTTTAGAGATGACATGACTCAGGTTTGAAAGCAAAATCTATAGTTGATTCTTCCTTTGAACATGAAACTTTTTGTACAAAAAATGATCTAGCCTTGCACTAATTTTCCATCGCCATTGGTGCGTAGATAAGGAATCACACTGCCAAATGACAGTTTTGCTTCAACCACATTGATCCTTGATATGTCAACGAAAAACAGCACCTCATCAAACTGATTGTATTCTTCTTCGTCTTCGACTCCATCAACTCCAACAATTCTTAGTTTTCCTGGAGCAACGATGTATTTTTTCTCATCTTTAGGATCATGTATGTAAAATACATGTGCCACGGATTGAGCGAGTATCCAAGGGTCATCTTTATAATCCACCTTATTATGGTCAACTATCATAAACCCGTAATCATCCACCTCCACACCTTCTCGATGTCTGACCCACTGGCACATAAATACAGAGATTTCTATAGAGTTCCCGTAGTTAAGTTCCCATATTTCTTTGATGTATCCATAGTAAGCATTCTTTTGTCCAGTGTTGTCTTCTGCATCTGCTCTGAAACCACTATTTTGGCGCTGACTCTTTTGATCCTTTGCTTTGGTATATAATGTGAAACCATTGATGTCATACACTTTCCATGTTTTAACCATGCTCAATGGACCGTAAGACAATTTATTTATCATCATCTCTTCGTCAGTTTCTCTAATCGAAAGGTATAGATCCCTCAACCATGATGTGAAATGAATTTTGTGCTCTTTCATAATCCATTGTTCATCGCGATATTCATTCTTTTCACGAAGCTCTTGCAGGTGTTATTCAACATATGGTCTCATAATCGCCAACTGATGCATTACATTGTAATGTAATTCTCTTATTGTTTGGTAGCTATTGTCTCGTATGATTTTCCTTCCTTTAGTTCCTTTACCGGTTAGTCTTCCATGGTGTTGGGATACGGGAACTCCTATTGGTTTTCCATCTCTTATGTAATCTGCGAGGCACTCAATGACTTCCTCAATCGTGTAGCCCTCTATCATGGAACCCTCTAGATAAGCATGATTTCGTACGTAACCCTTGAAGATAACCATTAGACGCTCGTACGCATACATATTGTGCAGGTACGTTGGACCGAGAACAAAGATTTGATCTACTATATGTATCATATAGTGCTCCATAATATCAAATATGATGGAGGAAAGCACATCTCAAGCTTACACATAGTCTCCCTCATTTGTTTGTGTGATTCATTTAACTCTTCAGTGTCGATCACCTTATTTCATATGACGTTGAAGAAGTGACATGTAACATCCCAAATTTAAAAGTAAAGTAAAAATGAGGGAAATAAAATTTCTGAAATCAAAGGATTATTTTAATTAGAGAAAAGGATAAAAGAACCCAAATAAAGCAAAACATGGAGAAACAATTCAAATTTAAAGTTAAGAAAATTTTGGTGGGATCTATAAGCCATGAAATATTTTTGGGAATTTTTACAAAATTTTATCAACTTTGTTTCAAGCTCTAAACAAATAATTTATTTTTTGGAATTATTTTAAATAGAAATACATTTTAAAAGTTATTGGGCCACAACCCCCAAATCTTCCCCAGCCCGGTCCAATCCAGCGTCGTAGCCACTGACAAGTGGGACCTCCTTGTTGGCGTCGTCCCCCACCCTCTCTCCTCCACACGCACAACAGCCGGCCCCACCTGACAGCCTCACCCGCGCACCCTTTCCCTCTGACCTCTTGGGCCTGCCTGTCGGCGCACTTTTCGTTCGCTCGTGGTCACCGACAGGTGGCCCCACCTGTCGGGTCCGTCTTCTTCAATCGAAAGGGATCCCTCCCCTTTCCATCTCAAGTGCCTTTCCAAATCCACCGTCGGCCACCTTTATTCTCCGAATTGATCCCGTGATCCCCCTCCCCGAGTGTGGCAAGCTCCCGCGGGTATGGCAATCTCCCTACAATTGGAAGGCAAGCTTCGGCTTTCCTTCGGTTTTCTTGCCATATCATCGCCGGCGAGCCCCCTATAAGATCCTTCGACCTCGCCGCACTTCTGGCCTCACACTTTCGCCTTAGACCCCGCATTCTCTAGCGTCACCCATCCTCTTTGCGCAGCGTCCCCTGCTTCAGCTCCGACAGCCCCTCGTCGGTGCCACAGGCCCCAACCATTCACGCAGTCATCACCTTCGGGACCGTCGTCGACCGCCCGTCCTCGGCATCACCTTCGTTAGGCCAGATCGCTGCTAGAACTCGTCGTCACAGTCGAACCCGAGGAGCCCACCGCCCTCTTCTTGTCGCCGATCACCGCCAGTCGTCTTTCGCCGCTATCTCTGGTACTTAGACTACGACGCCGTCGAGGATCCGGAGTTCTACCAAGAGGTTCCACCTTCGCCATTTGCTGATCAAGGCAAGTCGCAAACCCCAAGTTGATCATAATTGAGCCCATTTTTCATAATTACCGCTATAACACATAGGAATTATAATATTGCATTAGTTTAATCACAAGCGCTAAATTATATTTATTAGATCCCCGTCCTTGTTGTCTAAACCCAAGCCATGCTTATTGAGCCTGAACTCCTTGTCACTTTTAAATATTATATTAGCTAGTGTCCAATGTATCGACACAACTGCTATAGGATAAAAGAACGAGTTGTAGATAGCTGGATTCTATTATATAATTTCCCCGTTATTCTCGTCTCTGGATTTCTGTTGGAGTTGGCTATGTTATTAGTATGGTGGGTTCCGGGTGCAAGCTAGGGCATTGGTTGGTCGCACCCGGGGAACTATAAGGACTGGTCTGCGGGATCCGTTGCAAAACAAACTCGTACTAACCACAAGTCTAGTGGGTATGTCCTAACTGGAGGTATGGATCGTTCCAACTTGAAGAACCATAGTGGAGGGGGCAAGTGGCAACCTACGGGTGGCTTATACCAACGAGGATCAAGGGGGGTACGGTATTGACCCGACACGTCGGGGCACCGTATGAAACCTATAAGAGGGTGTTATCGAATTGGTGCGTTGCATGCTAAAGGTTTTGGCATGAGTTCTTTCGGGGTGATGTGGTGTCATCTCGACACACTGTGGTGTGTGGGAATGAGTGCCTTGTGGGTACAGTAGTACACCTCTAATCAGAGTATAATCTTTTCAAAAAGTCGTGCCCACGGTCAAGGGCGGGTTGGGCAATGTTCACCGCAGTTAGTTTACTTTTGTATGAATGATTTTATGATTCATGTCATGTAAGGACTGTTGAGTGAGGGCGGGCTGACTATACCCCTCGAGTTAGAAGGTGATGCATTTACACATGTTTACATTCTGTACTAATAACTTGACTTCATTAAATGCTCGAGAAAAGTACTTTTCCACAAACATGTGCCACTACATTCCTTGTTACAATCTCGCATTATAATTGCATTCGGTGGCTTGCTGAGTACGGTTGTACACACCTCCATTCACTTACACCACCAGAGGCAGCATACTACGAGGAGGATGATAGTCTAGAGTAACGACCTAGTCAAGGCATGAGACTGGAAGAAGGTGTTCATCTAGAGGATTTATTTTCCTATTTTCTCTTTCATTTAACTCTTTTGTAATAATATGGTCTACAAACCATCTTTGATTGGCGTATTATACGCAGTCATGTGATGAACGTCTTGTATTTATTGATGTTCTCTGGAATTTCAATAAAGTCCCGATTTTATTAAACCCGGGCATGACATGACACATGCGTGTTATCACCATCTTCAGAAATGAATGTTTGATTCCTCTTACTACAATGGCAAGGAATAGCCCAAGCATAATATGACAATCATGAGTGTTGTAGCCGCACATCCTCAAATCTGCTACGGAGACAATATTCTTTATATTCATTAAGAATCTGGTTGGAACTCTGATTCCATGTAGACACCTGCATATTGATCTTTTCTCGTCAATTGTGAGGTTATAGCTAGCAGCCGGAAGGAAAAATTTTCCATTGGACCTTTCCTGTGGGTGGAGCTCGGGTCTAATTCTGAGTGTTTGAAGGCCCCTTCATACTTTGAGTCCATCTTTTGACTTGCCCGATATGTCTAAACAAATACCGATGATGCTTTTGAAGACATTCTTCTCAACGTGCATTGTATCGATAGAATGACCAATCTCCAACTCCTTCCAATAGGGCAAATATCTAAAGAAGATTGACTGCTTTTTAAATGGAGCGTCCTTTGAAATTTTTTCAGATTTCTTCCTCTTCTTTTCGAAAACAACTTTGATATTCTTCACATTTTGAATAGAAATTTGCCGTCTCGATGTCGTGGAGGTTGTCCAAGCTCGATTGTACCATCGAAATGGTTCCTATTTCTTCGATATTTATGGTTTCTTGGTAAAAATCTGCGGTGTCGCATATATATCGTCTTAATGAGTGATGGAAGATGCACAAATTCTGTCTGGTGCACACACACTACACATGTTGTCTTTCCTTTAACTTGTCTTGTTAGGGACATACGTCCCGGGTTGTCAGCTATGGTGGAAAAGATCATGGCTCTTAGATTGAAGTGTTCTTTCTTGTGCTCATCCCACACACAGACACCATGTTCCCATAGACATTTCATATCCTCCATCAAAGGTTCTAGAAATATATCAATGTCATTGTCAGGTTGTTTTGGACCATAAATTAGAGTAGTGAGCATAAGGTATTTTCTTTTATGGCACAACCATGATCAAATGTTGAACAAGCAAAGAAAGACCGGGCACATACTGTGTGGGTTCCTCATCTCACCGAAGGGATTCATTCCATCCGTGCTAAGGCCCATCCTGATATTTCTGGGATCCTCCGAGAAATCTAGATGGGTCAGGTCAAGTGATTTCCACTGCCTAGCATCAGCAGGGTGCCAAAATTTTCCATCCTTCTTTCGCCCAGCGAAATGCTAGATTAATAGTTCAACATCTCTGGGATTAGAGAACATACGTTTCAAGCGATCAATCATCGGTAGGTACCACATTACTAAGGCTGAACTTTCCTCTCCATCTTATATCCGAGCTGGTCTGCAATAACATTTTTCTTCCTTTTCCGCAACCTCTTATTCTTCTTTCGGTGGTCATTGTAGTCCTCCACACAGTCATTTGCACGTTTTTATCGACTTGCGTTGAACTGCAGACATCTCTCTAACAATTCATACTCTTTTCGATATAGGATATAGTGGTTCTGGCATGCATGAATCTTCTGAACGCCCAAAGTCAATGGACAAATCATCTTCTTTGCTTGGTACATATCAAATGGCAGACCATTGGGTTTTGGCAAAACCTTTTTTAGGAGTTGCAAAAGATCTGAAAAACTAGCATCAGACCATCCATTGCTTGCCTTCAGTTTCATAAGCTCAAGAGTTGTGTACAACACAATATACTGCTTATCGCAACCATGACATTCCTTATAAAGAAGTTTTTTCGATGCTTTGTCAAGTGCTTCAAAGTAATTGTAGCCTTTCGTTGTAGTTCTCTACAACAACACCTCAGGCACAACATTTCGCATCAGTTCCTCCACATCAAAGGCGTCATCATCATCATGTTGATCAATGTTGGGGGAAATTACTCTATTTCCAAGACTTAAAGAGTAACCCTTCGCGGGCTCAGCAAGGATCCCGAAAGTGGCGAACTGCTGTTCGGAGCATACGTCGCCGCGACCGGAGGGTGCCACGGTGCGAAGTCCTAGAGAACCCTCCGAAATGAAGATGGAGGCCTCGAAGCAGAAGGACATGATTGATTGGATATTCAGCTTATCCATCTACCCTGCAGCACTTCACCGTGTATAACCTTGTTTATAATACCGAATAGATTCTACTATGTCGGTTGTAATTTAAGGGTAAATAGGTCTTTCCCTTATGTTTTTTTCCCTATAAATACCCCCCATTGTACCTTGTAAAAGGGATCCAGAGCTAATTGTTCAAACACACACATTCGGACCACTTGAGCTATTATCCTTTACGGAGGCTCGAGTTAGTCCTGAAGCGCAAACTTCTTGTTTGTTCGTTCTTGATTACCGAAAACCTGTTGGTGTAACTTTTACACCAACAGTTGGCGCCGTCCGTGGGGAACCTAGTTCTAAAAGCTTGTTCTCTACTGCTGACTGCACTCCGAAGAGCACTTACGGAGGGAGCCTCGGAGTCCCGAGACTCCGCGCACCCTTCAGTTGAGGGCTTCTTAGTGCAGCCCGAAGGCCTTCTCTCGAACCCTCGAGTCGTTCGAAGTCCTTCATCTCCAAGACATCTCAACGGCTAGCCATGCCCCCGAAGCATGGTCAAGCTTCGGGTCCTCTTCGAAGGTCCCCTCTGACCAATGGAGCCGGGCCCTCAGCTAATCCGGCGATTCCTGCAGAGACCACTGGGCGTCGAGCGCCCCGGGGCCCTCTGCCTCCTCCTACAATGCTTCAGACCGACTACGCAGCAAGCCGGGATCCAGAAGTGCCCTTTGACGAAGACGAAGGACCTCCCGAAACCGAGGCTACGCAGCTAGCCAGGCTTCAGGAAGAGGTATCCAGATGGAGGCAAGAGGCCGCCGATCGCCTCCGCACTCAAGCTTCCACCGAAACTCCGAGGGGGCCTCAAGACGATGGAGCCCGCAATCCCCCAGAAGTTATACAAGTCCCGGAGGAGGCTGAAAATGCCTCCTTCGATAATGAGTCTCCGCTGCACCCTGATCTACAAAGAGTGCCTTTCGACCCCAAGTTCAAGGCCTCGAAGCTGCACAAATACTCCGGGGGGTCAGACCCCGGAGAATTCGCCCGCTCTTACGCCCTAGCAATAGAAGCAAGCGGAGGGGTGCGAAGCACCATGGCAAAATGATTCCCCCTCGCTCTCGAAGGTGTGGCGCTCCGCTGGTTCTGGTCCCTAAAGCCAGGATCGATCAGTTCATGGGAGCAGCTCAAAAAGAAATTCGTGAGCAACTTCCAAGGTACCTTCGTGGCCCCAATGTCCACAGGAAGTTTGTTTTAGGTGAAGCAGCGGGTGGGAGAAACCCTCCGGGAGTACTTCACACGCTTCGCCCACACCAAGTCACAGATCAAGGGCCTCTCTACCTCCTCGGTAGTTGATGCTGCCCGCGAAGGGGTGCTGAACCCCGACCTCCTCAGCAAACTCCATCGAAGCCGGTAACATCTATGGCACAGCTCATGGCATACTTCGAACAATATGCCAAGGCAGAGGAAGGATGTCTTCGGCGAGTTGAAGCAACATTGCCCACCCTCCGGGAAGTCAAAAGGGAGCCTGAAGCCGCCGTTACACTGCAACCTCCAAAGGACAACCGCTCCAATGAGTACAAGCGAGGGAAGAAGCATTTCCGCTCGGAGGTGCTAAACATTGCACCTTCAGCCTCGAAGGCACCTGCCAATTTCTAGCAAGTAAAAAGTTTCAAGGCTGGGCCACCAAGGCCTCAAGAAAGGATGCCTGGTAGGCGCCAGAGTTATTTCTGTTGCGTGCATGGAGACAATAGGAGCCATGACACGAAGGATTGCAAGTCGGTGTTAACCCTTCGGGGTGAATACCTTGAGCGAAATACCGGGCGGGGTACTTCAGATCGAGCTCCACCGACGGCACGCTCGGAGCCTGTTCAAACTGTGGCCCGAGCTGGTGCCCTCGAAGCCCCCATACGGCTACCAGTGGCCAGTATTATGCCGCCACCAAAGCAAGAAGACCCGCAAGACCGCGGAAAGAGAGTGGTCCTGCCCATCTCCGGAGGGGGGACCCTCGGAAGTATGTCCAAGAGACAGCGCCGCGAGTACGTCCGCGAGGTCGGACACATTGGGACCTCAAGTTCCGCCGAAGGGATGCCAGAGTGGTCCCGTGTGCCCATCTCGTTCACAGCCAGCGACGCGGTAGGGGTGAAGTTTCCCCATGCTGACCCATTAGTCATCTCTGCCGATATAGCAGGAGCAGATGTTCGGAGGATCCTGGTAGACGGCGGAAGCTCCGCAGACATACTCTTCGTCCAGGCCTTCGACCAGATGTGCATACCTCAGAAGCATCTTCTTCCAGCAGCCCGGCCGCTTCAAGGGTTCTTAGGACCGCCTCTCGATGCCCTCGGCCAAATAGGCCTCGAGGTATCCTTCGAAGAGGGGCCTCTGGCCCGAGTGGAAGAGGTGATCTTCGATGTGGTGGATGCCCCTTACGCTTACATGCCATCTTCGGTCGAGGGATGTTGAACCAATTCGGGGCTATAGCACATCACAACTACCTTTGTCTCAAAATGCCCACGCAAGGTGGGGTGCTTACTATTTCAGGAGACCAAGCTGTAGCCAGAAGGACAGAGTATGGCCATGGGCAGCCATTGGACCCCCGACAAGTGCATAATGTGGCGGAAAGCGCCGAGGGAGTACCGGAAGCCTTAAACCCTCCGAAGGGATCCACGCTTAAGCCAAGCCCGGAGGGTGATGTCGAGACAAGAATAATCTCAGAAGACGGCAAAGAGTACCCAGTGAAATTGGGCAAGGGGCTGTCTCCAGAAATAACTGCCTCGTTAGAAGAAGTCGTCAAGAAAAATCTAGACATATTTGCTTGGACCGACGAAGACATCACTGGGGTCGACCGAAGCATCATCGAGCATAGTCTGCTCGTCAATCCAAAGGCCAAGCCGGTGCGCCAGGGGCTCCGAAAGCTATCAGCAGAAAGAGCAAGCTTAGCCAAGGCCGAAGTAGAAAAATTGTTAAAAGTTGGCATTATCAGGGAGGTAGCCCATACTGAGTGGTTGGCTAACCCTGTTTTTGTATGAAAAAAGGACTCGAGCAAGTGGCGCATGTGTATCGACTTCACTTCGTTAAATAAAGCATGCCCGTGAGACCCCTACCCAATGCCCCGAATAGATCAATTGATAGATTCCACAGCCAGCTCCGAATTATTAAGCTTCCTCGACGCCTATTCCGGCTACCATCAAGTATGGCTGAAGCGAGAAGATGAAGCCAAGACAAGCTTTATAACTCCTTCTGGAGTATTCTGCTATGTACGAATGCCTTTTGGTTTGCGGAATGCTGGAGCCACTTTTTCTCGCTTAATAGCTAAGGCTCTAGGTCATCAGATAGGCCGCAATGTCGAGGCCTACATGGACGATATTGTAATAAAAAGTGCTCAAAAGCACCAGCATAGCATAGATCTAGCTGAAACTTTCGAGAGCCTCCGAGCATGTGGAGTGCGCCTCAACCCCGAAAAATGTATATTCGGGGCACAAGCAGGAAAGCTGCTAGGGTACTTAGTTTCGAGCAGGGGGATCGAAGCCAGCCCAACACAAATAAGTGCGCTGCAAAGAATGGCTCCACCCGAGAATTTGAAACAAGTACAGAAGCTAGCAGGAAGGCTGGCAGCGCTCAGCAGGTTCCTGTCCAAGTCGGCAGAGCGAAGCCTCCCAATTTTCAAGGCGCTAAAGGGCTCCGAAAGCTTCAGCTGGACGCCGGAGTGCTAGAAGAGCTTCGAAGATATAAAAGCATACCTCGGAACATTATCAACCTTAACTGTTCCCCTTCCAGGGGAAGCATTACTTTTATACCTTGCAGCAACAGGTTCAGCAGTAAGCGCAGTGCTGGTCCGAGAGGTCGAGCTTAAAGGGAAGCTGGTGCAAAACCCAATTTATTTTGTGTCGGAGGCATTATCCGAAGCCAAGATCAGATACTCCGAGCTCGAAAAATTTGCTTATGCCCTAGTAATGGCCTCGCAAAAGCTAAGGCATTATTTCTTGGTGCATAACCTCATCGTCCCTACATCGTATCCTCTTGGAGATATGCTCCGAAACAAAGATTCCACAGGCAGGGTTGGAAAATGGGCAGTCGAGCTGGCACCCTTCGAAATCTCCTTCACGGCAAGGACGGCTGTTAAATCTCAAATTATAGCAGATTTCATAGCAGAGTGGACTCCATCTGCGGTATGGACCCCGGAAGAACCCTCCGACGGTTTCTGGATAATATTCTCTGACGGAGCCTATCAAGCATCAGGTGCCGGGGCAGGGGTAGTCATCCTATCACCATCAGGGCAAAAGGCAATGTATTCCGCAAGACTCAACTTCCGAACCACTAATAACATTGCCAAGTATGAAGGAATCTTGCTAGGTCTCCGAAAGGCTAAAGCACTCGGAGCTACAAGAATAGTGATCAAGACAGATTCCCAAGTCGTCGCGGGGCATATTGACAAAAGCTTCTAAGCAAAAAACCCACATCTCGCACAATACCTTCAAGAAATCCGCAAGGCCGAAGCAGCATTCAAAGGGTTTATAGTTCGAAGCATTCCTCGGGCAGATAATCAACTTGCTGATATTCTTGCAAAAGCTGCAGCAGGAGCGGTGGACCTCCCGGAGAGCACTTTCTATGAAGAATTAGAGCAGCCAGCAGCTGACCAAATACCCTCATCAGAAGTAATGTGCATCCCAACTACAGATTGGCAAGCTCTGATAATAACCATGTTGCAAAGTAGCAAAGACCCTCCGAAAGGCCCAGAAGCTCGAAGATTGAAAGCAAGAGCTCGAAATTACAAACTTATTGGGGAAGTGTTGTACAAAGCCGGAGTATGCTCACCACTGCTTCGATGCATCTCCCAGCCTGAAGGTCAAGACATACTTCGAGGCATCCACGAAGGACTGTGCGGAGGTCATCTAGCCCCTCGAGCACTAGCAGGCAAGACGCTCCGGCAAGGGTTTTATTGGCCAACAATCGTCAGAGACGCTGAAGACCTGGTTCGAACATGCCAAGGCTGCCAATGGATGGGCAGACGAAGCCATCGCTCGCCAGCTCAGCTTCAAGTTATTGCCCCGGTATGGCCAATGGCTAGATGGGGCATGGACCTCATAGGCCCTTTCCCACCAGCGAAAGGCGGGTTGAAATTTGCGGTGGTAGCAATCGAATACTTCTCAAAGTGGGTGGAAGCGGAGCCACTAACAGCTATCACCTCGAGGAACGTGCAAAGATTCTTCTGGCAAAATATTATATGCAGGTTCGGAGTCCCCAGAGAGTTAACGGTGGATAATGGAACCCAGTTCGAAGCTGATACCTTTCAAACATTTTGTGAAGAACTGGGCATTAAGCTATGTTTCATAGCAGTGCGACATCCGCAATCCAACGGAGCCGTTGAACGAGCCAACGGGAACATCCTCTCCGGGTTAAATCGCCGAATTGTAGGATTAGCCAAGGGGCTATGGGTCGAAGAACTACCTAAAATCTTATGGTCCATCCGAACCACTCAAACTAGATCAACCGGTTTCACACCATTCAGATTGCTCTTTGGAGATGAAGCCATGACCCCTATGGAGCTCAAAGGGGAGTCGCTTCGCGTAATTCAACACGGAGACGAAGGTGATCGGAGTACTTCAATAGATTTGTCAGAAGAGACAAGGCTTCGAGTTGTCGCCAACCTGACTAAGTACCAAGAGCACACAAAAACGTGGTATGACCCGAAAGTCAGATTAAGTGAGTTAAAACCAGGTCATCTAGTATTGCGAAGTGTAATAGCTCCTGGGAAGCTAGGAAACAAATGGGAAGGACCATATGTTATCTTACGCTCAGGACGCCCCGGATCGTTTAAATTAGCTAATTTAGAAGGGGAAGAGTTGAAACATGCATGGCATGCGGAGCACCTTAAGAGATATTACGCTTAAGGCTTCCTTGTAATCACTTGTAGCACTTTTTTTTCTATAAATAAAGATAAGGGTTGAAACTTGTTTTGCCCTTCGAACATCCCCTCCTCCTGATGGACGCATTAGTAGGTCGGTGATGCTAGTAGAGCCAAGCATTTTTCGCAAAGACCCAAGGGGCTGACTACGAACCATTGGTTCAGTGGCTCCGCCAACCTACGGATTCCAGGCTCCGACTTGTTAGGATCCGTAGAAGAGTCTAAGGACTTTAAATAAAACAGAATTTCAAGCCTCCGGGTGCGAAGTGTCTGTAAAAGAGCCGAAGGTGGCAACCCTATGGATTCCAGGCTCCGGCTTGTTAGGATCCGTAGAAGAGTCTAAGGACTTTAAATAAAACAGAATTTCAAGCCTCCGGGTGCGAAGTGTCTGTAAAAGAGCCGAAGGTGGCCAACCTACGGATTCCAGGCTCCGGCTTGTTAGGATCCGTAGAAGAGTCTAAGGACTTTAAATAAAACAGAATTTCAAGTCTCCGGGTGCGAAGTGTCTGTAAAAGAGCCGAAGGTGGCCAACCTACGGATTCCAGGCTCCGGCTTGTTAGGATCCGTAGAAGAGTCTAAGGACTTTAAATAAAACAGAATTGCAAGCCTCCGGGTGCGAAGTGTCTGTAAAAGAGCCGAAGGTGGCCAACCTACGGATTCCAGGCTCCGGCTTGTTAGGATCCGTAGAAGAGTCTAAGGACTTTAAATAAAACAGAATTTCAAGCCTCCGGGTGCGAAGTATCTGTAAAAGAGCCGAAGGTGGCCACCCTACAGATTCCAGGCTCCGGCTTGTTAGGGTACGTGAAAAAATCTAAAAACTTTGATGATGAGATATGCAAATTCGAAGCATGCAGGTGTTCGGACAATCATTGTGCCTAGTGAACCCTTTTGTATGATAAAGGCTCCGCCACCCACAAGGGGGGTAGGAGGGTAGGAGTCACACGGCATACTGTCGAAGCATTCCACATTAAAATATTATACTCATACATCAAGAAAAATTGTTATCTAAACCCAAATAAAAACGGAGACCCTTTCGACCCCTAGAGCTACCCCTGCGGCTACTTTGCCCTTCGGAGCTTGAAGTCGTCCTTTTAGGCCGGGTACTTCTCTTTTTTCTCGAGGCTCGCAGTTTCTTCTGCTCCTCTTGAAGTTCAGCCCAGGTCAAGAGCCTTTCGGAGTCTGCCTCTGCAGGGTTTTCGGCTTGGTACTCCGAGTCAGACCAGTCAATAGGTTCGGAAGATGAAGACCCCTCCGCCTTCTCTTCCTCTTTAATATAAGATAAAACGTCCCTTCGTACTTCAAGGGTAACCTCCCCCCCGTCTCCACGAGGAACAGAGAAGCGGGAACGGCGGTAAGGTCTCAAACTCTCAAGGACTGCCCACTCCTTTCGAAGCTCGACGGTAGTTTCCAGAAGTTCAAAGTCAGGGCTCGAAGGGCATGACAAAACCTAGAAAAGAGCAGAACACCCAAGATGAGTACTGTTTATAACTTTTTCATTAATAAAACAAGGTTTACAAGGCCACAGGTACACAGCGATCCTAAGCGGCTAGACCTGCGGGTCGGCTGGCGGAGCAGGAACCGGAGGGGCTGGCGAAGCAGGGAGTGGTGGCTTCGTTTGAGCTTGCTTCTGCCGGCGAGCCTCGTCGATCCAGGCCTTAGCAGCGACCTTATGGTCTGTCTTCCAGGCTGACCGGAAGGCTTCCCAAGCCAAAGCCACCTCCGAAGATGGCCGCAGCAAGTCATCATCCGCGAAGCCTCCAGGGGACGAGCTTCCAACCGAGCCAAGAGGGATCCGAAGAGATTCAAGGTGACGAAGAACCCCTATGCTAGCACACTGTCCGGAGATCTCCCCGTACCGAATACCGGAGTTCTTCATCAGCGACGAAGCAACCTGGATCCTCGTCAGCTTTCGGTCGAGTGGCTCGTAGGCTGCGGCGGAGGACGAAGGGCACATAGTGCCGAAGTACTCCAACGTACCCTGAAGAGCTTCCAAGGTACGATCAGCAATACTAGAATTTTTCCTCTCTGCCGCTTCCAGGTTCGCAACAGTCGCGTCCACCGCGGCCACCCGGAGCATCAAAGAACTTTTGTGGGCCATCGCCTGGCTAAGAGCCCCTTGAAGCTCCACCAACTGTGCGCTCGAGGTAGCTGCATCCTGACGGAGCTTTTCGACCTCCGCGCGGAGGACAACGCGTTCGGCCTCAGCTTCCTGGGCTGACGAACGGAGGGCTTCGAGGGCTTCGTCAGATGCTGCCCTAGCCTTCCGTTCCTCCAAAACTTCTTCCTCCAGCCTGAGGGACCTCCCGGTGGAGTCGTTAAGGGCCGTCTGGAGGGTAGTGACCTTCCGGTTGAGTCGATTAATTTTGACCTCGTTGGAAGTCGCTGCTGCTCTAGCAAGGGCAAATTGCTGCAAGAAGAACTAGGTAAGCACTAAAGAAGTTATGACCATTAATATATAGCAACTGTGGTATCTTTTTCATACGTGAAGGGCAGCCCTTTCGAGGGCCGTGTTGAGGGTCGAAGCCCTAGTCTCGCTCAAGACGGAGATCAACTCCGAGTTAGCAATGTCTTGGCTTCTCTCGGCCAGGGGCTCCATGAGTCTTCGAAGGCCGCTCCGGTGCTCCACGAAAGGAGCCAGTAGAGGAAGCCAAGACAAAGCTCGGGCGTCGTCCGCTGCGGCCTCGTCCTCCGAATTGCCGACGGAGGGTGCGGTTTGGCCAGGACGAAGGCCAAGGCTAGAAATGCTCTTACCCCTCCCCGGCAAAAAGGGAGGAGAAGCAAGAGCACTCCGACCCCCGGCCACCACCTCTCTGGCCGGAACCACATTGTCGGAGGTGACTTCGGTGGTCGAGGTGGCCGCGGCCGGAGCCAACTCCGTCCCGGGAAGCACGTCGTCCGCCCCGAAGGACACGTTCTCTGCCACCAGGCTCGGAGCCCCCAGAGGAGCAGAAGGGTCCGCTCGGATAACCGTCTCCGAAGAAGCGGGGACTTCGGGCGCCACCAAAGCTTCGGTACCCAAAGAGGTACCTACTTCAATAGCAAGATTAATAAGCGTGTTTTACAGATAGCAGGCGAGTATTGACCAAAGGGAGGAGCTTCGGAAAAATACCTCTGAGAGCTTCTTGAGGAAGGATCACTGGATCCTCCAAGACTTCGTACATCTGGAGGATGTTGGCGAAGTCATCCCCTGAGGTCCTGCCCTCGGTATCCTCCGTCGGAGTCACGGTCTCCGCAGGGACCGCTTCGAGTATGGGCAAGTCGGGAGTAGAGGCCGACTCCACCGGCACGGCGACGGGTGCGGGAGGAGTCGTCGGAGTTACGCTAACCCCCTCCCTGACGGAGGTGGTTTGGGGGACCTCCCCCATATCTTCGTCAACCAGGAGGTAGGCCTCGAAGGCCGCCGCCGTCGCGCCTTCGGAGTCTTCTACCTCTTCGGGAGTTGGGCTCCGCTCGTCTGGCGACGAAGAAGACGAAGCAGGCATCAAGTGAGGAGGTTGCTTCGCTGCCTTCTTCTGAAGCGGCTGCTTACCGGCTTTCTTGGAGGGCTCGGCCGCTGCTTTCCTCTTGCGGCCAGCCGCTCCGGTTGGGGCAAAGTCGGGAAGCTGAGGGGGCTCCATGCCGAGGGCTCTCCACACCCTGTTGGATCGCTCCCAACTCCCCACCAACTCCAGCCTTCTCTGCCTCTCGGCCACCGAAGGGGCTCCGAGAATTCATTCGGTGGCCCGAACTATGTCCTCCGGAGCTAATGCCAGAGGCGCTGCTGAAAGAAAGAGGTATAAAAGTATGAGTATAATTAATTTGTTCATATAATATGATGCAACAGGAAGAAGGTGTACCTAAGTTTCGGAGGTCCCCCTCCGAGGCTTGTGGGATTACGATCGGCCAGTTGGCTCTGAGGGGAGGAATTCGAAGCCCGACGAACTCCTCGGCCAGGTCGCGCATGCTCATGCGGCGGGCCACTGAAGCAAGCAACCCTAGCCTCGTCGTGAGCAAGCTAGGGTTCGGGGAGATGTCTGCCTCCTTCCGGAACCAGATCTCTTGGAGAGGACCCGAGAGAGGGGAGTCCTCTCCTACTTCGGCGTAGAACCACCGAAGTATCCAGTTCGTGTACCACCGGTCGTTTATGGCTTTGGCAGGGAAATGGAGAGCATGCTCCCTCCGCAGCTGGAAGTTGACGCTGCCGAAGGCTATCGTCACCTTGGAGTCCCCTGGCCCATCTTGAGGCTTCGGTTGGCAGATGGCCTCGTGGGTCGCCGCGAAGATTTCGGAGCGGCCTTCGCATCCTTCCGCCCGAAGCGCCCATTCGAAGACAGCCAGACGGACGATCGTGTTGGGGGACAGCTGAGGCAGGGTTATGTGGAACAAGTCCAACACCTCTGCCAGGAAATCCACAGCTGGCAGTCCCAGACCTGCCTCGAAAAATGCTTCGAACACGACCACCTCTCCGCTTCGTGGTCGTGGAGTTGATTCTGTCCCAGGAACTCGGGTCCTCATTCCAGCTCCCAGCTTCCCCTCCACTGCTTCCTCTATGGATTCAGCGGTGCTCAAGGATTGGCCGATGATGAAGCTTTGCGCAATCTTTTTCTTGGAAGGCGGGCGGAGCGCCCGAGGATTCCTGGGCCAAGCACCGCTTGGACCTCCCGCCATTACCGCTGCTGCTGAAGCAGCCCACGCCTGTCTCTGCGCCAAGGTATTGGCCGCTGCGGGAGTGGTATGGCTAGTTCTCGCCATCGCTCTCAAATGTTCGAGGAGTTTGGAAGATTGGGGGAAAAGTGAATTGCAGGTGGTGAATGCAGTAAAAACTCTCGGTTAATCTTCGTTTTCCCCTTTTTATAACCATGCGACCAGTACTACTCTTCGGTTGGTTTCACATTGCAGGTCCTGCCTCCGTCACCGACAAGTGGGTCCGGTCACTGGAACGGCGTATAAACCGCTGAAGAAATCGACCGTTACCTTTTTTACAGAGGGTAACGGCTATTTGTGCCGTAACGGTCACATTGACGGAACCCCACGACGTTTGCCCTCTAGAACCATCTCCACGACGAGGATACTCCGTAACCGTCGTCACGGTGCTCACACTCTGAAACCGTTCCATTCCCAGGGAGTTCTCTTACTGTATCGAAAACTTGAAGACAAAGGTTCGAAAGTATTGGGTCCAAAATCCTGGGCTAAGTCACAGCATCTTCGAATCCTCTTTAAGCCTCAGAAATTAGAAATGTTCTTTTCGTATACTGCCTTCTTTATAAAACAGGTTAACTACAGAAAGGCGTATTCGAGGGGCTACTGTTGGGGGAAATTACTCTATTTCCCAGACTTAAAGAGTAACCCTTCGCGGGCTCAGCAAGGATCCCGAAGGTGGCGAACTGCTGTTCGGAGCATACGTCGCCACGACCGGAGGGTGCCACGGTGCGAAGTCCTAGAGAACCCTCCGAAAGGAAGATGGAGGCCTCGAAGCAGAAGGACATGATTGATTGGATATTCAGCTTATCCATCTACCGTGCAGCACTTTACCGTGTATAACCTTGTTTATAATACCGAATAGATTCTACTATGTCGGTTGTAATTTAAGGGTAAATAGGTCTTTCCCTTATGTTTTTTTCCCTATAAATACCCCCCATTGTACCTTGTAAAAGGGATCCAGAGCTAATTGTTCAAACACACACATTCGGACCACTTGAGCTATTATCCTTTACGGAGGCTCGAGTTAGTCCTGAAGCGCAAACTTCTTGTTTGTTCGTTCTTGATTACCGAGAACCTGTTGGTGTAACTTTTACACCAACAATCAACATCATGTGTTATGTCGGATGTATGATCACAATCTCTTCTATGTTGATGAGCATCTTGCGGCACATTAGAATCAACAGGAGGGTTTTGACTCATCTCACCGTGTTTCGTCCATATATAGTAGTTCTTCACAAAACCATTTTTCAACAAGTGAAATCGTATGGTTTCACGATCTGAACACGAATACATTGTCGCTTAACTCTGACGGGAAGCATATTGTGCGGCAGCTTCAGTAAATTCAGTTAATCTGTTAAAATATGCCACCACATCTCCGTCGTTAGATGAGTACATCCAGGACCTGTGCTCTATCTAAAACATATATATTATTTTAAAAATGCTTTAATTCAAACTATGTATTAAGTATAAAAAATTTATTAACTAAATTAACAACATTGGTTTCTCTCTCCAAACAACATAACTCTATATCTATAATCATAAATCAAATTAAAAAAATAGATTAAAATGACGGAAAAATGTATACAAGTGATGAATAATTGTGAGGAGTCATATTTCTTCATTTGGCAGAAAGAAACACTATAAATGGAAGAATATTTGAAAATTTCTATTCACAAATCCTAAATTAGTAAAACGCTAATAACTCATTATATACATGATTAAATAGAAAATAAATGTGATATTCGGCATGGATTTACCTCCTAGAAAGAAATACTTCAAAAGAAACGAAAACAAAGCCTCCCCCCTCTTTTTCTAGATTTTTGTCGCCATTGTACGGACCAAAATGCAAACTCTGGTAGCCTCGGGCTCGGGGGGGAAGAAGCTATGTATTTATAGTCAGAACAGTAGTGGCGGTCGCAAGTGATGTCATCAAATCATCAGTGGCAGACAACGTAGTAGTGGCGGGCAGTTTTCTGTCTGCCACTACTAGTGACAATAGTAGTGGCGGTCGGTGCTGACGTCATCAGCGACTGCCACTACTACTGGCTATACTAGTGGCAGTCAGTGCTGACGTCAGCACTGACCACTAGTAGTGGTGGTCGTTGGTGCAGCAGCACCTGTAACCACTGTAGTGTTTTTGCCCAACGCCACTACAGTGGCGGTTTGTAGTAGTGTATGAGACACAATAATAGTGGGCTATCTCATATGTGTTGGTTCTACAAGAAATTGGCACACATACAAATACACACAGGTAGTAGCTCAGCTATCGAGGCCAGCACATATTGATAATCAACACATATGCTCCTTATATATGAGTAGGATTGATGTGCAAATTTTTTCTCATGTGTTAATTTTATTGGAATCGATCTCGGGTTCTATTGCTGATGCTAGTAAGAGACGCCGAGCCATTGGTTTAAACATGCTACTAGAAGCAAGCCTTCCTAGCAGTGCTTGATTATAGAAATAATCATTGTTGTAATGGAAACTTGATGTATTACTGATCGGACTATCGTGGAATCACTATAAGAATCTGGACAACTGTCGTCGGCCAAAGCCGATGGAAGATAGCCCTTTCCCAACAAAAGAAGCTAACTTCCATTGGCAAAAGCCTAACTTTTGTCGACATATGGCCTAACTTCCGTCAGCTTCACGTGGTCGACAGAAGATAGCGTGGCATTCTACCACGTCAGCAAAGGCCTGCTAACTCCCGTCAGCCATCCTGGTCAATAGAAGTTAGTGCGCCTCTGCTGACGTGGCAAACTGCCGTAACTTCTGTCGGCTTTTACCCCAACCAACGAAACTAACCTGTTTCTGCCGACGTGGCCAAAAACAGCTAACTTCCGTCAGCTATGGTAAAAGCCGACAGAAGTTAGCTGGTATTTTTTTGTTTTTCCTGTTTCCCCTATTCACACTCACATTCAATCACAATTTATATCCAAATTCACATATCACAACAAAATTCACATATCACATCCAAATTCACATTCAAACTTCACATATCACATCCAAAATCACATATCACATCCAAATTCACATATCCATCCAAATTCACATCCAAACTTCACACATCACATCCAAAACCACATAACACATCTGAATTCACATATCCCATCCAAATTCACATCCAAATTCACGTAACACATCCAGATTCACATATCACATCCAAATTCATATTCAAAATGCATATATCACATCCAAATTCAATTCAAACTTCACATATTACATTCATACTCACTTAATTATCACCCACATTTGGTTGGTTGAAGTTGTCGGCGCCGTCGCTGCCTCTTGCTTCATCCACATTTGCAGCGGAGGCTCCATCCTGACCGGGCGTATGGAAACTCTGAAGAAATATACAAAATTAGAGAACAAACTCAAATAACCTTCTTAATGCTAACTTAAGTATCTTAACTAACTAAAGTAACTCAATAACGATATGTCAAGAGGTACCTCAGCTGCAGGAGGAGGAACAAATGGTAGTGGTGGTGGCGGGGCAGGTAGCGGTTGGAACAAGGACATGTCAAATCCATGAAGCTGCTGGGCCATATGCTACACATGTTGTAATGCAATCAGTTAGTTCTAAACCTATTGCTAAATACTTTATACTAAACTTACTTGCATCAATATCTGTTGTTGTGCTAAGCAAGCAGCATAATACTCTTGTTGCTTCCTTATGTGCTCGTCTCGCTGCCTCAATTCCTAGACCTACTGCCTCACTTCCTCGTATCGCTTCATCAATTCCTCCCTTAGCGGCTATGATTGGAGCTACCTCCGACGGAGCTCTGCGGGGAGTGAGCTGACTTCTGAGCTCTCACCGCCCTCGAGTCAATAACTCTATTGAACATGGAGTACCTGCAACATTGAATGAGTTAGTTACCATTACAGTTCATACACAAAACATTTAGAAAAACATCGTCTCACCATCCATGGCCTTTTCCACCTCCGCTGGAGTACACATCCATTGGGTCTACATGTTCTCTCCGCCAATCATATTCCTCTCCATGGAGTTGAACCATGTGTTGACCATATTGCGCTTTCAAAAAAACATGTCCGATTAGACGGAGAAAAATGACGCAAACTCTTAACATTGCTAACATCTCACCAAATGATTCGTGGCTGACTGGCTACAAAAGATATCTAGCTGTGTAGGATCTCTTCCTTTGTGACTATAAGCATTGACCTCGATGTCACTTGGCACATTGCCAGATTTAGCTACCTATACAGTAGATATGATTTAGTCGCATTACAATGTATATATAGATAAAGTGACAAGTGTTGGTCTTACCATGCATTTAGCATGGCGGATATGTCCATCGACCCCATATCTGTGCTTCGAAAGTCTTCCTGAATCCAACTGAAGACCAAATCTTGCAGAATTCAAAATGGGCATCCTCGCAGTTTGCAAACCATGGAATCCTCACCTAAACAGAGATGTTAAACTTCTGCATTATATGAAAATAAATCTCAAAAATCGAAAATTAAAAGAGTTAGAATTGTTTACCGAACGGTATTACTCTTCAATCAAGTGTATTGCTGAAACACCCTTTGCCTTGTTCATTCGTTGCCCTAGCTTCTCCTTGTAGTACACATTGTTCGCTTGAATGCGGGCATACGAAATTGCGTCCTTCACCGCCTTGTGTGCATTTTTGTTGAAGACTTGAAGGGCGTGATTATGGTGATTGCCCGATTCTGGCAAGCAAAAACGTAACTGCAAAATTCATGATTAGTAACATGTTGTAACTTCAAATGTTTGCGTTAAAACTAAAAAATGAATGAAAAAACACATACCCAAAAGTCATGAGACACCGCCCCCTGGGCAGTTCCGTGGAGCCCATCAGGAGAAAAGCAGTATTAGTCCCATGTCTAGCTGAGGAACCTAGTGAGGATCTTCACTAGGGTTCAAGGTTATGATGAGTGATTGACAGGGTTTGTCACGAGGTTTATGTGTGGATGCTTGGATATGTGTGTGTCTTGGTTTGTCTTGTGTGTGCAGGGTTGAGATACTCGTCAACTGTCAATGGCAAGGCATCAGGGTTAGACAGGGAGTCTAATGCCATATGGTCAAGAGTGTCAGTCGAAGTTGAGAGTGACCTCAGATGTATGCATGGAGATCGAGCAGGACATGTGATGAAGGTTGATTAAGACGAAGTGTCGGTTGAGTCGGCGAAACGAAAGCCAGTTCAAGTGACAAGTCGGCTTGAGGGATCGAGAGCGGGAGGGACATGCTGGCAGTCGAGTTCGCGGACTGACGATGATTGTCGATGATCGGGGAGGCTTTGTCAGTTTTTGCTGAAAACCGTCGCATCTCTAAATGTTTTAAATTCAATAATTAGGAGTCTTTTTGTTTTGAGTAATTTAGAGTAATGTGTGCACTTTTAGTATTTTTCAGAATTTCACAACTCAGAAAATATATTAAAAGGGTAGAGTCAATTTTTAATAAAAGTAAGGGGTAATTTTCAGATTACACAAGTCTGAAAATATCTCTTGTCTATTTGTGTTAAACTAACAACATCAGGGTCTTTTATGTAAAGTCCACACCTAGGGTATGCTATTTAAAGGGACCCATACCCAAGGGATTGGCTAACAACTTTATCAATACACAATTCACTTTTAGAAAAGAGTTGATGGCTATCCTTTTGATGTGAGTTTGAGCACCTCTCCAGAAATCTTTCTTCTCCACTAGCCGACAGCATTTGTTCCCAGGGAACTATTCCTTTTGTCGATCCGGGTATAGGAAATCTTCAGCATCAAGGTTCTCTTCTCCAGCAATCTGCTCTTGAATATGTTAAAGTTCCTGTGCTTCAACAGCAAAAGAGTCTCCAACCAGGTATTCTACTTGTTATACTGATTTGTTTTCTCTGAGAAACCTTTCTAAGTATATACCTTGTTGTCTATCTTTTGAAATCTGTAATCCATGTCTCAATTGATGTCTAACGTCATTTTTGAGAAGGGAATTAGTATGTCTGTCTGAAGTTCCAGCTTCAAGCTTCACTTGAATGATGATTGACTAGAAATCCTTCTTGTTCTATGGATAGTTTTTAATATGTCTGATTTCTTACTGTGAACGGTAGAAAATTGGTTGATTATTTTGTCTTGGTTGAAAGGATACAGAAAATTTGATGTGGTGGTTTTGTGTTATATGAAATTTTGCTGAGTTGTTTCATCTATACACTGAAGGTTGAAAGATCCCTAAGTTGCTTCTAAGAGTATTCTTCTCATCTGATTAAATGCACTAGTTTTTGTACTGAGACACTGTGTTTTTTATCAAGAACTTTTGGATACAAGTTTCAAATTGAGCCATTGATCTTTATATGGTTATCTCTTCTGATTGTGCCATTTCTCATCATTAATGATAAACTGAAAGAAGATTTGAGTTACTGAACTTTACAACTCTATATCTTCAATAGTGTATCATTTTCAGTATTAAAACTTGTTGTGTGCTACTGCAAATGTTCTGTTTACTTTCAGTACTGTCTGAGGTTTGCTAAGCAGTTGTGTTGCATGAATCCCTTGATGACTTGTTCATCACAAGTTCATTAGTTGCTACGGAACAAGGGTGTTTGATCTGGTTCATGAACTGTTTCTTTTTAGCCAATTACATGGTTACAGCAGCATGTTCCTGAACGTGTGTCTTTTTGTTTGTCTTGCTGAACTGATTGAGTATTTAGCCGACCAAAAGTGATTCCAACCACCTGTGATTTGCTCTGTGACATTTTTGGTCTGCCAACCACTTCCAGGATGATGTCATGTTTGTTCTGTAGAAGGAAAGTTACTTTTGAGTAGATGAAAATATCTGATGCAGTACTGTTTTCACTTTTCTGGCTGAAAATTTGTGCATGTACTGTTTCTCATCTGAAAAGACTAGTGTAATTTACTGAGTTGCTTTTGTGTGCTATCTTCTTCACAAGAGTTGATCAGATTTTCATTCCTGACAATTCTAATAGTTTCTGAAGTTCATTTGTTAAGAGGTTTCTAGTTGCAGCTTGTCAATTTGAAATCACCTATTCTGTTTCACTCTATTTCATCTGAAGGGTTCAGAACTGTAGTAAAGCTTTCTTGTTTTCAACTCATATATCAAAGCTTGATTAAATCTCTGAACACTTGAGAACTTTCTCCGAATTGAAGTAGTGTTTCTAGGAATTAAAACTGTTCTTCAATATAATGCTGCTGTGTTTATTTTTCAATCCAGCAAAGATTTTCTGAATCCCTTCATCTTGAGTGCAGTTCAAGTGGTTGTTCTGAAAATTCTGTGAGTAATCATATTGATGTCAAAAGATTCTGATCCTAATACATTTTCATTTAGTCTATTAACTGATCAGGTCTGTTGATGAATATAAATTGAAGTGTGTGTTCTGAATTTGAGCACATTGTCAAACTTGATCTATTTTGTTGAAACTTCTGTTATGTCACTCAAAGGTGTTCTGAGTTGAATTTACTTGGTACTGTTCAACATCCAGTTTTCATCAGAATCTGTCTTGAGTTCATTTTTAGTATACAACAGTTCAGTATTGTTGTTGAAATTGCTTAATCCTGAAATCTGAATTTGTATCACATTTCAAATGACAAGTATCACAAACTGTACTTGAACTTGGACAATTAGTACTAAATTGATCAACCATTGGTGTCAATTTTTGGCTAAAAGTGTCAAGTAAATGTGTTAAAGGAGTTTTCTGAATTTCTAGTCTTTGTCGTAGTTTGAGTTACCGATTTACATCTGTCGACC
The DNA here is from genome assembly GCA_019279435.1 of Zizania palustris. NCBI lineage: Eukaryota > Viridiplantae > Streptophyta > Magnoliopsida > Poales > Poaceae > Zizania > Zizania palustris. The sequence continues at coordinate 1,057,871 of JAAALK010000287.1, forward strand.
AACCAGTTGCTAATCTGTTCACTGTTTTTTGGAATACCAATTGTCGACAAAGTACTTCGGTACTTCAAACTTGGAACAAGACTGTACATTGAATTAAAATGAATCTTTGCTTTTATTTGTACTGTGTGGTTCAAGTTTGACTCTGAAATTGTTGGAGGTGCATTGGATGATCTAAATAGGTCATCTAATTCACGAGAATTTGTTGAGGCGTCTATTCAGCCCCCTCTAGTTGCCATTCCGATCCCGCACTATCATAGTACCCGCTCACCAATCGGCATTGTCAGCACCCCTGGGTAGTGCAGATGACACAAGTTACCCAATATATAGTAAACATGCCTGACCCTCTAAGTGCCGTCAAACTAAGAGTCAATCCAAGATCTAGAAATACATAATAAATAAAGTCAGTTTATTGAAAGAAATTTTTTGAAAAAAGCAAAGCACTAGAGTATTAGACTTACCCATCACCTACAGGCGTAATCTCGATCTTGGCTCCACCAAAAGGGACTATTGGTGGGTCGACCAGGTGGCTCGTCCTAAAAGATTGTTAGGACAACCCTGAAGTCTCAGCACCCTCCCCTTGACCCGCACACTCCTCCTGCCCTGCACCAGCCTTTGGGTCAGCCCACTGCCCTGCACCCTCCGGGTCATCTCCCTCCTGCCCCCACCCTCCGGGTCATCCCCTCATGCCCCCCACCCTCCGGGTCATCCACATGACCCGTACCCTACAGATGTTCTTCCTCCTGCAAAATAGTATTAAAAAATTAGTAATAGTTTATAACTGACATAAAAATCAATTTGAATGTTACCTCATCATCCCTTTGAAATGCAATAGGCTGACCAATTAATGTCAGATCTATGCATCTCAAGAGATGCTCTTGACGACGTCCATTTGAAGAAGAGGAGCTATCCTGGAATAGGGTGTCCTCCTGAGTCGTCGGTGTACTCGCTGGAGTACTCGCAAGTGTACTCCTAAGCGGAAAATCTTCCTCGTGATACTCTTCACCTTTTTTGACATCTTATTCAAAACAAGCACAAACAAGCATTTATTAGTACAAAAGGTTTGAACATATGAAAAAACATGTAATATGAAGTATATTACACATGCATGTATGAAAACAATTACTTGTCAATTATCATCACAATCAGGATCAAATTGTCCCTTTCTGCCCAAAGCACGCCATGTTACTTTTTTCTTCTTATGTTGGTGTTTCCTTTTCTCGGGAACTGCTATATCATTAGAATCACTAAGAAAAGAATCTGCTGGCGAGTCTGGCTCTACATTAAATGAAGTAAGTAATTCATCATCTTGGTAAACCTCATCAACCTCTTCAACCTCTAATTGATAAGTGACGTCACTAGGGGTGTGTAGACGTTCCCGAGGATTCACTTTGTAGACTACCCACGAAGCACTTAGTTTTTCACATGGGTGCGACATATAATACACCTGCTCGACTTGGTAAGCAAGGACAAAATTATCGCAACCATATAATCGTTCCACGTGTTTAACTTCAACCATCTCAAATTGGTTTTCTCGAGTACCATGTTTGGGTCAAACCAATCACAATCGAAGAAGACTACTTTAATCCACTTATTGCCAGCAAAGTTGTACTCGATTATATTTTTGATGATTCCATAATACATAGTTTTGTGTTCTTGTCCATCAACGACCCTTGTAGCAACTCTAGTATTAGTTGTTGCTACCAAAGGTCGATACGCTTCAAAAATAGTTGAACGGGAGCAAAAACCGTTCACATCATATCGACCGTAACTTTTGGCACTAATACTTCTGTAAGAGAGCTGTCGCAAGTCTATATATACATTGCTAGTGAGCACGCACTGCAAATCATACGAGTTTATAAGATAATTAACCTAATAGAGTAAAATAATATGTGTCACAAAAGGTAAGGATTTACATGTTCTCTGAACCAAGTGAGGAAAGTAGGCCCGCCATTTACTCCTTCTCGACGCAATTTATCTTTTTTTTCCGTTGGTTGACGACTAGATGTCAAGTATTTCGAATCAAACATACTGTCATTGTAATGAATAGATAAACAAATAGGTATAAAACATCATCGATAAAATATAAAACTAAAAAGCATTTACTTTCGTGAAATATTGTTCCATCTCTTTCATATTTGAGTACATGTAGAGCAAGGTATATGTTCGTTCTTCCTGAGTTACATAATATGTCGTGGAGACACCAACAGTTATGTTCTTCCACCCAAAAATTTGGAGGTCACTACAAGGATTGTCTTCATCCCCATGGTACTGTGTAGCGGGTCTGTTGACATTGTGATTCTCAGCGAAGTATGTTATCTCTTTCAATTTAAATTCTTCCACGATGCAACCTTCAACTCTGGCCTTATTGCCAACCATCGCTCTAAGCTTCTTTAGGAACCTTTCAATGTTATACATCCACCTATATTGCACAGGGCCACCTACCTTAGCTTCACATGGAAGATGAACCAGTAAATGTTGCATTGGATTGAAGAATCCTAGAGGGAATATTTTTTCCAATTTACATAAAAGCATTGGTATCTCTTTCTCCAACTTCTCCATCATACCTTTCTTATTTTTTTAGCACAAAGTTGTCTATAAAAATGGCTCAGCTCAGCTAACGCCTTCCACACATCATCATTCATGTACCCACGAAGCATTACAAGAAGGAGTCTTTCATTATTATGCGGTAATCGTGACTTTTCAATCCATTTAACTTCCCTATCTTCAAATTCACAGCTCTTCTAAATCCCGCGGCGTAACCATCTAGGAATTTCAAATTTTTCAACCACCTCATTACTTATTTCTTTTCTTTATGTTTTAAACAAAATGGGGCACGTGGCTTGCCACCACTATTCGTCAACTCAAGTGTTGGTCGATTACAAATCTCAGCTAAATCTCTTCTCGTCTTTACATTATCTTTTGTCCTGTCCACAAAATCCATACATGTACTTATAATGGTTTCACCAACATTACGTTCCTGATGTATAACGTCAATGTTGTGCATTAGAATAAGTGATTTGACATACGACAATTCCCATAAGCCACATATATGGGTCCAGATATGTTCAGTTCCAAATCCTACAAATCCATCCTCATTTTCATTAAGGACCAACTCATTCAACAAATCAGCAATTTATGTACCATTTAAAAGCTTTGGTGGTCCCTTTACAACAACATTGTCCTTCTTGAAACTGTTCCTCTGTAACCTAAATGGGTGATTCATTGGCAAAAAGAATCTATGGCAATCAAAGTAACAAATCTTTCCCTCAAAGTTAAGACGGAAACAATCTTTGTCCTTCGGACATATCGGACATGTTAGCCTTCCATGACAACTTCAACTAGAAAAAATAATGTATGCCAGAAAATCATGGACCGACCATAGATACGCAACTCGAAGATTGAATTTTTGCTTCAGGTCATAGTCATATGCGTCAACTCCTTTCCACAATTGTTTCAACTATTCAATTAAGGGCTTCAACATCATGTTCAGGTGTGTTCCAGGATGCTCTGGACCAGGTATAATGAGACACGGGAACATAAATTCATATTTCATACAAAACAAAGGTGGAAGGTTGTATGGAATAGCAAACACATGCCAACAAGAGTACAACAATGTGGTTACATTGAAAGGCGTGAATCCATATGTTGCCAACCCGATGCGAACATTCCTTTCATCCCTAGCAAAGTATGCATCAAAATCAAATAGAGCCTTCCATGCCTCACCATCAGATGGGTTTACCATTACTTGGTTATTCTCACGTACACCTTCTTTATGCCATCGCATATGTCTAACGGTTTTCTTTGAGAGAAACAATCGTTTCACCCGAGGTGTAAGAGGCATGTAACGAAGTTTCTTATGAGTAACCTATGTCGTCACCTTTTCATCGTCTTCGTTTATGACCTCTACGAATCTTGGTTTACCACATTTTAAGCATTTCACATCATTCCTATGTTCTTTATAGAAAAGAATATAGTTATCTTGGCACACATCAATCTTCTCATACACCATAGCGAGAGCAGAAAACATTTGCTTTGACTGGTACATGTGTTTCGGCACCTTATGGCTCATAGGAAGGATATCGCTGATTAGATTCATGAGCTCCTTATAACAATTGTTGGAGAATGCAAACTTTGACTTAATGGCCATAAGATGGGCCACGAAAGAGAGAACACTTATGGTGGTGTGCTCATGCAACGACTCTTCTGAAGCTCGAAGGATGTCGAAAAACTTTTGAACCTCCGGTGTTGGAGGATCCTCAGGGTTTGTTTCAAACTCTAGCCGTATAGCATCAAGCATCTCATCCATCCAATCATCAGCCACGCTATCATCTTCTTCTTCCACTACTAATACTGTTTTTTCATGTCTTTGTCTCACCTTGAAAAGTCCAAACATCATAACATGGCACGAAACCACATTTGCAAATGTGGAATGACAACGTTCTTTTGTCTTGCCAATAAGAATATTTGCACTTCATGCATGGGCAACTCGCGCTAGTGTTTGTTTTCAAAGTGAATGCACAGTCATCAAATTTCTCAGCGTTGATTACCCACTCCCTCGTGTGAGCTCCACTTTTCATCCAACCACTATACATCCACCATCAGTCGTCCTCAGCCATTCTATAGGCAAAACATTCATTCAATCAAGAATGCATCAAAAGTACTAGACATTTCTACGTACCACAACCCTATGTCTATAGGAAAAGATAGGTCAAAAACCCACCCAATAGTGACCGACGGGATGTTTTGGGAGGAAGCCCAAGTCACTCACTTAAGAGTATTTGGTTGTCGGTGCTTCATCCTAAAGAGAGGTAACTTGGACAAATTTGAATCACGTCCGTCTGATGGAATCTTTCTGAGCTATTCCTTGCATGGTCACTCTTATCGTGTTTTCAATCTTGAAACTAACACTATAGTTGAATCTTGTGATGTATCATTTCATGAAATATCTCCATGTGTTAGTCCTGCTTATGAACTTGTGAGTGAGCATGATATGAGTGAAATGATTTTTGAGGAAGAGTAACCATCAGATGTTGAAGATCATGATATTGTACCACTACCTCCCTCTACGGCATCTCAAGAAGCTTCAACTACATAAACAAGACAACCTGAAGACTCTACTTCTAGAATTTTGGAGCAAACTTCGGCAAGAGTTGAAGGGGAGATTCTGTCACAAAGAGAAGCACCGCTTCGCATTCAGAGAATGCATCCTCCGGAGCAGGTCATCGGTGAGCTTAATGAAAGGGTAACCTGATGTCATGCTCACTTCATTGATTCTGCTTTTGTTGCTAACTTTGAGGCGTTAGATGTTAGTCATGCTTTGTATGATGCAAGTTGGATCAACGCCATGCATGAGGAGCTTGAAAATTTTGATAGAAATCAAGTTTGGATTCTTGTTGATCCACCCCCTAACATTCATATCTTTGGAACAAAATGGATTTTCAAAAACAAACAGGGGGAGGATGGGCTATAGTGAGAAACAAGGCTAGACTTGTGGCTGAGGGGTATAGTCAAGTCGAGAGGGTTGATTTTGGAGAAACATTAGCACCGGTAGCTCGACTTGAGGCCATTAAGATCTTGCTTTCTTTTGCAGCGTCATATGGATATAAACTTTATCAAATAGATGTAAAAAGTGCTTTCTTAATGGTTTCATAGGAGAAGATGTGTATGTCAAGCAACCTCCTGGCTTTGGACATCCCAAGTACCCCCATAGAGTCTTTAAGCTCAAGCAATCTCCTAGGGCTTTGTACGACCGCCTTAGGACCTTCTTGATTGAGCACAGGTACAAAATGGTCTCTGTTGATAAGACCTTGTTCACTCTCATACATGGCAAAGATTTTTTACTTGTTCAGATTTATGTTGATGACATAATCTTTGGTGGTTCATCTCATACTCTTGTGGCCGAGTTTGCTGAATCTATGAGAAGGGAATTTGAAATGTCGATGATGGGCGAGTTGACCTTCTTCCTTAGTTTGCAAATCAAGAAAAGCAAACAAGGAACTTTTGTACATCAGACAAAATACACTAAAGTCCTGCTAAAATGCTTTGACATGTTAGATGCAAAACCACTTGCTACTCCAATGGGTACTTCAGTTGCGCTTGATCCAGATGAAGATGGAGCAGAAGTGGACCAAAAGGAGTTCCGGAGCATGATCGGCTCCCTCCTCTACTTGACGGCTATGAGGTCGGACATACACTTCGCAGTGTGTCTGTGCACTCATTATCTAGCTTCTCCTAGGACTTCACATCGTCAAGCTGTCAAGCGCATTCTAAGGTATCTCAAGCACACTCTTGAATTTGACATTTGGTATTCTGCATCATCTTCATTATGCTTGATAGGCTTTTTTGATGCTGACTTTGCTAGTTGTTGTATTGATCGCAAGAGTACGTCTGAGACTTGTCATTTTCTAGGTTCTTCTCTTGTGTGTTGGTCTACTCGCAAACAGTCTAGCGTTGCACAATTTATAGCTGATGATGAATATGTAGCTTCCGCTAGCTATTGTGCACATATTTTGTGGATGGTTTCTACTTTGCGGGACTTCGAGATGGATTTTAAAGGAGTTCCTCTATTTTGTGACAACACAAGTGCAATCAGCTTAGCAAACAACCCAGTACAACATTCTAGGACCAAACACATTGACGTGCGTTATCATTTCTTAAGAGATCATAATGAGAATGGTGATATCGATTTGCGCTTTGTTGATACCCAGAATCAGCTTGCAGATATCTTTACAAAGCCTCTTGATGCTTCTCGTTTTGCATTTTTGAGGGGAGAGCTTGGCATTTGTCATCCTTATGGCATCATGTGAGAGAGAGTTGTGTACTATTGCATATGCTTCTGTAATATGATTAATTGCTTTTACATGTACATGCTTCATTATGTCTTTACAATATTGTCTTGTACTTCTGTTGATTATGCTTGGATTGAATACATCTAAATACCTGTCTTGAGCATGGCTTTATTTGTGAAAATTTGAAAATGGTCACTACTTAGTCTGGAAACTAGCATGAATAGGCTAGGGTTCATTTGATATTCTTTACATACCTGATAGCTTTGTCAATTTCACTTGGATGTTAAGACGCAACTTGATCTTATTATGCTCAAAATTAAAAAAATGAATGAAAAATGAAAATGATGAATGATGATAAATGAAAATGATGAATGATGAAAAATGAAAATGAAAGAAAAAAATTATCTTGTGATAAGATTTAAAAGATCTAGGTAGGTTTGCATTGCCGCACTACTTTGTTCTAGACTGCTTACCATTGCACTTTGGTATGAACTGGGACATTGAAGTGTATACCATGACCAATGCCTTTACCTTCTGATGGTTTCAACCTAGGCTTGGCTTGGTCGGTTAGCATAAGATTGACTTGCAAATAACCCCTGACACTTAAATAAAGACTAAAAAGTTTAATATCCTCGCATATCAAGTTTGATGCAACTCCTTGTAGTGCGATGTGCTTATCTGGTTAGTATTGACTAACTTTTGCATCTCTTACCTTGCCATTTCTAGTATGCTAGTCTGAGTAGTGATGCTTTTATTTGCTAAAACTTGAAAATGCTTGCTCTTACTGTTACTTAGATTGTATACATTAGAGATTGTCATACATTTGGTTAGGACAGCTTGTGAGGCATAATGCTTGTTTGCACTGTATTTGGACTTAATCATATTCCAGAAGCATTGCATTTACACTTTACTGTCATATCTCATGGTGCTATCTTGATGTCTGCATTGCCAAAAGAGGAGAGTTCATGTAATTTTGTTGCCTAATTGAGTTTTTGAGTTGAGTTATTGAGGTAGCTTTGTCTTTGAGTTTTGTTCTATCATCCTTTTTCAAGTGACATGCTTCTTTTTGCTCTATCTAGAGCTTTCATGGTAACTTTTGTGCTGAATTTGCTTTTTAATCTTCTTTCATCTTGGATTGTCAATGCACTCATCAAGGGGGAGATTGAGAAACCAAGTGAGGTTTTCACTATGGTTCCAGTTTATGATGAGTGATTGACGAAGTTGGCTATGATGATTATGTATGGGTTGCATGGAGGTGTGTGTTTGTCTTTGCTTGTCTCGTGTGTGTAGGGTTGAGATACTTGTCAACTGCCGATAGCAAGTGATCAGGTTTAGACAGGGAGTCTAACGCTACTTGTCGCGGATGCCTAAGGGTTAGGGTTGCCCACTTTAATGAGAACCTGAAATTTTTCTTTTTAGCTATGCTGTCATCTTCTCTAAAATTCCTATTCATTTTGATGCTTTGAATTCTTGCAAGTTTCATTCTCCAATGTGGATTCTTCTTCCTGTTGATTATCTCTTATGATGAGTTCACTGTAGTTTTTGTTAGCTATGAAACAATCCATCGCTGCTGATATTCTTTCTGCTTTCCGAGTAATCCATGTTCTGTTGTTTCAATCCTTTTCTTTCCGAGGAACAGTGCTAAATTTTTCCTGGATGTTTTTGTATCTTGGTAAACACCGTGCTCTGTAATCTAGGTTCACTTTCAGAAAGAAAGTTCTGCTGCCGGCTTGTTATCCTCTGAGTATTACGAAGAACAGTACTAAGTGTTCTTGTTCCATTTGTCTCACGGTAAAAACTGTGCAATGTAATCCTGTTTTATCTTCCAAAAGGAATTTATGCAGCAAGATGGTTGTTTGCTTTCCAAACTACAACAAATTGTGACTGTTCTCTTACAAAGAACAGAGCTTCCCTATAATTTGTGTCTTCTGGTAATCAACTGTTTGCCAATATTTTCTTGCCTTCTGAATCCCATAATCATTCACTGCTTGTTTGTTTCGGATGGTTTACAGAGGTTGATGTGCTGCTGCTGTGTCATGTACAGACAAGAAGCAAATAATTTCTATAGCCATCAGATCTGTTGATTACTATTAACTTTTCTGGGAAATCTGATCTGTTTAGTTCATCTCCAAGTTTTGATGTACTGATCATCTTCTCCAAGTTTTGTTGAGTGCTCTTTGTGCAGAATCAGTGTAGTTGAGCAAAATTTTCAGAGTTTCTTGTGTTGTATCTACAGTAGCCGACTAGGAATATCATCACTATACTTGAGTTTGCTTTATGAAAAAGCTTGGTCCACTAACTACTTTCAGGGTGATGTCATTCTGTTGAGTTAAAGTTACTTGTCTGTTTGTAAAAAGTTCTGCAAGAGCACATGTAAATCTTCCATTCTGACTATCTTTGATAACTTGTGCATGCACTGTGCTTCATCCGAAAAATTTCAGTTCTGTAGTTAGTTATTGCTGAATACTTTTCACATCACAAGTTTTGCTCAGTACTCTGAAATTTCCAGAACGAGTTCAGACAAAAGAAATGAATTCCAACAGTTCACCTGGTGAAATGATCTGAGATGCTCTTCAACAGGTACTGTACACAATCTTTGTCTTTGTTGTCTAGTTGAGAAATTTAGTAGGTACTATTTTCTGAAAGGCATTGTAAACTGAAAATTTCCATCCATTAATTTGTTACTGATCATTCTGAATATCTCTAATTAGCTCATGTTGTTGATTCAAAGTACATATTGTCCCTCTTGCTGTTTATTTTACGAAGAGCTTTAATTGTCTGAATATTAGTTGAAATTAAATTGTATCTTGAATTAATTCTGTTTCAAGAACAGCATCAAGACTTCTAGTGGTTCAATCTAAGTCTGTTTTCATTTCCTTTTGATTGAGATCTCCAAGAGAGCTTAGAAGTGTTTAGATTGTTATTTATTTGCTGAAAGTGTCATCTAATTCAGGACAATTTGAATAGAATTTGATTGGTTCTTTTCTTGAAACTTCAGTCTTAGTTTTCAGAGTTTACTTGAATGATGTTAAGTGTTTAGACCTGCTACAGTAATCTTCTGATTGTGTCATTAGTTTGAAATCTGAACAAAATTCAAGATCGGTAATTCGATGTCCGACTGAAGTAAATCAGTGTTTCAAAGTCCAATTGAAAAATAGTCGGTACTTCATTAACCGATTAAAGGCAGAATTCATCCGGAAATTTTATTGATCGTTAAATTAAACTTGCATCTTTTAGAGGAGCGTTGGGTGTTTAGAATAGGCCATCTCATTTGAAAAATTTTATCAAGGCTCCTATTCACCCCCTCTAGTCGCCAATTCCGATACCACATAAATTATTTGTAAGCATGTTACAAAAAAAATTACAAACCAATATTCAACAAAACTGCATGTCTGCATCAAAACTGGAAGGAGGTAAGGAGAAATATACCAGGGGTTTGAAATTAGGTTGTGCATTCACCGGATCCGAGCGAGTGGGCGATGGCCGATGGGGCATTAGGGCCATAGAGGCCAGAGGGCAGTAGCCGGAGGGCGGCGCGGCGACGGCCGGTGGTGGGGCGGGCAACTATGGGTGGTGGTGCATGGGGCAGGCGGTGGGCAGCGTCACGCGGGAGCGGGTGGTCGTGGCAGCGATGTCCGACGGCGGGCGGTGGTGGCCGGCAGAGGGTGGGATGATGAGCTCGGGTGGTGGCGGGTGGAAATGGATGCGTACAGGGAGTTAAGTCTCCCTTTACGCACGGGTTTAGGAGAATACATCCCTTCACTTCCGTCGGCCAAAGTTTCTGGCCGACGGATGTAAGGGATATATATTCCGTGCGGGGGAAATCCCTTTTAACTTCCGCCGGCCATAGTGAAAAGCCGATGGAAGTTAAGTTAACTTCCATCTGCTCCTTTAAGAAAATCCGATGGAACTTGAAAATGTCGATGAAAATTTATTGTTTTCTTGTATTGAATACCCGAGATGGTATTTTACATGTAGGGAAACATTCTGATTTAAGCCTTATGATTTACTCAAGACAAAAAGCATAAAGGATTTATATATGTTTAGGCCTTCACGAGGATATGCTTTCAGTTTGTCCCATAACACTATTACTGTAGGCTCTATTATGAAATAACATTAATAGTGTCACATCAACACTATTAGTTTCAATTCTATTACGAACCGATACTGCTAGCTATAGTCACATGTATATATATAATAAACCACTTATCCAACGAGGCCACTTCTTACTTCCCTCCCTTCTTCTTCTTGCCTTGTCTTCTTTTTTCCCTATCTTCTTCTTATCCAATCGAACTGGTTGCCTTGTTTTTATTATCTTACACTTTCTCTCCTTATTATAGAGAAGAAAAGCATCAGGGAAGAAACCGGTCACTGTGGTTAGTGTAGGGAAGATGAAGAATGAGAAGAGGTTCACCTTAGATAACCATTAGCTTGCCAACATCAAGAACCAATCAAATCCTATGTACAAAATCTCTTAAACATATTCTCTTTAGAAAAGCTTTCACATCCTTTCCCCTCCTTATCTCATCATGTATTTGTTGCCTGTATGTGTATGTATGTGTGTGTATTGTAAAAGTATGTACATGTATGTATTGTTATTGAGGGCATGTGAAGTGGTGGTGACATAAATTTGTTGCATGATATCTATGTGTACATGAAGTTGTAAGACATAAAACAAGTACCATCTTGTATTATATTATGATCAAGTGCATGAATGGATGTACATAGTTAAATATGGCTGAATGAATATATTTGGATCTTATCTACACCTCTCGCTGACCAATCAACTAGTGTCGTTACCAATAACCAATTATTACTTGATGTATGTTGCACATTAAGAACCGACATTGATATTCACTTTTAGTGATAGTTCATAATAGAACTGACACTGAAAGTGAGTATCTGCGGTGGTTCATAACATGAACCGACACTGATTGTGAGTATAAGCGGCGGTTCGTAACACAAACCAACACTAAAAGTGGCTATCAGTGACGGTTCCAGAACCGCCACTAGTAATCGTAGACTATTAGTTTTCACTCATTAGTAAATAATATAACATAAATGAAAATAAAATTCTATCCTAGCTCAAGCGTCGTTGAAGAGGTGTCTTGATTTTTCTCCATATTTATTTTTGTTTAAGTATGTGTAGAACATAAGTGCTTGTCATCTTTGTTAATGTGGACATCATGAATGCGCCATATATGCATATGTGTCATAATTTACCTTCTTTAGTATGGTGCCATTAGGTATAACCTAATGAGTATTTGCTTATTTTAATATCTGAACTATGACTTAGTCCAAGTTCATATTTTTTATTTTTTTTATTTTAACCATGCCTTTAATATTGAAGTTTATATTTATGCTATCATTGCATAAGTTGCCTATGCATATATATGAGATCCGCACTATCTATATATACACACGTGAGAAGTGCATTATTTATCATAACATGCTTATGAGTCATTTGTATGTATTTTGACATTATATTCATACCATGGAGCCTATATATAAATAATATAACATGTTTGGTGCTCTTTTATATGATGCCACATGACATATATAAGTGTTGAGTGTATATATTCATGTTTTAATTTTACTCACTATTGTGTGTATTTTAGTGCGAGTGATTGTTTAGTTTATGATCAATTTTTTTTATGATACTAATCATGCGTCTAATATGTGTGTATACCCATGATTTATATCCGTTGTAGATAACTACATAAAAGAATATGGATAAAACCATATCAATATTTGTATAAACTAAAGGATCAAAACAGAGTGAACAATGGTAAATAAAATAAAATGCATTTATGCCGGCCAAAAGTGAAAATGTGCTTGTTAGATTTTACATTACGTGGAGTTTCACGCTACTGATGTTCAGAGCCACATGCAATTTTAATAATAAAACCATGGTCTTCCATGTGCAAAGAGATGCCCTTCCTTTCAACATGAACTATTTGGAGGCTCAAAGCATAAACATTAACGCCAAACAGGCATTGCCGCACATCATTTGCCATGACTAAACTTATTTTGTCATTTAGTTTTATTATTAGAATGAGATCAAAAATGCAATTGAAAATTTTGCATCAATTTTTATTTGCCTCATCAGTATGTTCCATGCGTAGGTCATAATTTTGTCACTTTTCAAATTTTACATAGTAAATATCAATTGAATAATATTGTCTTTTTTATATGATATTTTAGACTCGTACTAAAAAGTCGAGTATGAGATTATGACATGAATTCTTAGACTTATACCAAAAGTCCGAGTCTAGGGCTATGATTTATGATATGCATCTCTAAGCTTGTACCAAAAGGCCGAACCTAGGATTACGATATGTATGTTTTATGATGTGTATATTTTTTATAATGTGCGATTCTAGGCTTGTACCAAATGGCCGAGCCTAGGACCATGATATGTATGTGCATTCCTAAACTTGTATCAAATGGCCGAGTTTAGGATTATGATATGCATTCCTATGAGAAAATATTCTTAGACTCATAATAGAAAGTAGAGCCTACGAATTATGATATGCATTCCTAGGCTTGTACCAAAGGGACGAGCCTAGGAGTATGATATGTATGTGCATTCCTAAACTTGTACCAAAAGGCCGAGTTTAGGATTATGATGTGCATTCCTAGGCTTGTACCGAAAGGCCGAGCCTAGGACTGTGATATGTATATGCATTCCTAAACATGTACCAAAAGGCCAAGTTTAGGATTATGATGTGCATTCCTAGGCTTGTACCAAAAGGCCGAGCCTAGGACTATGATATGTATATGTATTCCTAAACTTGTACCAAAAGGCCGAGTTTAGGATTATGATGTGCATTCCTAGGCTTGTACCAAAAGGCCGAACCTAGGACTATGATATGTATATGTATTCCTAAACTTGTACCAAAAGGCCGAGTTTAGGATTATGATATGTATATTTTTATGAGATGCATTCTTAGGCTTGTACCAACATGCCGAATCTAAGATTATGATATGCATTCAATTTAAGAAGCATGAAGATGCACAAATAAACATCATGTATTCATGTTTATACCTTGGCAGCACCTTCTTCCTCTTATCACTTATTTTTGTGTCTTGATCCGTGGAGCTTGTGAGAAAAACAGCAGGAAGAGCGCTTAGAAGAGCCTCTCCCCTGCCTTCTTTCTGTATTGCGCCTGTTTCTTTGCTCTCATGTGTGCTCTCTCCAAACAGCTAGCTCTTCGCTTCGTGTGTGCACTGAGCAGCCTGGCGTGTGCTATTTATAGTGGAGGCAGCCTCCTGTGCGTGCGCTCGTGAGGAGAGAAATGCGCTGAACGTGGGTGCAACGTGAAGAGTGGGCTTGACTGCGCTGCCTTGCAAAAGTGGCTTCACAACGTGATGAGAAGAGAACGTGCAGCACAACCTCTTTTCTCTTTTTTTTATCAGATAAATGCCATGCGAAAAGAATGCTACTTTTTTATGATATATAATTCTTGACTTCGAACATTTAAGTCTCTCTCTTTTTTTTATTGTTAGCAAAAAGTCTGCATGCAGACTCCTATTCCTATGCGTATTATGAAAGGAAAAAAAGGGTGCTACTATTTTTTTGTGCATGCAAAACACACATATGTATATATATAAATTCCTTTTTTTTGACTTAGTCATAGTACATGCGCGTCTCCATTTATCATACAAATAGGCCCATAAAAATGTTATCAATTTTATTTGTATAAATTATTCATCATTTTATATATATATATTTATTTTCCTTGTATTTAAAACATGATGTTGGAACTAACTGTTTTCAATATATTTTCTCTGAAAGATTATATCAGTCTCTATATTAATTTATTTATTGTTGTTTAATTATATTTATTGTTCAATATATGGTTGACATGTGGGTCCATAAAACTATGTGATCAATCTTATTTGTAAACTGTGTAAATTATTTATCATTATATACATCCTTATTTTTTTAAAAAAAATATGTATTATAGCTGAATATATGATTGCCACACCACAATATATTTTCTTTAACAAAAATTATATATGTCTCTCTATTGATGAATATTTGGTATTTAGTATTTTACATCGCTTAATGAATATCTATTTCTCTATTATCATTGCGTACGTACATTTCTTCTTTTCTGACATGTGTGTATGGTGTCATGCCCATCATATTTACTTTAAATGACATATGTGCAATGCCATATCAATAAATATCATATTTAGAGAGACATTATCAGTATATATATTATTTATTTCATATATGCGTATATCTATATAATTATTGATATCACACACGCATGCAGTCGTAATATCCCATACCATGAGACATTTATTATATGTTTTTTATGTATATATATATATATCGATATCACACCAATATAATATTTTTTAATGTAGGTGTTGTGATCAAATTTTCATTTATATATAATGTTTCTTGCATGTCAAGAGTGTTATTCTTGGATGCATTTTTTATATGTTTTTTATATGTGCTGGGTACCGAATGGTTTTTTTTCGGTAAACAATCACACATATTTGATATATATTTAATATGAGAATTTTTTTATGTATTAAGGATCCAAAATTAGTGTCAACAGATGCCCCCTCGAGCTGTGGATGCAGAAAATTATGTAAATTATTAATGTTTTATTTTTGGCATCTGAAGCTCGAAATATATAACGTACGTAGCGTATATAACATTCATATACCTTTTTTTGTACATCTCAATAATTTTATCATTCTGAAGCATATTTCTCAAAATATACCGCTCGAAATTACTTGCATGAGTAATTTTATACGGCTGTAATATTCGCATAGCCGCTTTGAAAATCTGTTAGAGAAAATAGATAAAGACGGGCTGTTTTCTTTCTTTGTTTTTTTAAATACATTCTTTTTCTCCGGCTGAGTTGTTAGCCTTTCTCTAGTGGCAGCGCTATTACGTCCACATAGCCAGACCGAATTGTTAGCCTTTCTCTGGTGGTGGCACTGCTACGTCCACAGAGCCAACGCCGCCAATCTTCTTTCGGCCCTGATTTTCTTGCTTCTCCACGCGGACGAACCAACGCTTGTTTCATCTGTCCACAGGAGGTCGGCAGTCAGGGCATCGCTAACACGGTACCGTGCACTGCATCTTCGTATTTTCTTTCTGATCAGCGGCCACTACTTCATTATATTCATTATACGCGTGAAAATTTTTTTTAGCGTCTTTTGCCACTTCTAGTTTGAAACTTTCAGCACGCAAGATGCTTGCCTGATTATATTTGCCTGTATGAATTGTGAATGAACAGCCCAAAATTTTGATATATATATATATATATATATTTCATCTATGCACTGTACCTTCATCTTTTTTTTTAACCGCTGATAATGCAGTCCTGCTGCGTATTTATTATTATTATTATTTAAGTGAAAAAGCTTTCATCTCCTTTTATTTTATTTTGCCACACATCCTAACTCAGCCGAAGTGTTGCAGGTGCTACACTTTTTTTTAGCTTTCTTCATGTAGTATCACTATGTGTTTGTTTCATCAATAATTGCCAACCAATTTCGTCAATTTTATTTCATTCATATGACCCTTCCCGTGCTTATTTGGCACAAACAATAATTTTTTCTATTGACTTACATAGGCATTTTTTAATTAAAATTAGCACCATTTATTGTTGTTCCTTTCATTATATTGTTAAATAAAAGTCACCCCTATATAAGTGTCCACTCATATTTTTTGTAGATGGAAGGGGTTCATTCTTCAATCATGACCAATAAATTACCTCTTTCTCGCGTGGCACAAATACAACTTTATGAGCCAGAAACTAGCGAGCTAGCTAATCCTGTTATAAGAGAACAGGAGTTGCCTACAGGAGAAGTCAACCTTAGTCATCGTGGTTGGAACTCGGGTCCTACTTTTAGTGCCCATTGTTTTTATCCCCCTGCGCCCTTGCCTCGGGATGATGAGATCTCCACTTTAGGAAATATGATGGTTGCCAAGGGTCTAGGTTGGGAGAATTTTTCTATCGTGCATTCACCTATTCCTTCTGGCTATGTGGAGTGGGGTACCTCCATTCTTTGTCACCATTCTTTTCTTTTGCGTGGTAGTGAAGAAGGCACAGACTATATTTACGGAGCTATCCATTGTTCCTTAGGACAATATTTGGTATCTCCCTCGATGTTAAAATCTTTGCTAGAAAGATGGAACCCCAACACTAATACCTTTATTTTTACTCATGGGGAGCGTACGGTAACACTGCTTGACATGTACAAACTCTCAGGGTTACCCTTGGATGGTCAATTTTATGAAGAATATGTCCCTTCTTCTCACGAGTTAGAGCCTTCTCTATTATTGTATCCAAGGACCTTATTGATACTTATGGACACATGGAAAAAACTTTCAGTCAATGGCCCTGTATCATATCAAGACTGGTGTGATCATTTTCATAATAGGTCAAGAGGTCTTTCAAGCTCTACTGATATGGAATCTAGGCGTCTATACACCGCAGCTTTTTTGGCCTTATGGCTCTGTTGTTTTGTCATCGTTGGGGGAGGACCAACTATTCGACCTGGTGTATTGGTCATGGCTTCTTGGATGACTCTACGGAGAAGATACTCACTAGCCCCACCGGCCTTGTGTTCTTTGTATTATTCTTTGAGGCTGATGTGCTCTAATCCCATAGGCCCAAGTGCAACATGCAGGGCATGGCCTGTGCATTTTCTTATTGACTGGATGGGACTTTATCTTAAGAAGCTATATGGAAACAAAATCGGTCACCCACCTCTCCCTAAGCACAAATTTTCCAATCTCGAGAAGCCGCTCATGTTGAACACCACATTTAGGACCGCGAATTTCTTTAGTCCTGAAGGTGCACATGATTTTCTATGTGATGATTCCAATGTCGCATGGAAGCCCTATGGTTTAACACAGCCCTCCGATGCACCTCGACCCGCCAAAGTCTCAGTTGCTTATATGAGTCGGGTGTTTTCTGTATCTGTCCGGCGTGGTATGCTTCCTTGGAGAAGAGCAACAAATACATCAGATTCTTGTGTAGCAGAACCATATCATCCTGACCGTGTTGCTCGCCAATTTAGGCTTGATCGGGTTGTACCCTATGCTCCCCTATCAAGCCTTCTTACTAATGTTGATATT
The DNA here is from genome assembly GCA_019279435.1 of Zizania palustris. Taxonomy (NCBI): domain Eukaryota; kingdom Viridiplantae; phylum Streptophyta; class Magnoliopsida; order Poales; family Poaceae; genus Zizania; species Zizania palustris. The sequence continues at coordinate 1,075,775 of JAAALK010000287.1, forward strand.
GGAATGTCATATGCATTTTGGACACACCTATTAAGGGCCTGGCAGGATGTTCCATGTCGACTCCCAGATGATTCATATTCTGGCAAATCCTCCGTAGCTTGGGCTAATTGGTGGAGAATCTTTTCAAAACCCTTCTTTAAAATCAAGGGTGACCTCCGTCATGGTAGCCTTTTTGGTCGGGTATCTCTAAAAACTAGGGAAAATAAGCATGGTAGCAACAATCGAGCTATTGCCAATCGCCAATTCTCCCTAAATGATTTTATAGTGATACGGGAAGTGCCCCCTGAATATCGAGATCAACACATTGCATCTGTTAAAGAAAGGGAGTTAGAGGCCGATGGCATTTGGAAGATGATTCTGCATACTTATTTCAACAATGATGGGACTCAACCTATTGTTCAACCGGGCATGGTATGTTTTTTTTTCTTGTTGTTTTTTTGTTTTCTTTATCTGCATACAAATGAAGATATATCTACAAGCCTCTCATATTATCCCTGTTTCATTTTCTCTTGTTTTCTTTTTTTTTGCAGAAAAGGAGCAATGCCATGTCATCTACCGCAGCTTGTTCTTCCTTCCAACCTGTACTATCAGGGGATGTCATTATTGTCGATGACATTCCAGAACCACCATCTTCGAAAAGGAAACTCAATTTTGGCAATGAGCCAGATGGTGCATGTGACGTACTCTCGTCAACATTGAGCGCATTAGTGGATAACGCGTATAGTGACGAGGGTCTTGCTCAAGCTTTTGAAGATATCGCTGCTAATCAGGGGCTTGACTCGATTATAGATATCCCTACTAATGACTTTTATATAGCTGGGCCGGCTGGTGATTTTCCCCAGCCGCTTCCATCTACAATATGTGAAGTTTCTTCTATGCTTGATCCTCTTGATATGTTATCCTCGCCTGGTAGATTACCATACATCTCTTATGTTTGCTTTAACCTATTATTCCTTTTATTTATATAACTCATTGTATCTTATTTCAGCCTATCAAGTTAATTCACAGGACACTTCTGATATTATGGCTAAGTCAACTAGTGATGCTGAGCTTGGTATGGATTTCATTGAGAAAGCATTTCAGGAAGCTACTATCAAGGTGCTAATGGGAGCAACAGAAGGACTCAACACTGACACTTTACGTGATCCGCAATGTTGTGCTCGACTAGAAGATGTGTCCGCCCGGCTTCCTTCTCTTGTACCAGGTGTGGTTAAGGCAAAGGAGTTGCTTCTCCAACTTATATCTATATCACAACAGTTGCAGCTAGCCCATGCAGAATTTGAGAGCTGTTCGGCTGAAAAGAGGAAGGAGCTTGATGAAGCACAACATGAACTAGCCATTCATGAAGCAACCAGTGAAAATCAGAAAAAAGAAGAGATTTTGGTTCATGAGAAGTGTGAAGCAAACGAGGAATTAATAGCTTCTCTCACTACACAACTAAATGAGGCTATCGCTGTGTCGAAAATCTTACAGGAAGAGAAGGCTCAATTTGCTCACAGACCCTCTGAACGTGAAGCTAATGGCAAAAAGTGGAATGAGGCTATTGTTGAGGCTACAGCAGGGGTTGAGCAAGCTGCCTCCAATTTACAAGTGAAGGTAACTAGCTGTGAGCAGAATGTTGATGACCTCCTGAAGAGCTTGAAGACATGGTCTGCTATCTCAAATTAGTTATGCTCCCTTTATTTGTCCTCATTTTAGGTTGCAGGTGTTAGAACTTCATGTTTGCATAATTGTCGAGACTTAAATTTTCATTGCTCGTTGGATTTTATCAATGTTTCATTTGGTTTATCATGAAAACTTGTGGTCTATATTTATGTGTGTCACTGGTTAATCAATTTTTTGTGTGTGTGAGGAACTTCCAATTCTATGGTTCTAGTTATTGTTTTCTGGAGACCTTAAACCTTTTTTTACTAGATCCGCAGATTGGTTCCTGACGTGACTCTGCACTATAGTGGCTTATATGCTGCTTGTTTTAATAGAAAATCAGATGATGAGTTGTTGTCATCTTTGCTGCCAGAGCATGACATTTCAAATGATAGATGGCCTTTAAATTTTTTGTTCTGAAGGATTGATCTGACGTCATCATCTTCACTTAATAATCAGCCTCAACCATGGCATGCATTTCAAGCAGGTATTTCTGAGGTAGCATATTTCCAGCAGAAGAAATGGCAACTGAAACTGATTATTCCCTCTCAACAGGTTTTGATAGGCTATCCAAGGCTGATAACACCTTATGTCCTTGAGTAATCTGGGCCCTTTTGAAGGTACCAAAGATCTTTGTACTGAAGATGTCAATGTCAGCTGATATGCAGCTACACTTTCTAGTCAATGAAACCTTTTCGATATGATGTATAACCTTGTTTTTTTTACCAGGCAAAAGGGCTTTGAAGGCTTGACGCCATGGGGCATGGGCCATCCTCACATCCTGATAATGCAGTTTGAAGTATAGCCATTACAACTTTGATAACCTTTTTCCTGTCGAAGGCCACACCATGAATATTAAAACGAATTTTTCTGTTACGGAAGGACATCTGGAATGCTTCTCCAGTGATCTGTCTCCGATATAGGACAGCAATTTTGCCGAAACTGTAGCCCTCAGCTGAACTAGATGTAGTTTCAATGATATTGTCGATAACAAATGCACACTGTGAATCTTCACTATGACACTCCTTAACAGTAATCTTATGCCCAGAGGGATTTTTCTTAGAATCGTCGTCTTTGATCTCTTGGTGAATTTGAAGACATGGTCTGCTAGCTCGGCTAGTCGCTTACTTTCATTGTTCGTTGATCCTTATTATTATTTTATTTAGACCATCGCTGTATTCAATCGGCATACTCAGTCGTGAAATTTGTACTTTATATGTATGTGTGCTAGTAGTTTTTTTTACGTGGCATCAAACTTCCTTATTTCTTTGGATGCACGCATTTATTAATCATGTAATCGATCCTCGCTTCATATTGTAACAAACATTACCATTATTTTTACGTTTTGTTTTTTACTGTATACACACCATATTTATTTTAGGCTAAAGAGCCTTATGGTATAATTCTGATTTATTTCAGGCTTATGAGGTTTGGAGTATTATTCCATTTTTCAGGTTGTATATACATATATATTCCATGGGGTAAGGTATGCAACCTCATGAAATTGGAGGATTGTACCTTAATCCTTTTGTTCTCGTTTTTTATGTGCCCACAGTTTAAGCTCATGAGGGATGGGGCATTGTACATTAATTATTTTGTTTTTTTATGTGTCCCCAGTTTAGGCTCATGAGGGATGGAGCATTGTACATCAATTATTTTGTTTTTTTATGTGTCCACAGTTTAGGCTCATGAGGGATGGAGCATTGTACATCAATTATTTTGTTTTTTTATGTGTCCCCAGTTTAGGCTCATGAGGGATGGAGCATTGTACATCAATTATTTTGTTTTTTTATGTGTCCACAGTTTAGGCTCATGAGGGATGGAGCATTGTACATCAATTATTTTGTTTTTTTATGTGTCCACAGTTTAGGCTCATGAGGGATGGAGCATTATTTTGTTTTTTCGTGTGTCCACAGTTTAGGCTCATGAGGGATGGAGCATTATTTTGTTTTTTCGTGTGTCCACAGTTTAGGCTCATGAGGGATGGAGCAATGTCATTTGTATTTGACTGATCGAATTTGTGTAAATAAGAGTTTTTTTAATTACTCATTATCGCACATCTTCAAAAGGTTTTTTTGTGTTATTACTTTTATGCGTAATAACGTTTTAAGAATTTTCCATTTATCGGAGCTGGGTAGTACTCACCATCAGGAGAAATTATTCTATATGCTCCACTAGAATATACTGCTTTCATGATATAAGGACCCTCCCATTTAGGCTCGAATTTTCCTTGCATCCGATGTGTAATATTCATAGGACGGATGACCACAAGGACTAAGTCTCCTTTTTTAAATGACCTTCTCTTGAGCCGTTTATCGAAGGCGCGTGACACTCTAGCTTGATAAGCCTCTAGATTTTGTAGTGCCTGTAGTCATTTTCCCTCCAACTTTTCTAGCTCATTAAGGCGTAACTTTGCAGCTCCAACTTCTGCTATATTTTCATGAATAGCAACCCTTAGTGATGGGATTTGTACTTCTATAGGTAGTACTGCTTCACCACCAAATACTAATTAATAAGGGGTCATCCCAGTTGGGGTACGTGTTGTCGTTCTATATGCCCATAATGCCTCGAGAAGCTTATCATGCCATTCTCGTTTGTTTTTGGCAACGATTTTCTTTAAAATTTTACATAGTGTTTTGTTAAATGCTTCTGCTTGTCCATTAGCTGCCGCGTTATACGCTGTAGAAAAATTATGCTTAATTTTAAACTTGGCGCACAACCTCCGTATAAGCTCATTTTTAAATGGGGAACCATTATCGAACATAATTTTGAACGGTACACCAAATCTATATATGAGATGTGTTCTTATAAAGTTTTCTACATTTCTAGCCTTGACTTCTCTCAGTGGTACGACTTCTGACCATTTGCAGAAGTAATCGGTTGCAGCCAAAATGAATTTATGGCCTTTAGATGATGGAGGTTGTACCGGTCCTACTACATCCATTCCCCACATTTCAAACGGCCATGACATGGTCGTTGGATGTAACGACTCATGAGGCTGATGGATAAAATCAGCGTGTATTTGACATTCATGACATTTCTTTGAAAATTTTATGGAATCCTCGAACATGGTTGGCCAATAATAGCCTAAATGCTTTAATTGATAATATAGCTTGGGCCCCGATTGATGTGACCCACAAACTCCGACATGTACTTCATTCAAGACATCTACCACTTCATTGTGAGCTATACAACGCAACAACATGCCGTCATATGAACGTCGATAAAGCGTGTCATTCATACATGTATACCGTGTTACTCTTTTTCGAATTCTTGCTCGTTCAACTGACTCTAAAGGTAGATATCCATGCCATAGATAATCGAGGAAGGGTGACCTCCAATCTCCTTTTTCAATCTGACACACATGTGTCGTCATTGCCGCGTCAGTCGCTTCTTCATTTTCAGTGAGTATCGGTAACACTCTATGTTCCTCCACTCGAACATCCATCGTTTGATAAGCCTTTAGTGACATGCTAGCAGCTAAGCTTGCTAACGCATCAACTTTTTCATTTTGACTTCTTATAATATGTTCAATATTTAATTCGACGAACATGGTCATTAGGTATTTTGCTCTAGCGAAATATGGTAACAACCCTTCTTTCTTTACTGTATATATACCCAAGAGTTGATTAATTATCAGTTGGGAATCTCCATAGACGGATAGCGTGTCAAGCCTCATATTTAAGGCTATCTCAAGCCCAATTATCAATGCTTCATACTCAGCAGCATTATTGGAGACCGCTGTTGTTAACATAAATGAATATGGTATTATGCCTTCGTCGGGCGTGATGAACACTACTCCTGCACCAGCCCCTGATTGACGACAGGCATCATCAAAATACATTTTCCATGATGAACTTGTAACCGACGTAGCAAGTACTTCCTCATCAGGTAAATCATCGTCGATAGGAAAATCGTCTGGCACGGGATGTGCTGCGAGAAAATCAGCCAATGCTTGTCCTTTTACTGATTTTTGCGGGACAAAAGTGATGTCAAATTGTGACAAGAACATTGCCCACTTAGATAGTCTTCGTGAGAGGACCATTTTATTCAATATATATCTTAGAGGGTCTGCTCTTAAAACGAGGTGCACAGTGTGCTCCAACATGTAGTGTCGAAGTTTTTGGGCTGCGAATACAAGTGCTAGACATATTTTTTCCATGTCTGGATAATTACACTCTGCCCCCACTAATGTGCGACTAAGGTAGTATAAAGACATTTCCTTTCCCATGTCGTTATTTTGCGCTAAAAGTGCGCCTAAGGATGTTGGCATTGCTGCTGTGTATAATATAAGAGGCCACCCTTTAATTGGGGCATTTAGGATAGGTGGATTTATCAAGTATTTCTTAATCTCATTAAACGCATTTTGACACGCTTGATCCCACTCGAAGGGGGTCCCTTTTTTCATAAGTCGAGAAAAAGGCTTGCATCGACCTGACAAATTTGAAATAAATCGTCTTATATATGCCAAGTGGCCTTGAAGGCTCTTTAGCTTATGCAGGTTCGCTGGTGGTGGCATCCTAACTATGGCCTTTATTTTGGATGGGTCAACTTGGATACCCTGTTTTGTGACGATAAATCCTAGAAATTTTCCCGATGATACTCCGAATGCACATTTCATTGGATTCATCTTTAATTCATGTTTTCTAAAGCAGTTCAATACAACGCCTAAATGTTGTAAATGATCATTCTCTTTTCTTGATTTTACGACGATATCATCTATGTAGCATTCTACTATGTCATGTAGCAGCCCATCTAGGACGACCGTCATGGCTCGTTGGTATGTGGCACCCGCATTTTTTAATCCAAAGGGCATAACTTTATAACAGTATATCCCTTTTGGTGTTCGAAAAGCGGTTAACTCTTCATCTTCTGGTGCCATTCTTATTTGATTATATCCTGAAAAACCATCCATAAAAGAAAATATTTCGTATCCCATAGTGGCATCCATGAGAATTTCAGAAATAGGAATAGGAAAATCATCTTTTGGACATGCTTTATTCAAATCTCTAAAATCAACACATACACGCGTTTGTCCATTCTTCTTTTTGACAGGGACAATATTAGAAACCCACTTGGGGTACTTAACTTCCCTAATAAACCCTGCAACTATGAGTTTATCGACCTCAGCTTCAATTTTTGGGAGGACATCTGGGCAGAACCTTCTTTGCGGTTGTTTTACCGGTGAAACATCCTCTTGTACGGCTAACCGATGCATTGCAACCGTGGGGTCTAAACCTGACATTTCATCATAAGACCAAGCAAATACATCTTTATTTGAGGAAAGAAATTTATGGTATTCTTTCTTACTCTCTTCAGACATATATTTGCTAATGTAGATTGGACGAGGATCATCAGGCGTCCCAATATCAATTTCTTCCAACTCATCAACTGTTGATTGGTTTCCATCCTCCATTTGTGGAGATGCTTCTGTCGTATCTATAAACTCGGCTGAAGTCATACAAACTTCATAACCCAAGCCATATTTTTCTTCCATTAATTTCTTGTCCTCATGCAGAGCGTTCAACTGTGCTTGTGTTAGCAGCTTCATAAATGGTGCAAGCTGCCCCAGGCCACCACATAAAGACGGTCCTGTGGGGGTGTCATAACCCATTTGCTGCATTATATACAACACCTTGTTATCATATAAAGAAATGGGCAAAGACTCATTATCTTCATTTGATAAAGTAATATGTGTGGATGTTCTAGCTTTATTTTTGGCTGGAACAAATTTGCGCAATTCATTTCGTGCATGTCTTATTTTGTGTTGTATCAGAGAAGGTGGAGGCATTGTTAATTCTATACCTTTATCAAGGGACAACTCATTCACCACCTGAAATATTGGTTCCCCCTTCTTTCTCAAATCAGCTGGTATATATTGATATATTTTTCGAGTCGATGAGGTTTCTCTTTCTTCTATTTCTGCGAACCTTTGCTCCAATGTTGCTTTTGTCTTTGACTTTTCTATTTTACCCACAGGCTCAATGTAAAATTTAGCATCAGCATAGAAAGATTCGGCTACTGTAAATGGCCTTTTATGAGCAAAATTTGTTGTTGTTTCTCCTTCAGCATCTTTGTATTTGATGCATTGATGAAGTGTAGATGGCACCACTTGATTTTCATGAAGCCATGGACGACCAAGTAAGGCATTGTATGAAGTAGCAGCATCAATCACATGGAAAGTCACATAAGTAGACAATGCTTCCATTTTACACACCAAAGCTATAGTGCCCATAGCCTCTTGGCCTGACTGGTTGAAGCCATGAATAATTACATTTGATCGATTGAGATCTTTCTTAGAATACCCAATCCTTTTCAGAGTACGTAAAGGCAATAAATTTATAGCAGATCCCCCATCTATCATAATTCTATTTACGGACAAATCATCAATTTTACCATACATAAGGAGAGGACGATTATGCTTCTTATCTCCTAATAGTAGGTCTTCATCTGTGAATGTCATGTTTAGAACCTCAGCTAATTTTGCTTCGGTGTGAGACACTTCCACCCTATAATCCTCGGGAAATGAAAGTGCTGTAATAAAAGCCTTTCGTAGATCAGAAGATAGACACAGAGCATCATACACTGAAAGCATGGCTGGTATTTTCTTCAAATGAGCAATTACATCATACTTAACTGACACATTAGAAGTGGGGTCAGTTGTTTCATCTGAAGCTACATCCTTGCTTCTAGGATTATTAGGAGGGGGGCGAACGTCAGCCAGCTGACGGCCCGATCTAAGTTGAACTTGGTCTACTTCTAGGGGTTCTTCCTCCGGGAAGTACAATGGTTCATCATCTTCTTCAAAGACTCCGACTATGAAAGCATTGAAGTCTTCATGTGTGCCGTCCTCACGCCGTGCCAATTTTTTAGAACTTGTTGGCACAAAGTGAGGGATTTCACCTTTGAGCGTTAGTCTTTCGAGCACGCTTCGCCTTTTTCGGGGCTGTCCATGCTCTTCTGATTTTCCACAATTTGATGAGTTGGACTTGTTGGCATGCGTCCCTCTGACGTGTACTCGTTTCTCATTGAGATATGGTGCATCGCCTGAGACAACCATGGGAGCAAACTCAGACTTTGGCATCATCATTTGTTGATCATAATTTGGAATCACATTGGAATATGCACAACTCACCAGATCATTTTGAATGGTAGCGATGTTGGCTGCCATCCTCTTTCCTTTCTTGAAACTCTTCAAAAGGTCTGTATTGATTGTCCCCTCATCTATCAATTTCTGGATGATATTTTTTACCACAAAACAATCTTTTAGTGTATGACCCAAGACGCGATGGTAATGGCAGAAATTTGGTTCATTGAACTTAGAGGCTTCTTCTGGTCTTTTTGACCTTGGAAGTTCTATAAGGTCCAACTCTTGCAAACCGGCAAAAAGATCTGGCACCTCTTCTGCAGGGAAGGAGTATTCTTTACTCTGGCGCTCACTAAGAGTTGGCCTTCTGACAGCTTGAGGTTCTTTTATTTCTTTGTTCCTCGGAGCTGCTCTATCTATTTGCAGCGATGGGATCACCGCCGTTGCTTCCATAGCCTGAACTTGCTTTGGCTTGAATGGAACTTTATCTCTTGGAACATTCTTATCTATTGGCTTTACGACTGTCTTTGAACGACGAGCCACATATTGAGCATAATTTTCAATATCAGTTGCCTTGGACGCCAACTCTTCAAAAGTTATGGGACGTACACCTTGCAAATAAACGGCCATATCAGGCCGTAGGTTGTTCATACACATCCGTACGACCTCATGTTCTGTAATGGGCTGAGGACAATGCAGACTAAGGTTCCTCCATCTATTTATGAAGTCAGCAGCCTTTTCATTCGGCCCCTGCTCTGTTTGTGTCAGTTCCGTGATGCCAACAGTCCTTTGTGTACTATAAAAACGCTCAAGAAAAGCATCTTGCATCTGTTCCCAAGTTTTCATAGAGCTTGGTGGCAACTTGCTATACCAAGTGAAGGCAGGCCCCGATAGTGTTTGTACAAACTGTCGTAGGAGGAGAGCTCCATTATGAGCTGTATCTTGGCAAGCTGCTAGAAAATGAGATATATGCTCATGCGGCGACCCAGTTCCATTAAACTTACTAAACTGTGGTTGTCGATAGTTGCTCGGAAAAGGCACCATATCAACATCCGGAGGGTACGGTTTAACATACCCCGGACGCATAGAGTAGTGTGATTGCATATATTGTGCCTTAACCCCTTCAATGATCATTCGTTGAATAGCTTCCAAGCTAACACCGGGCATCACTTGGTGGTCCTCCTGGCTGGTAGAGGCTTGTCCCTTATTTTTTAGCCCCACACCATTTGCTACTTGGTGTCGAAGAGCAGCTAACTCATCTTCTTTTTGTTGCAATGATGCTGTGAGCTGAGCTAGCCATTCTTCTACCGATAGGGTCTCATTCATTGCTAGAACTTGCTCAACACACGGTCGTTGAGGTCTAAGAGAATTTGGCTCGATGGACTCTATAGCATCCGGTGCATTATTTTCAGGATAAGTTGCATCATCATACAAGGGATTATGAGACTCTGAATAACTTGAGTAGTAAGAATTTGTAAGACTCCGTGTTACAGGACGATGACATATTACACCATTTTTTTCTAGCTTTCTTTCTTTTGAAATGCACCGAGGTAGAGGATGCTTCACTTGTGCTATCCCCTGTTTCTCTGACCTCAACCGGCATTGATGAAAACACCTCAATTGATTTATTCGAAGCCTCTTTTCTAGTCGGCCATGGAGATAATGTTGTTGTTGTCTTCTTAGATGTGCTTGGCACTCTCTTCTTTACTGTCACCCTCTGGTCATGATTAGGTAGCAGAGAAGTTGGTCCCTGAATTGCACTACATGCTGATTTTGTTCGCACGGACAATTCTCTTCGCTTGTAATCTGCTCGCTTCGCATGAACATTTGTGGCTTGCTTGATGTAGACTTGCCGCCAAGGGTCTTGCTTTACGAATTCTTGATATTCTGGCCAGTTGGCCAATGCCTCAACTCGTCTCATGATGGCGCCACCCACACTATTTTCAGATGTGGAAGCACCTGGCAGCAATTCTCTCATCGTTTGGTGGATACTTCTTTCTAGAAATGCATTTGAATCATCAATCCTTCCTCCTTGAACCCTTGGGCGATTCCCCCTTGTTCTATTGTAGATGGTATGGCCCACCTTCTTGCTCTGGCGAGTTGTCTCTTTGGTTTCAATCGCCATAGGGAAATTAATCCAAGCTTGGCGAGTGTTGCGCCGTCGTCGATGGTGTCGAGACGGCGAGAATGACCCCTCAAAGGAAGGACATTGTATTGGTGATAGTGATGACTCTGGATCAGAAGGCGCCGCTGTTGGATCTATATAGCCCAATTTAACCTCCTTGGGTGTGAGATAAACCCCTTGCCATTGGAGTGTGCGCTTCTTTTTTGACTTGCATCGTGCCCTGCTAGATTTATTGACCAGCCTAGGGATAAACTCTGGCGCATCAGCTCGAAGTTGGCTTGTTGTCTTGTATGTTATGTCATGAGATGGTGAAGCTTTATTGCACCATCGTGTTGCTCTTGACTTTGTTCAAGGGTTGTTGGTGGTGAGTTTCATCCACCATCACAGCTTTGCCTTTATCAAGTGGTTGCAAATGCTGAATTTGATTCAGCATAACCTTTGTAGATGAAGATGTTGCCACTGTGGTCTTCGATGGTGCAACCACCATTGGAGCTTCATTATGCTTTGTCATCACATCCTCTTTTCCAACTACATGAACCAATGGAGAACATGCCATTGGGTTAGTTGGCTTCGCCTTTGACGGGCGTGTATTCTTTTTATGAATAGGCCACTCCCCAAGTGTTGTGTAACAAAGCCTTGGTGAGCGCTTGTGGATCCCCACCTTGCCACGTGTACTCCTAGTAAACCCAGGAGGTAGCACGTCTAAGGAAACTGCTTCATGAACAGTAATGATCAACTCTTGTGAGGAGGCCTCACGTGCCTTCGCAGCTGCCCTTTGCCTTCTCTTAGTAGACTTGGACATGACAGGGACAAACTCATCATGTTGTTTGGAATCCACTTCTTGGTCCCAGCCTACTGGGGTTGGTGATGCAGCGGTTGTCTCGAGTGAACTACTGCTATTGGCCGCTTGGAAGGGACCCATAGGGACGTCCACCCAAAACAAACCAAAGCGCAGCGTGATGAAAGGTTGAACTCGCCCCGCCATCCTTATCATAAAGAAAACTATATGTCAGTTTTCTTATGCTCGTATTATATTTGGCTATGCAGATGCATCATGAAATATTTAGCATGATTGAACACATTTTTATGTTGCACCATGATCAACGTAAAATAGCAAAAAAAATAATAAAATTATTTCACTTGTTTATATCATTGTAATTCATGTCGGAACTCAAAGATGAGGGGAGAAGTATGTCCCACTGGGCGTGCCAGAATCTGACGACGGGAAAACGGGAACCCTCTAGAAATATAGTGATGTATAAAGGGCCTTATCCACAAATCGTTAGATACGAGTTAGTTTGATTTAAATGCAAAAAATGAAAATATCAGACATTGTGAATCCATTACTTCAGGAATTAATACGCTTACATAATAATTCTGTTAATTACATCTCCGTAGAGAAAACCCCTGATTAAGAGTTCCGACTAAAAGAAAATTACAATGCATGTTGATATGAAGCTAAAAAAGAAATTAAAATAAAATTCTATCCTAGTTCCAGCGTCGTTGAAGAGGTGTCTTGATTTTTCTCCATATTGATTTTTGTTTAAGTATGTGTAGAACATAAGTGCTTGTCATCTTTGTTAATGTGGACATCATGAATGCGCCATATATGCATATGTGTCATAATTTACCTTCTTTAGTATGGTGCCATTAGGTATAACCTAATGAGTATTTGCTTATTTTAATATCTGAACTATGACTTAGTCCAAGTTCATATTTTTTATTTTTTTATTTTAACCATGCCTTTAATATTGAAGTTTATATTTATGCTACCATTGCATAAGTTGCCTATGCATATATATGAGATCCGCACTATCTATATATACACACGTGAGAATTGCATTATTTATCATAACATGCTTATGAGTCATTTGTATGTATTTTGACATTATATTCATACCATGGAGCCTATATATAAATAATATAACATGTTTGGTGCTCTTTTATATGATGCCACATGACATATATAAGTGTTGAGTGTATATATTCATGTTTTAATTTTACTCACTATTGTGCGTATTTTAGTGTGAGTGTTTGTTTAGTTTATGATCAATTTTTTTATGATACTAATCATGCGTCTAATATGTGTGTATACCCATGATTTATATCCGTTGTAGATAACTACATAAAAGAATATGGATAAAACCATATCTATATTTGTATAAACTAAAGGATCAAAACAGAGTGAACAATGGTAAATAAAATAAAATGCATTTATGCCGGCCAAAAGTGAAAATGTGCTTGTTAGATTTTACATTACGTGGAGTTTCACGCTACTGATGTTCAGAGCCACATGCAATTTTAATAATAAAACCATGTTCTTCCATGTGCAAAGAGATGCCCTTCCTTTCAACATGAACTATTTGGAGCCTCAAAGCATAAACATTAACGCCAAACAGGCATTGCCGCACGTCATTTGCCATGACTAAACTTATTTTGTTATTTAGTTTTATTATTAGAATGAGATCAAAAATGCAATTGAAATTTTTGCATCAATTTTTTATTTGCCTCATCAGTATGTTCCATGCGTAGGTCATAATTTTGTCACTTTTCAAATTTTACATAGTAAATATCAATTGAATAATATTGTCTTTTTTATATGATATTTTTAGACTCGTACTAAAAAGTCGAGTATGAGATTATGACATGAATTCTTAGACTTATACCAAAAGTCCGAGTCTAGGGCTATGATTTATGATATGCATCTCTAAGCTTGTACCAAAAGGCCGAACCTAGGATTATGATATGTATGTTTTATGATGTGTATATTTTTTATAATGTGCGATTCTAGGCTTGTACCAAATGGCCGAGCCTAGGACCATGATATGTATGTGCATTCCTAAACTTGTGCCAAATGGCCGAGTTTAGGATTATGATATGCATTCCTATGAGAAAATATTCTTAGACTCATAATAGAAAGTAGAGTCTACGAATTATGATATGCATTCCTAGGCTTGTACCAAAGGGACGAGCCTAGGAGTATGATATGTATGTGCATTCCTAAACTTGTACCAAAAGGCCGAGTTTAGGATTATGATGTGCATTCCTAGGCTTGTACCGAAAGGCCGAGCCTAGGACTGTGATATGTATATGCATTCCTAAACTTGTACCAAAAGGCCAAGTTTAGGATTATGATGTGCATTCCTAGGCTTGTACCAAAAAGCCGAGCCTAGGACTATGATATGTATATGTATTTCTAAACTTGTACCAAAAGGCCGTGTTTAGGATTATGATGTGCATTCCTAGGCTTGTACCAAAAGGCCGAACCTAGGACTATGATATGTATATGTATTCCTAAACTTGTACCAAAAGGCCGAGTTTAGGATTATGATATGTATATTTTTATGAGATGCATTCTTAGGCTTGTACCAACATGCCGAATCTAAGATTATGATATGCATTCAATTTAAGAAGCATGAAGATGCACAAATAAACATCATGTATTCATGTTTATACCTTGGCAGCACCTTCTTCCTCTTATCACTTATTTTTGTGTCTTGATCCGTGGAGCTTGTGAGAAAAACAGCAGGAAGAGCGCTTACAAGAGCCTCTCCCGTGCCTTCTTTCTGTATTGCGCCTGTTTCTTTGCTCTCGTGTGTGCTCTCTCCAAATAGCTAGCTCTTCGCTTCGTGTGTGCACTGAGCAGCCTGGCGTGTGCTATTTACAGTGGAGGCAGCCTCCTGTGCGTGCGCTCGTGAGGAGAGAAATGCGCTGAACGTGGGTGCAACGTGAAGAGTGGGCTTGACTGCGCTGCCTTGCAAAAGTGGCTTCACAACTTGATGAGAAGAGAACGTGCAGCACAACCTCTTTTCTCTTTTTTTTATCAGATAAATGCCATGCGAAAAGAATGCTACTTTTTTTATGAGATATAATTCTTGACTTCGAACATTTAAGTCTCTCTCTTTTTTTTATTGTTAGCAAAAAGTCTGCATGCAGACTCCTATTCCTATGCGTATTATGAAAGGAAAAAAGGGTGCTACTATTTTTTTGTGCATGCAAAACACACATATGTATATATATAAATTCCTTTTTTTGACTTAGTCATAGTACATCCGCGTCTCCATTTATCATACAAATAGGCCCATAAAAATGTTATCAATTTTATTTGTATAAATTATTCATCATTTTATATATATATATATGGTTGACATGTGGGTCCGTAAAACTATGTGATCAATCTTATTTGTAAACTGTGTAAATTATTTATCATTATATACATCCTTATTTTTTTTAAAAAAATATGAATTATAGCTGAATATATGATTGCCACACCACAATATATTTTCTTTAACAAAAATTATATATGTCTCTCTATTGATGAATATTTGGTATTTAGTATTTTCATCGCTTAATGAATATCTATTTCTCTATTATCATTGCGTACGTACATTTCTTCTTTTCTGACATGTGTGTATGGTGTCATGCCCATCATATTTACTTTAAATGACATATGTGCAATGCCATATCAATAAATATCATATTTAGAGAGACATTATCAGTATATATATTATTTATTTCATATATGCGTATATCTATATAATTATTGATATCACACACACATGCAGTCGTAATATCCCATACCATGAGACATTTATTATATGTTTTTTATGTATATATATATATCGATATCACACCAATATAATATTTTTTAATGTAGGTCTTGTGATCAAATTTTCATTTATATATAATGTTTCTTGCATGTCAAGAGTGTTATTCTTGGATGCGTTTTTTATATGTTTTTTTATACGTGCTGGGTACCGAATGGTTTTTTTCGGTAAACAATCACACATATTTGATATATATTTAATATGAGATTTTTTTATGTATTAAGGATCCAAAATTAGTGTCAACAGTGCGGGGGCACATTTTCGTGTCAACACAGGCCTGCCGAAGCCCCACTTCGGGTAGGCTTTGGATGTGAGTCTAATAAAGATTTAGGTTGCTTTATCTCTAATGGAGTTTTATCTTGATTAGGTCAAATCTTATAGATTAGAGTTAGAGATAAGTAGACTAGTCCCTATAAATACAGTGGTGAGGCCGCTTCATACGGGCCCCCAACACAGATCAACTCTTCAAACCCTAGTTTGAACTGGACCTTTACTTTTTGTTTACTTTCCAC
This sequence comes from Zizania palustris, assembly GCA_019279435.1. Taxonomy (NCBI): domain Eukaryota; kingdom Viridiplantae; phylum Streptophyta; class Magnoliopsida; order Poales; family Poaceae; genus Zizania; species Zizania palustris. Next base: position 1,091,750 of record JAAALK010000287.1, read on the forward strand.
ATTAGATCAGTACACCTTCGTGGGTTTGCGCTGGAAGCCCTCTGTTAGCCACGCCGTTATTTTGGTAAGCCTTGTTGGTTTGCATGTGAATCATTCGTTAATCTACGTAACAGATTGCTATCACCTTGTTGGCTCGCTTGTGAACCATCCATTAATCTATGTAATAGATTGCTACCCTTCGGTTCATCTATTTCCTATGGCTATACTTGGTAATTTGGTCTCTAGGCCAAATTAGCACTTGATCTTCGTTTTGCTGTAGGATTAACATTAGGAGCCCCTTCGACGAAGGTTTCTGGAGCTAGGAAGCCCGTTTCAAAGGCTACCGGAGCACCCTTCGGCGAGTCTTCGCTTCGTTCGGCCATGCCAGACCTGTCACTCTATTGTTAGTTTGGTCAAGTCCTGCACACCGGAGCTACTATGCATCAGAGGTGCTCCGCACTGGACTTCGTCACGCCAGAACGCTCCGCACCAGAATTCATCGCGCTAGCGCTCCGCGTTGGATTTCGTCATGTTAGAGGCTTCGCGCCGAACCCTGTTGTTCGGAGGTGATTTCGCATCGTTATCGGTTTGGAGCCTGTCTTCGGTCAGATTGATCCAAACGCTGAAGGTTACCTTCGGTGTACCCTTCGCACCAGACATTGAAGGCCTCCTTTGGTGACTCTTCACACGGTACACTCCGAATAAATTAGGCTTCGTTCGGCCGGTTGGTTTGTTTTATCTATATATTTCAGCTAATTGGATTATTTTGTGCAATCTGATTACCCGGCGACTCCACCCCCTTGCCATTATTAAGGGTAGTCAGAACATGACGTCCGTGTTGTGTTATGCTTAGGCTTATCCCTAAGTATCCACACGCTTTTGGATCGTCGAACAAGCCCAAGTGTGGCGGCACGTTTTCGTTTCAACATGTGGTAGAATTATACTTCAATGATCTAATCAAGCTATAATCTTGTTATTGTAGATGAACCAACAAAGGATCGATGACTGATCCGTAGAATTCAATCATGACGTATGTGATTTTCTCAAAGTAACCAAGGCCCAAAATGTTCTATCGGTTTTCATATGTTGTCCATGCAAAGACTGTTAGAATCTGGGATGTACTCCAAGCCATGTACAATTCACTTCCACTTGTTCTCAATGGGATTCATGTCTATATTATACGAGAAGATGATGAATGATGATGAAGAACAAGACACAACAACATTCTAGGCTTTGATTATAAAGATAACAATGTCACACAAGACAATGACCTAGATTAGATGTTGCGTGATGTAGCAAATGACTATGATTATGAAATGGTCATTATAAATTTTGAACGCTTGTGTGAAGATGATGATCAGCATCGCTATTCGAGCAACGCCTCCACGGAGTTCACACTTACATGTATGAGATCCTTCCCACGCCAGCATGCTAGCACCGCTCGTGAGAAAAGGGAGAATCCTCAATCTCAACTCTTGAGATCAAGAAAGGGAGAGGAGTTCTTGGTGGCTAGGGTTTAGATCTGATCTAAACTATGAATAACTTGACATCCAAGATCTCCTCCTCCTCTTTTTAAATATAGGTGAGAGCCCTGGCCACAAACAATTTGAAACCCAATAGATCCAATCTATTACGCACACCTCAGAACTTCTAATTAGGGCTCTTGTTTCGCTATTCTAGGAATCTTCAAAACTTCCAATACCCCTATCAAAACATCCAATTAGTGCAAATTTTCCCAATCAGTGCAACTCTATATCTCTAAATTAGAAGTTATCAGAACATTCGATACCATATCAGAATTTCAAATTTGAGTTCTTTGTTTCATAAACAATAAATTATTCGAACATGCAATTTGAGCTTTTTGTTTCCAATTCAGAAAATAATTGGAACTTCCGATTCCAAATCGGAACTTCCGATCCAACCGAAATTTTCCTTCGGAGTACCCATCGGAGTATAACGTTACCCCCTGTTTTCCTTTGGAGTATTATGATTCGCAGGGACAAGTGGACATGGTGAAGGGGAACATTTTCCACAGGTTGTCTGTGGTACCTCTGAATCGACTCACGTAAGATGAAGTCGAGGGAGATGGGCGCAAAGAGGCAAGGGTGAGGGAATCAGAAGCCATCATAGTCAAGGTAGGGTCCTAGGAGGTCCCAATTCAGAAGGCCCCCTCGCCGAAGCTCGACGAAGGTAAGTCCCCTAGTCTAGCCGAGGCCATCACCAAAGCCCGATCCGATCGGCCTAACAAGGCCGGTCCGACATACAGGGTGCACAGAGAGGTTCTCACCAAGCGCAAAGAATGCGAGGCCGACCAGGTAATACCCATTCGAGGAGAAATCATAGGAACAAATTGGTGGTGCCTGGTACTAAGCCACATCCATCTTGGGAACCTCCGGGCATGTCCAAATCATAGAAGAGGCGCCTGCAATGTCTGTGGTCACATGAGATGCGTGAGAGGAAGGCCAAGGATGAGAGAGACGACATATTCGAGGAAATCCACCCTCGGCCAGTCATGAAGCAAGTATGGAATCCCAAGCCGGTTGAGACGAACAACCTGGCTCCCGTTCCAAGCGATGACGATGACATGCTCGATGATGACTACACGCCCATCTCCGAGGGGCCCGTACCTCAGAAAATTGCCATAAACATCATCATGCTTCCCGATGAGTTCGCACTACCGTGAGACGAGGCGAAGGTTACTCAGTTTAACCTCGGTCCACGAGATGCTATTTTCGAGAAGCCCGAGGATACAACTCATCACCTAAAGCCCCTCTACGTGAAGGGGCACATTGAAGGGAAGCGGATCTCCAGGATTCTTGTTGACAGTGGTGCCACTATCAACTTAATGCCGTACTCCCTTTTGAAGAAGCCCGGCAGGGGCGAGAAGGACCTAAAGAAAACCAACCTAATGCTCAACGGCTTCAACGATGAGAGCACCAAAGCAAAGGGTGTACTCTCCCTGGAGTTGACGGTGGGCAACAAGAAGTTGCCGTTGACATTCTTCGTCGTTGATGTGCAAGGTAACTAAAGTGTGCTACTTGGGTGTGATTGGATTCACGCAAATTGTTGTATTCCTTCTACTTTGCACCAATGCCTAATGAAGTAGGACGGCGATGATGTGGAGGTTGTACTAACGGATACTTCTGCCCAAGTAGCATTGGCCAATTTATCTATCGACGCCGTCCATGATAAGGTAGAGTGTCTATTAGGTAGAGAACTCTGGGATAACAACTTCGTTAGCGTGTCCGAGGGACATTTTGTACCAGTGTCTATGAAGTCAGCTGGTGTGGCACGACCATTTCTAAACTAGTAGTCATGTCTAGTAAAAGCAATCTTGATTGGCTAAACTCTCGTGTGGAGCAATATCGGTCTTCTAAAGACGGTATTGCTGAAGCCATTGAAGATTTTAGCGAGGTAGGAAAGATAGGTCAAGGTTTCGCGTCGGCCGATCCTTTAGAAGTGGTCGATATAGGCAATTGTAGCACTCCAAGGCCAACTTTTGTAAACAAGAACCTATAGGCCAGTGAAAAGGCCAAAGTAATAAGGTTGCTTCGGTCATATGTTGATTGTTTCGCATGGGAGTATAGTGAGATGCCCAGACTAAGCCGTGAGCTCATAGAGCATCGGTTTCCTATCAAACCCAGGTTTAGGCCTTATAAACAACCCCCTCGCCACTTTAATTCGGTAGTGTATGACCGGGTTAAAGAGGAGATTGAATGATTTCTCAAGGTAGAATTTATTAGGCCATGCAGGTACGCTGAATAGGTTGCTAACATCGTACCTATAGAGAAGAAGGGGAGCGGCAAAATACGAGTTTGTATTGATTTCAGGGATCTAAACAAGGCCACTCTGAAGGATGAGAATCCCATGCCGATAGCCGACATGTTGATCAACGATGCTTCAGGACACGAGGTACTAAGTTTTCTTGATGGCAACGCTCGTTATAATCAAATCTTTATGGATGAAGAGGACGTCTACATGACAACCTTTCGATGCCCTGGTTTTGTTGGCTTGTTTGAGTGGGTCGTTATGACTTTTGGTTTAAAGAATGTTGATGCTACATATCAACGTTCTATGAATTTTATCTTTTATGATTTGCTAGGAGTTATGCCAGAGGTCTACATAGATGATGTTGTAGTCAATTGGATGCTATGGGAAACCATCTAGCCGATTTGAGAGTTGCTTTTGATAGAATGTGTCAGTATGGATTAAAAATGAACCCACTCAAGTGTGCGTTCGATGTGTCGATAGGCAAGTTCTTGGGATTTATGATTTGTGAAAGAGGTATTGAGATTGATCCTAAGAGGCTTGAAAAGATTAGGAACTTTAAGCGTCGACATGCAAGAGAGACATGCAAGTGCAAAAGTTACCAGGAAAGATGAATTATTTTCGTCGCTTTATATCTAACTTGTCTAGCAAGATCGATGCTTTTGTCCCCATACTCCGTCTAAATAATGATGACGAGTTCATTTGGGGGGCAAGTCAGCAAAGCACCTTCAATAAGATTAAAGAATGCTTGTCATCACCGCCTGTGGTAAGAGCGCCAAAAGTTGGGATTCCATTTCAGCTGCACATTGTTGTAGAAGATAGCCTGATAGGAGCCATGCTAACTCAAGAGGTGGAGGGGTATGAGTACATCATCACATTCTTGAGCCACCGCTTGCTAAACGTCGAGACAAGGTACGTGTTTGAGGAGCGTTTGTGTTTATCACTTTATTATGCATGTACCAAATTAAGTCACTATCTTCTCCCTAGCGCATGTATTGTTTCTTGTCAAACCGATGTCGTAAAATACATGTTACAGAAACCGATTCTATGTGGTAGAATCAGGAAGTGGGCTTATGCATATGGTGATTCTCAGTTAGTGGTACAACAAGTAGCTAAAATTTCTCAATGTTTTAATGGTTTGCTAAATAGCTACATGGATAAATGTTTAGACATAATCGCTTCATTTGATGACTTCAAAATTTCTCACGTGTCCAGAGAAGCCAATTCAATTGCAAATGATTTGGCTTAGTAAGAATCAGGTACCAAGTCAGGAGAGGAAAATCTTCTGTACAGGGAAGGACGATGCTTAAACTCCCTGCCGAAGCAAGAGGCTTCGGGCGGGCGCAAGGCCCATTGGACCCTCTGGACCAGACCCCTTCACCCACCGAAGGGTGTTGCACGTCGGAGCCCTCGTGCCAGAGCGCTTCATCCACCAAACGACCTTGCACACCGAGCTCCTCATGCCGAAGCCTTCCGAGCGTCGGAGGCCTTCGCACGCCGGACCCCTCTGTCAAAGGGCTTTAGTCCGATCGGCTCCGCACAACCGATCTAACTGGCCCTCTACAGGAACAGAAGTTGCTCCGGGGGCACTTCGAAATTAACAATTTAGAGACCACTTTGGAAAAAGAGTTAGCAAACCCTCATGAAATCCATAAGGATGATTGGAGTATTCCAATTGTCCAGTATTTAAAAATTTCCAGTCGAAGGATTGATAGGAAAGTTCAGCGACCAGCATTTAAATTTGTGTTGCTTGACGATGTATTGTATCACCGAACTATTGATGGAGTACTTCTAAAGTGCTTGGATGCCGATTAATCTATGGTGGCTACAGGAGAAGCTCATGAGGGACTTTTTGGCACTCATCAGTCGGCCTAGAAAATGAGTTGGATGCTCAAGAGAGCGAGTTTTTATTGCCCGACTATGACTGAGGATTGTTTTAAGTATTATAGAGGGTGTGAAGCATGTCAAAAGTTTGGTAATTGTTGGGGGAATATATTTCCCTTGAACAGGGGCCAAATGACGTTAGCCTCTGACAGCCTTCGGCCCAGAGCCTAGCGCTGTCGGAGCCTGTTCTCTCTCTAAGTGTTGTTTCCAGGTCCCAAGGTGCCTTTCGGGGCCCGTAACTTCGGAGCCCCCAGACCAGGAGGTCCGGCCCGGAGTTGGCCCCCGATTCGGGCCCTGGCGCAGGACTCCGGAGGCCACCCTCCGGGAGCCAACTCCGGAGGCCACCCTCCGGGAGCCAAGTCCGGAGGCCGCCCACCGGAGCCCAGTCCGGAGGCCACCCTCCGAGAGCCAAGTCCGGAGGCCGCCCCCCGGAGCCAAGTCCAGAGGCCGCCCCCCGGAGCCAAGAACGGAGGCCACCCTCCGGTAGCCAAGTTCGGAGGCCGCCCTCCGGGAGCCCAGTTCGGAGGCCACCCTTCGGAGCCAAGCCCGGAGGCCGCCCTCTGGAGCATGCTTCGAAGCCCCCCTCCGTGGTGCACTTCGAAGCCCTCTTTGCAGCCTCTGCCAGAATGGCTCCGGCCCCTGCTTCGAAGCTCAAGAAATATCTAAGTATATAGGCCATACCGGGGGCCCCTCCGCCCCTGGTATGTCATTTAGCTGGTCAAAGCCTGGCGCAGCCTGGCACGTCTGTAAAGCTGTGAGGCTGTAAAGCTGCAAAGCACCTTTGTACCGTAGCTAGCCCTTTTCCCCTCTCTGCCACTGTAAGCCTAGGGCTCATAGGGGGCATCCCGGTCTTTTCCTTTGGCCTGTACGCCTATAAAAGCAGGGCCAAGCCCTTGTAACGGGGGACACACGCTCCAGGGGGCCATGAGACCCTGGAGTTATTCTCTCCACGCTAAGGCACACCATGCCAAATCCACTACAAACTGGACGTAGGGCTGTTATCCCCTAGGGGAGGCCCGAACTAGTATAAACCCTATCTCTCTCTGTGAGAACCCATCGAGGTTCATTCTCCACATCATACTCCACCACAGAAAAACCTGCTGGAACTAACGCAATTGTTCCAACAGTAAAGCCCTTGTAACGGGGGACACACGCTCCAGGGGGCCATGAGACCCTGGAGTTATTCTCTCCACGCTAAGGCACACCATGCCAAATCCACTACAAACTGGACGTAGGGCTGTTATCCCCTAGGGGAGGCCCGAACTAGTATAAACCCTATCTCTCTGTGTGAGAACCCATCGAGGTTCATTCTCCACATCATACTCCACCACAGAAAAACCTGCTGGAACTAACGCAATTGTTCCAACAGTTGGCGCCGTCCGTGGGGAACTTAGTACTAAAAGCTAAGTTCTCTGCCACTGTCTGCAACTCGAAGTACGCCTGAGGGGGGAGCTTCGAAGCTTTTTTGCTTCGCGCACCCTCCGGCAAGGCGCTTCGGGTGTAGCTCGAAGGCCATCCTCGCCTTCCTCCACCCTCCACATACCGGAGCTCACCCTCCGGTAAGGGGCTCCGTTCCACACGTCGGAGGCCGTCGAAGCCCCAGGGGCTACGAGGTCAACCTTCAGCCACTTTGCGAGGTACGTCCGTTATCCGAAGTGCCACTTCGGTCTACCACTTCGCAATCATGTTTGAAGCCCTGCTTCGCCTTAAAATTCGAAGCCTAGCTTCGCCCTTACAGCAAATTTTTGCCCCATCTTATTTAAAAAATCGAAGCCTTGCTTCGCCTTATTTAAAATCCGAAGCCTTGCTTCACTTTGCAAATCCGGAGCACCCCTCCGAAGGCTACACAGCGCCTCCGGGCCTGCAGCAAATACGGAGCACCCCTCCGAAGGCTACACGGCGCCTCCGGGCCTGTAGCAAATCCGGAGCACCCCTCCGAAGGCTACACAGCGCCTCTGGGCCTGTAGCTAATTCGGAGCACCCCTCCGAAGGCTACACAGCGCCTCCGGGCCCGTAGCAAATCCGGAGCACCCCTCCGAAGGCTACACAACGCCTCCGGGCCCGTAGCAAATCCGGAGCACCCCTCCGAAGGCTACACAGCGCCCTCGGGCCCGTATCAGTAATAGGGACTCCGGGCCATGGACCAATGCGTCTAGGGATTCCGGGTTCCGTACCCAAAGCATCCTAGGGATTCCGGGCTCTGTACCCGAAGCATCCCAGGGATTCCGGGCTCCGTACCCGATGCATCCCCGGGTCGAAGGTGGCCCAGGGTCGAAGGTGGCCCAGAGTCGAAGGTGGCTCAGAGTCGAAGGTGGCTCACATTATCACAGGTTCGGTGAATCCACACCAAATACCCTTCTCATTACAGGACCAAGTTTCGAAGCCTTGCTTCATTATCTAAACACGCTCCGAAGCCTGGCTTCGCGTGCTCGTGTATTATACGCCTAAGCGTCTCGAAGTCATACTTCGCTATAATCTAAGTGCGTTTCAGAGCCTCGCTCATGCACAGCATCCAAATCTTAGCATGCCGAAGCATGCCTCGCTAGGCTTGGTTGTGCCGAAGCCTTGCTTTGCACCAAATTAGCACGTTCGAAGCCCAAAAGAGGCCTTCGCTTAGTAAAATTCCGAGCAGACGAAGCCCTGCTTCGCACCAAATTAAAGCGTTCGAAGCCCAAAAGAGGCCTTCGCTTAAATAAAATTCATGCGTCGAAGCTGTCGAAAGGCGCACCCTTCGCATTGTTTATTTTTTGCCCGCACCAGCAACGGCTAAGTCCCTAGCTGCCACGAGCAAAGGGGGGAAGCATGTATGCGAGGTGTGCGAATGTAATACGCAGTACGAGCGTAACAGGCTAAAACGTTCGAAGCCAAACAACACGAAGCATACAGACGAAGTGTGCAAAGATAGCGAACTCTATTCATTGTATATTGAGGTGTGTTACAAACATACTTCGGAAGCAAAACTACGTATAATCTGTATCTAAACCTAAGAAGAACCGTGTGCGAGGTCCCAACCCTCGCTTGCCCCTTCTTCGGCCAGGGCCACCTCGGCTGGACGTTGCCTCGTCGGAGCCCGCTCTCCCTCGACTAGCTCGTCCAGGCTCCGAAGCCCGTAAGCTCTATCTTCCACCTTGCAGGTCGCTCCAAGTTAGCGAAGCAGGCGGTGCCGTATCGAAGGCAGAAAAGTCTAGGGCTTCGTCGCCTGCTAAGGTCGTTCGCGAAGGCAAAGACAAAGGGCCCTGAAGGGACTCCGTCTTCACAGCGGCTAATAAATCCTGAGCGACTTCGGAAGCTTAAACCGAGGGGGGCCTTCGGACCTAGCTACTTCGAGGATCGCCCACAGCTGTTGAAGCTCTTCGGAGTCCTCGAGGACTTCGAGGTCTACGCTCGAAGTCTGAGCCTGGGCAGGTATGAAAAACCCCCAAATTCATATTAATAAGCTGATAAGAGTTTTTACAAGCCTGCAGCTAAGTATTACAATAGGCCTAAGGAGGTCTACACCTTCGGAGGCGGAGGTGCCGAAGTCGAAGGCTGATCAGGCACAGCAGGCGCTTTGGCTCGGCGATGTCGAAGGGCCTTCTGGAGGTCGAGGACTGCTTCGCAGCCTTGCTCCTTCCAGGAGTCCTGTAGCCGCCGCCAGGCTCCGCGAACTTCGGCCGGAGGCGTCACCAAGTGCGGACCCCCGAAGGACACTGGGGTCATGGAGGTTGCCGCCCGAAGGTGGTCACACCCTGCGGCATGGAGCATCTGCAACACCCCTTGTCCCGCGACGCGACCGGCCATAAGAGCGAAGCCCGTCAGCGCTTCGTCCGCTACCGAAGCTGCAGTCTTCAAGAAATCAGCGCGGTCCCCAATCGGGTCCTGATCGCCAAAGTCCGGAGCCCGGCACTCGGTCCCTATTTTCTCAAGGACCTCGGTCAATCTCTAGGTGGCTTCGCCAAGATTGGCCACAATGAAGCTCTCAAGATCCTGAGCCCGTTGGCGAAGCTCCTCGATCTCCTTCGCCTGTCGGGCCTCAGCATCCTTCGAAGCCTGGAGCTCCGCGCGGAGCCGAGCCATCTCCGAGGCCAAGGCTTCCTTCGCCTCAGCAGCCGAAGCCTCGGCCCGCCTCCGCTTCTCGGCTTCCTCTGAGACCTCGCGGCGAAGGGCCTCCTTCTCCTCTGCGAGGCGCTCCATCCGCCTGTCGGCAGCAGTCGAAGCGGCTGCGTTCAGTGCGAAGGCCTGCAAAAATTCAAGAAGTCATAAGTACCAATGAAAAGCTAGCATATAGCTCGAAGCTGCAAGGGGCTTCGCTCACCCGTAGGAGGACTTCGTTCGAGCTGACGAAGAGATCTGCGGGGTCCTGGTGGCTAAGCTGGGCCACCAAGTCCCCCTCCTCCGCAGAAGCACAAGCCTCGCGGAAACCGCGAATCGCCGCCACCGTCACGCCCCCCCTCGGCTTGAAAGGGTGAATCACGGCCACGGTTGCCTCCGCGGGCTCCGACAAGGTGGGGCTCAAGCCCACCACATCCACTTCTTCTTCGCCTCGAAGGGTCCCGCGGCCTCCGATGCCTTCGTCGTCGGACGAAGCACTCTCGGAGTCCGAATCGTCGCTGCTGCTGCTGCTGCCGCCGCTGCTGCTCGAAGCTTCAGTGGGCTTCGCCCCGGCAGGCTTCGGTCCACCTTCGCCTGTCGGCTTCGCCGTAGTGGGCCTCGCATCATCCTCGTCCTCTGCAGGGAGCCAAGTCAAAATCCGCATATTGGAGCAAAGCTTGCAAAAAAAAGGTTTACCTTCGTCGGAGATTTCTTGGAAGGCAGGTGGGGCTAAGTGTGCCCTCCAGCTCCCTCGCTGCGAAGCTGGCGCATCCACCTCCGCGCCCGAAGCCGGTTCCGCCGGAGCACCCGTGGCCTCCTTGGCAGCCGGAGTGTGCGCGTCAGCCTCCGCCACCGAAGGCCCTAGGGGCTTCACTGCCTTCTTGGAGGTCGGAGTAGCTGCGGGCTTCGCCGCAACCTCCTCCGAGGCATCCGCTTCGTCCTCGTCCCCCCTCTTCCTCTTGGCTCCGGCCGACGAGGTAGCCAGGTGGGCGAAGTCCGGCAGAGCAGGGAGCCCTCTGAGGTCGAGCGCGGTCCATACCCTGTTCCAGCGCTCCCAGGACCCTACCAGTGCAAGGCGCTGGGCCTGCTCCTCCGGGGTCGAAGTCCCGACGACTCGATCCGCCGCCGCGACGGCCTCCTCCGGGGTCCTCATTTCAAGGGCGGCTTCATTGAAAGTTGAGTTAGAAGTGAAGTCTACGAAGTATTAAAAGCAAAGAGACTACGAAGCCTTACAGAAGCGGTCGAAGGCCAACTCGCTAAGGTCACCTCGGCCCGAAGCCTGAAAGAGGCCCTCCGGCCAGGAGCGTGCGAGGGGACTAAGCCGGAGGGTGATAAATTCCTCCGCGAGGTCCCTCATGCTCATCTTCGCCGCCACTCTCCGGAGCAGCGAGATCCTCGAGCGAAGGATGTCTTCGCTGGTCTTCACCACCCCTTCGCGCCGATACAAGATATGGGCATTGGTACTCCGAAGGGGAGAGTTGGCACCGACGGAGGCATAGAACCACTCTTGGTCCCACCTCGAGTACCACTTGTTGTTTACGGCCCTCGCCGGGAAGGCGTCTTGGTACTCCTTCTGGAGCTGGAAATTGGCGCTGCCGAAGGCCAGCGCCCTCTTGACGTGGTCCGTCCCCTCCCTCGGCTTCGGTTGGCAATTGGCATCGTGGAGGGCGACGAAGACGTCCGCGCGGCCCTCGCAGCCCTCGGCCCTCATGGCCCACTCAAAGACGGCTAACCTCGCCACGGCGTTAGGCAAAAGCTGAGGGAGCTCGAGGTTGTAAGCCTTGAGGACTTCGCTCAGCATCCCCACTGCAGGCAGTCCGAGGCCGGCTTCGAAGAAGGCCTCGAACACCACCACCTCGTCAGCACGAGGCCTCGGCTCAGCCTCCGACTTCTACGGGACCCGAAGTTGGATCTTCGCCGCAATCTTCCCTTCGCAGGCCCTCTGGACTGACTCCTCCGTGGAGATCGAGGCCCTCATCTCCAGGGTCTGCTCGAACTTGTCGGAGGGCGTCTGAAGGTCCCTCGGCCCCAGCCGCCTAGGCGCAGTCTTCGCCGCCGCAGCCGCCGCTGCTTGCACTTGGGCGGAGCCCGAGCTCGAGCCCAAGGCCAGAGGCTTCGCCACCGCCTTCTTCGGCATGTTGATGGGACTTCGCCGCGAAGGGCTAAAACTAGCGAAGGGGGCTCGAAGCAAAGCTAGAAGAAGAAGAGAGCGAAGGTTGCAAGGCAACGAGAAGAAAGCGAATGAAGGTGTGCCGAAGCCGCACGCGGTAAGTCTCTATTTATAAGCACGGTAAGAATTCCAACCGCCGTGGGCCGAACCCACCGCCGGGTGGGCCTCCAGCGAAGGCGAACTGGCCCATAACAAGGTAACGGTAACTTTTTTTACTGTTGCGGAGCCGTTCGGCCTCCCTCGAGGCCGTTCTGGTAGCTAGCGCAGGCATTTATTACCCCCGGGTATCGAGGTCACCTTCGGTCCAGGCTCCGAAGGTATGTTTTCTCTGAAGTTGTGTTTTCAGGTCATTTGTCCTAAGGACGCGTGCACCCCTTCGTCCCGAAGGCCTACACGCGAGGGGCTACTGTTGGGGGAATATATTTCCCTTGAACAGGGGCCAAATGACGTTAGCCTCCGACAGCCTTCGGCCCAGAGCCTAGCGCTGTCGGAGCCTGTTCTCTCTCTAAGTGTTGTTTCCAGGTCCCAAGGTGCCTTTCGGGGCCCGTAACTTCGGAGCCCCCAGACCAGGAGGTCCGACCCGGAGTTGGCCCCCGATTCGGGCCCTGGCGCATGACTCCGGAGGCCACCCTCCGGGAGCCAACTCCGGAGGCCACCCTCCGGGAGCCAAGTCCAGAGGCCGCCCACCGGAGCCCAGTCTGGAGGCCACCCTCCGAGAGCCAAGTCCAGAGGCCGCCCACCGGAGCCAAGTCTGGAGGCCGCCCCCCGGAGCCAAGAACGGAGGCCACCCTCCGGTAGCCAAGTTCGGAGGCCGCCCTCCGGGAGCCCAGTTTGGAGGCCACCCTTCGGAGCCCAGCCCGGAGGCCGCCCTCCGGAGCATGCTTCGAAGCCCGTCTCCGGGGTGCACTTCGAAGCCCTCTTCACAGCCTCTGCCAGAAGGGCTCCGGCCCCTGCTTCGAAGCTCAAGAAATATCTAAGTATATAGGCCATACCGGGGGCCCCTCCGCCCCTGGTATGTCATTTAGCTGGTCAAAGCCTGGCGCAGCCTGGCACGTCTTAAAGCTGTGAGGCTGTAAAGCTGCAAAGCACCTTTGTACCGTAGCTAGCCCTTTTCCCCTCTCTGACCCTGTAAGCCTAGGGCTCATAGGGGGCATCCCGGTCTTTTCCTTTGGCCTGTGCGCCTATAAAAGCAGGGCCAAGCCCTTGTAACGGGGGACACACGCTCCAGGGGGCCATGAGACGCTGGAGTTATTCTCTCCACGCTAAGGCACACCATGCCAAATCCACTACAAACTGGACGTAGGGCTGTTATCCCCTAGGGGAGGCCCGAACTAGTATAAACCCTATCTCTCTCTGTGAGAACCCATCGAGGTTCATTCTCCACATCATACTCCACCACAGAAAAACCTGCTGGAACTAACGCAATTGTTCCAACAGTAATATTCAGTTGGCTCCTGCATCGCTACTTAACCCTATTATCAAACAATGGTCGTTCCGAGATTGGGGTTTAGACTTCATCGGCCAAATTCATCCTCCCTCTTCAAAAGTGCATCAGTTCGTGTTGATGGCAATGGATTACTTCACCAAATGGACCGAGGCCATGCCTCTCAGGAACATGACTCATAATGAGGTAACTGATTTCATCTTGAAGCACATTATACCTAGATTCGGTATTCCCCAAACTCTCACTACAGATCAAGGTACTTCATTTATTACTAAAGAAGTGAGAGACTTTACCAAATTTTATGGTATTAAGTTGATAAACTCTTCACCATACTATGCTCAGGCCAATGGTCAGGCCGAGTATAGTAATATAACTTTAATTAAGCTCATTAAGAAGAAAATTGAAGAGTTCCCTAAAAGGTGGCATGAAGTGCTTTCTAAGGCATTATGGGCTTGTAGAATTGCATAGCATGGTTCTACCAAAGTTAGTCCATATGAGTTAGTGTATGGAAAAGAAGCCATTTCTACCAGGGGAGGTAGATCTTGGCCCTTTAAGATATCTTAAGCAAGATGGGTTATCAATCGATGAATATGAAACTCTTTTGAAGGATAATTTGGAAGAAAAGACCAATAAGATGTTAAGGGATCTAGAAGCTATAGAGAAAGATAAAAGAAGAGTAGCTAGAGCCTACAATAGAAGATTCAAAGCTAAATCATTTCAAGTTGGTGACTTGGTTTGGAAGACGATTTTTCCCTTAGGCACTAAAAGCCCCAAATTTGGTAAATGGTCACCTAGTTGGGAAAGGCCTTTTAAGGTAGCTGAAATCACTCTAGGTAATGCATACTTGTTAGAATTTCTACAAGGAGAGCGATTTCGAAGAGCTTTAAATGACAGGTATTTGAAGAAGCTCTTAAAAGCGTCAAAAGGACGATGTGGAGTATATCGTCCTTAGCCCATTGTGCTTTTAGCTCACTTAGTTTGCTAAAACGTAGGGGGGCAAGTGTTGATAGCAAAAAATGGCATTAATGTTCGAAACTGTCAAAATATCAATTTTGAAAATTTGGGCCGAAAATATGCAACTCTTGGTAAAGGCCAAAGCCCTGAAGCACCAGAGGCCCACCTGCATAGGGCCTCGATGGCCTTTTAGCAGCCTGCTTCAAAGGCTGGCTTCGGCCCAAAGGCCCTTCGGCGGCCTGCTTCACCAAAGCTTCAGCCCAAGGAGCAGGCTTTGGCGGGCCTGCCGAAGGCCCACTTCGGGTAAGCTTCAGATAGGAGTCTGATACAGATTCGTGTTTGTTTTTATCTCAAATCTTGATTAGGCCGAATCTTATAAGATTAGAGTTAGAGATAAGAAGACTAGCCCCTAGAAATATAGGGGTGAGGCTGGTTCATAGGACCCCCCAACATAGATCAACTCTTCAAACCCTAGTTTGAACCGTACCTTTATTTTCTTTACCTTTACGCATTAGATTAGTACACCTTCATGGGTTTGCGCTGGAAGCCCTCTGTCGGCCATGCCATAACAGTGGTAATCCTTATTGTTTCGCTTGTGAATCATCCGTTATTCTACATAGCAGATTGATATCACCTTGTTGGCTCGCTTGTGAACCATCCGTTAATCTACGTAACAGATTGCTACCCTTCGTTTTGTATACTGCAACACTTGTTAATTCGGTCTCCAGGCCAAATTGGCAATTGATCTTTGTTCTACTGTAGGTTTCACGTTCGAAGCCTCCTTCGCCAAGGTTTCCAGAGCTAGGAAGCTAGTTTCGGAGGCCACCAAAGCACCCTTTTGCAAGTCCTCGCTTCGACCGTCCGTGCCGGATTCGTCACGCTGTTGTCGGTCTAGTCAAGTCCCACACACTGGAGGTACTTCACATCGGAGTGGCTTTTTGCCGGAGTCATGCCAAAATGCTCTACAATAGACTTCATCACGCTAGGACGCTCTGCATTGGACTTCGTTGCGCTAGCGCTCCGTACCGGACTTTGTTACGCTAGTGCTCCGTGTTGGAGTTTGTCGTGTTAGAGGCTTCGCATCGAACCCTTTTGTTCAGAGGTGATATCACATCATGATCTACTCAGAGCCTGTCTTTGGCCAGATCGATTCGAACGCAAAATGCTACCTTCGGTGCACCCTTCGCACCAGATGCCGAAGGACCCCCTTCGGTCACCCTTTGCATTTGTGATCTGATTACTTGGCAACTCCAAATCCCTTGCCACTATTAAGGATAGTCGGAATGCGACGTCAGTGTTGTCTTACGCTTAGGCTCATCCCTAAGTATCCACACACTTTTGGATCATCGAACCGTCCAAAGTACGGGGGCATGTTTTCGTGTCAACAGGTGGGCAGGAGCAGTTCTACCAATGGGGTGGTAGATAGAGAGTTCCTCAACGCAGTGAGAGGCTAGAGGCAAGGGTGCGTCTATAGGTGGTGGTAGAGGAGATGACTTTCGTGCCCATGCTCCAGAGGATGGCTTCCGTTCCAGCAATGTTCTAGGTCGTCCTCGATATGGCTTTGGACCTCACTGTTGTGGATTTGATTTCTTTGATGGACTACATTTTGAGTCGCGCTTTGATCTTGCTTCCTGTAGTCCTTTTGAATTTCCTACTTTTGAGCAGATAGATCAAAATTGGTTTAGTTCTTTTGCTAACCCCAGTGTTGGACCATTTGCTCATCACTTTGACCAATGATTTTACAGGATCGAGGCTTGGAGGACATATGGATCATGTATTTGTTATTCTCCCACTACATGATGGGACATCGTAGATGGTTCTCTAGCCTTAGGAACAAAACTCGAAGGAATACATCACTTTCAGGAACAATGGCCAGGGGAATATATTTGGAGTTGGTTTGATTCGAAACTCTGAGCATTTCTCATTAAAGAATGTTACATTGGTTGGACAATTGGGTTTTAATCTAGTTTCTATTTCACAACTTCTTGATGAGATCTTTGAGTTTCGCTTTAAGAAGGCCATGTATTCTGTTGTTGATTCTAGAGGATATTTGGTTTGCTAGATCTTACCTTTTAGTAAGGTTTTTCAGATTTATTTCTCTAGATCTTTTGGCCTTTCTTGTTGTTTACTCGCTGGATCCTCTTTTGAGCTCTAGAGGTAGCATAGGAGGTTAGGTCACTTGAGGTTTGATCTGCTTGTCAGATTGAGCTCTATGGACCTCATCCGAGGATTCCCCAACCTTAAGATGGAAAAGGATCTAGTTTGCCACCCGTTTCATCATGGAAACATAGTTACTGCTTCCCACACAATTGTGACTTAGGTGATGACTTAGTATCCGGGAGAGCTGGTTCATATGGACACTGTTGGTCCATCTCGGTTACACTCAGTCGGTGGGTAGTGGTACACGCTTGTGATTGTTGATGACTTTTCTCAGTTCTCGTGGGTTTTCTTCTAATAGTCTAAGGATGAGACTTTTCAGTTTGTTCATGATCTGGTCTTGAAGTTGAAGAATGAGAACAATGTTCGGATGTGATCCATTTGCTCTAACTATGGTTCAAAATTAAAAAATTCACATTTTGTCAACTTCTCTAGTGACCAAGGTCTTGATCACCAGTTTTCTATGCCTTATACTGCCCACAGAATGACATTGTGGAACAAAAGAACCACACACTTGTCGAGATGGCTAGGACGATGCTTGATGAGCATAGGACTCCTCTACGCTTTTGGGCTGAAGCTATGAACACAGCTTGCTATCTGGCCAACCACATTTTTCCTAGAGCTTAATTTGGTATGAAATCATTCGAGTTGCGGTTTGGTAGGTAACCCAAGGTGAGCCACTTGCGATCTTTGGTTGCAAGTGCTTTGTGCTCAAAAGGGAGGGCATTTGGACAAGTTTGAGTCTCGCTGTTGGGATGTAGTATTTCTTGGTTATGCTTTGCATTCTCGAGGCTTTTGAGTTTGGAATCTTTACACCCTGTAGCTAGTACAAACTTGTGTGGTTTCCTTTGATGAATCAACGTCTTCGATTACCCCTTCATTTGAGCTTTTAGGAGATGATGAGCTAGGAGAGCCCATCTTCAAAGAAGAAGAATATGGTCTTGTTTATGGTGAAGGTGGATCGTCTACACAACCAGCAGACCCCATGCCCTCTAAGACATCGATTGAAGATGAGAATGGGCATCAGATTAATGCATCCACTTCGATCGAGCCTCCTCCGTCGAGTTTAGAGTTACCTACTACTGATTCTGAGAAGTGACTTCTGAGCATCAAGGATCCCAGATAGTTCATTGTGATCATCCACCACAACTCATCATCGGCGACATCATCATCCCAGACAGTTCCAGCTAATGAATATTTGTTGGAGTCTTTGCAAGGCGAGCGATTTCGTAGAGCTCTAAATGGTAGTTATTTGAAAAAGTACTTTCCGAGTATGTGGCGAGATGCTTAAGGCGACATAAGACTGATATGAAGTATATCACCCTTAGCCCATAGAGCTTTTAGCTCACTAGTTTTCCAAAAGGAAGGGGGCATGTGTTGATAGCAAAAATTGACACTAATGGTCAAAATTGTAAAAGTTGGTATTTTTGGCAAAATGTGACTTACTAGCATAGGCCGGTCAGACGGGCCTAGTCCGAGTCTGAGCCAATTTAATTCATTTCGGGTTGTTTTGATCTCTAACAATTTTTAATGACTTGGACTCGTATCATAATCAATTTAGAGTGGAAATTAAGTCCAGGAACGACAAGACCACCCCCTATAAATATAGGGGCAAGGCCGATTCAAGGGGACATCCAATTAAAAATCAATCTAATCAACTACCCCTTAGAATCGTTCCTTTTTTTAATCTACTATATCCTTGCCCAAGGTTAAGCCATAGCACATCCATATTTGTTAGTTTTCACTGTAACCATCCATCTATCACGTCGTAATCACAGTAATCCTTCTCGATTCACTTGTGAATCATCCGTTTAATCCCCGTAACGGATTTTTATTGGCTACTCTTGGTAATTTTGTCTCTAGGCTAAATTGCTATCATTTTTATATATTTTGCAGAGCTTGAACGATTATATACATCACCAAGAAGCATCTGTATCAAGACATCTTCATCGGTGCAATCGTCGGTGAGCCAAGGCGATCACTGCCCCGCCCATCAGGCTGACCGGGCCGTGCTGGCAATAGCCGGTCTGACCGACCAAACATGGCCGATCCGACCGCCTGCATGCAGTCGGCCCCAATCACCTTCCCCTTCTACACCACCGATAAAGACACCGCCTTTAGGCCGGTCCGACCACAAGGGCATTGCTGGCCCGATCTCCTTTTCTGGCCAGCCAATTACCAACCCTTCGCACCATCGGTCTGACGAGCCCGCATTGCCCATTTCGAACACCCATCTTCCACTTCCGCCAATGGGATCACACCGTTGTGGTGTGGTTTGATTGCCTATCGACTCCACCCATTCACCCCCTTATCATGGTCAAGGGTCGTCTGAATGTGGCATCGACATCGTGTGATGTTTAGTGGGCCACCCATAGGCATCTACGCGCTTTTGGATCGCCGAATCGATGTTTGTGATGTTTCGCACTTTATCAGGAGATTTTAGTGTCAACATCATCACAAAAGGTTAGTCTAGTGAGGAGGTAATAGAGTGGTTTGTTGAGTACATGTACCCGAATAACCCAATTGGTGTGCCTCACTCTCGCCATAAGGGTAGACTAGCAGGTCAAGGGATCTTGGGAAAGCAAATAATTACTCTTGATTGAAAGGCATATGACCAAGATCATTTCCTCATGTTGCAACAATAAAGCGAAGTGTCACCATACATCATTGAGCACAATCACATGCTCTGTGCAGAGAACTCATCTTGTACTAACGCTTGGATTACAAAACAACACATGAAAAGGTTTAATACATGGTTTCGGGATTGGATCACACAATGAAAAACCCTAGTGAGCGAATCGACCAAGAAGCTAGCAATTGGACCTATATACATTGTTACAACATATCGAGGTTATCAAATAAATGGTTATACATTCTACACAGTTGATCAAGATAACAAGAGCACAAACCAGAATAGTGGTGTTCGTATTGATGCCTATGACAACAACAATGTAAATAGCACATATTACGGTCAGATAGAGGTGATTTAGGAACTTGACTACCTAGTGTTCAAGGTACCTGTGTTTCAATGTCGTTGTGTCAATGGTGAAGGAATTGTGCCCAAGAAAATTCTGGTTGGATCAGAAGTTCCAATATCGAATCAGAAGTTCCGATTATTTTCTGAATTAGAAGTAGAGAGTTCAAATCAGAAGTTCCAATACAGTATCAGAAGTTTCGATAATTTATTGTTTGCGAAACAGAGAGCTCAAATCTGTTGTTCCAATTTGGAATTGGAAGTTCTGATAATCTCTAATTCAGAGACAGAGAGTTCAAACGAGAAGTTCCAATGTGGATCGGGAAAAATTGCACTAATCGGAAGTTCCGATATGGTATCAGAAGTTTCGATGCTTCCTAAAATTGCAGACCGAGAGCCTTGATTGGAAGTTCTAAGTTGGGCGAAACAGATTGAATCTGTTGGGCCTCAATTGGATTGGGGCCATGGGTCTCACCTCTATTTAAATTGAGGAGGAGGTCATGGACATCAGATGATTCATTTTTAGATTAGATCTAAACCATAGTCACCAATAACTGCTCCTCTCCCTTTCTTGATAACAAGAGTTGAGATTTCTCCTGGATCTCACCCTCGGTGCTAGCACACCGGTGTGAGATCAATCTCATCCCTGTACGTGTGGATACCGTGGAGGCACTAATCCAATAGCGCCGCTTGTGGGCTTCTTCATGTGGACAACATCGTCTTCACCGATTAGATCGCTGGGAAACGGGCAGAGAGAGATGTGGATAAGGGAGGACGTGCTTCCGCAACATCTTCTTCCACTAGACCTAGCATGTCTCGCACTAGAAGGTAATGTTGGCGTAAAAGATTACGCTAACAAGTTTCTGAAGATTAGAAACTAACAAACGAAGTGTTTGCGAAGTGAATTGTTCTAAGCCTCCGAAAGGATAATAACTTAGAATAGTTCGAATGTGTGTATTGAATAACTTGTATTCGGTCCCTATTACAGGATGAAACGGGGGGTATTTATAGGCCCAAACATTAAGGAAAAGACCCTTTTACCCCTCTGTTACAACCGACATAGTGGAAACTATTTGGTACCCTTAATAGGGCTAAAATGGTAAAAGACTAATCTAATGAGAAAGAAGATAAGTCTTCCATCTTAGCTGGCAAAGGAGCTCCTGGAAGAGTCTAAGTTCGAAGGTGTGCTCCGAACTAGAGCCCGTCATCATGCTTCGAACTTGATTTAATGTATCTCCGAAGGTATACGCTGGAAGTCTTTAGCTTAATCACCAGTCTCTATCTTGTTACTGCAATAACCCTGAAGATGGAATATTTTCCCCCAACAGTAGCCCCTCGAATACGCTTCTCCGCTAAATCTGTAATGTTAGGAGAGCAGTATACGAAGAAAAATAATCATGTGTAGGGGTTAGCAGATTTAAACCATCTCCGAACCGTGTGGAGATGTAAGCTTCGAATCTGAAAGCCTTTTTAGACTTAGAAGAAATAGCCGTTAGTTTCTTTCTTCTAACGGAAGTTACGAAATGCTTTAATTTTGGAGCAAAGTAACGGTTGGGAATGTGAAACCCTTCTCGAGTACCTTTTCGAGTCTGAGCTATAAATAGAGGACCCAAACCCTTCTCGAGTACCTTTTCACCGCTTTCGTGCAAACAAACCATCACCTGAGCCCTAGCCTCCAACCTGAGCCCTAGCCTCCATTTTTCTTCTGAAGGAATCCGTGAGATTCAATGGCGAAGACTAGTTTCAAAGGCCCTGGAGCAGCTTCAACCCTGGCCCGGCAGCAGGCTGCGGCAGCAGCGGCGGCTGCAACCTTAGCGGTAGCGACCCCGAATCCTTCAGTGGCAACAATGGCACCGGTGGGAGGAAATCTCCAGAATGTCGGCCCCAAGACCTCTTTCCAGCCTCAACGAAGTACACGGATCAATCTTATCAAATGGGGCCATCAACCTGCAGAAGAGAATCTCTTGCGGCTGCAGTAGAAGGCAGAATTAGTTCGGGGGTGATGATTCGCAAACCTGGGAAAGAGATCATTCCGTCGACAAGGCCTGGAGAAGTAGTTGTTTTCAAAGCCTTCTTCGAAGCTGGCTTAGGACTTCCGGCAGTTGATTTCTTAGCCGAAGTATTGGATTTTTTCCACGTCACTCTCCCCCAACATTCTCTGAATGCTGTAGCTCGTCTCGCCATCTTCAAATGGGCGTTGCGAGCCGAAGGTTGTGAGGGGAGGGCAGAGATCTTCGTAGCGTTGCACAGAGCTTCGTGCCAGCCAAAGACCTTCGTAGGCCCCGGAGGTGAAAAAATGGTAGTAGCCTTCGGAAGCATTAACTTCAGGCTTCGGGATGAGTACGCTCTCCGATTACCTGCCAAAGCTATCAACGCTAGATGGTATACAGACTGGATCATGAAATGGTTCTATGCCGAAGTTGGGGCGAGCAACCGTCTAGCTGGACCTCTGCAAGACATCAACTTCCGAAAGGAAGCCCTTGTGCATCCAGACCCGGGTCAGCTCGAAGCTCGCCTTAGCTTGCTTCAAAAGATCAGTCATCGGTTGAGCATGCGAGACTTAGCCGAAGAATTCCTCGGGCTCCAAATCTCTCCCCTGCTGGCCAACTGGCCTATCATCTTCGAAGAGGATTCGGAAGGCGGTCTCCGAAAAATTTCCTCAACTTCGAGTCCTGCAGGTAACTTTGAAAACAACATACTCTATGTATATTTATTCGAAGAATTAATAAACTTAACTCATTTTTTAGCTTCTTCAGCCCCTATAACTTCGGAGAAAATCGTACGGGCTTCGGAGAAGATTTTGGGCGCTCCAACTCCGACCGAAAAAGAATGGAGAATCAAGTTGGTTGGGAGTTGGGAACGATTTAACAGAGTATGGGGACTGCTGTAAATTGTTCCGCCCCCTCTGGTGGATTGGGTACCTTCGGAGAAAGGGCCCAAGAAGAGGAAAGCTGAAGCCGGGACTTCGAGCTCCACCAAGACTCCAGTTAAGAAGGTGGCTCGAAAGCCAAAAAACCCTGCACCTTCGAGTCCAAGAGCTTCGATCTCCGATTCTCATGAGGACGAAGGTAGGTTACTTATGAGGCTGATTGACGAGGATGCAGCCCAAGGAACTGCACAAGTTGAAGAACTTGCGAATGTGCCGGAGTCTCAAGAGAATCTTGAGCAAACGAGGACTTTGGCAGTTCAAGAGGATTTACCTCAGGACGAAATTCCTGTGGATGAGAGTGGAGTCAAAGTCACTGTGGCTTCGATTCCGGATGAAGCAACAACGACTGTTCAGGAAAATGTTCCTACAGTCAAAGATTTGATGCTTGATTCAGATGAAGATCTCGCCTTCGATCCGCCAAGCAGTCCAATGCTCATCCGCCGTCAGAACGTCGAAGGTAAACTCCGAATAATTTTTATCTTCTTTTTCTTTTAAAAATGCGAAATTATACAATGTATAATACCTTTGTTTTTACAGAGTCCACTTCTATGGAAGAGGTCCGTCCTGAAGATACAATTCCTGGACCTTCGACAGCTTCGGAGCCAATCCCAGGAGCCACTCAGATGGGGCCTGGAAAAGGCAAAGGGAAAATGGACCCCCTCCCTGCTCCGAGCTCCGAATCAACTCCGTCTGAGTCAACAAACGAGAGCCAATCTACCGAGGGGGGCCAGTCTCCGGGGGCTCCGAAGACTACAGCTCAACACTCCAGCCCTTCATCAAACGAAGATGATCAACAAGCTTTAAGTATGCTCCCCCTTCTAGCTCCTTTCTTAGAGCGAAGAACTGGTCTTCGGACTTTGCTCGAGCCTTTGGATCGAGCTAGTCACGAAATTGGGGAGACGAACTTGGTGGCCATCTTGAGTGAGGCGGAGAGCTTGGAGCTTAACGCTGCCATGGAACGTGCAGCCTACCAGGTACGAAGTATCTACAAAACAACATCAAATTTATAGACAAATAATTTCATACCTTGGTCTTTTCTTTTCGCAGCAAACAGTTTTGGCCCGAGCTGTGAATATATAAAATGAACGAGAAATCGCTCACCTTCGAGAGGAAAACGCAACTCTTCAACGGAATTTCACTATCTCCGAAGGTCGAGTGACTCATATGGACAGCATGGTGTCAACGGAGCGCAGGGCCAGACAAGGCTTGGAGGCTGCGAATAAAGAGCTCGAAGCAGAAAGAATTGTGCTTCGAGCAGAAATTGAAAGGATGCAGGCGGAGCACGCTACTGCGGGGACCGAGCTTGTTAGGCTCCGAGAGGAAGCTAGCCAGCTACTGAATCATAAAAATTCCTTAACTACGGAAGCGGCTAGGCTCTCCGGAGTAGTAGAAGAGCTAACTTCGGTGAAAGATGCGCTAATCGAAGATAAGCTGAAGTCCGAGAAGGTAGCTGCGGAGGTTATGGATCAATTGCTAGGCGTTCTGGAGTACTTCGGTACTACCGGGACGCTTCCTTCTGATGACAACATCTCCCTTCTGCGCCGGTTGAAAAGGATTCAAGGAGTGGCGAAGCAAATGAAGACAGCAGGCATTCGTTACGGAGAACTCTCCGGACAAGTGGCTGTTGTTGGCCTACTTCGTTACTACGAGGATTTGGGTCGATCGATAGCTCCGAGCGCAGGAGAGGGCCCCATTACCTTCGACGACGATCAGCTTCTCACTCCTTCCGAAGGTGTGGCCGCTGCCTGGCAAGCCTCCAAACTTCATGGAGAGCCGAAGGTCGCTCTGCGATCAAGGCCTGGATTGACGAAGGACAACGCCAGAAGCAGGCTCGGACCAAAGCTTCGAGCAGTCAGCCTCCTCCGAACCCGTAGGTTTAGATATGTCTTAGGATTTTTGACTATGTAAAGCTTTGCGCTTATGTACATTTATGAATGAAAATTTGTTTATCATGTTTTTAGGCTTTGCCTCATATGGAAGATGTCGAAGTGTTAGACATTAACGACAAACTTCGCTCATTATGGGCTACCTTCGATCTTTTAAAAGTTTACAAGCGCCCTCGATTTTTAGTTCCTCGAGATAGCTCCGGTGTAATTACGCCTGAAGTAAGCAAAGATATATTATCTTATATTAAAGAGGAAGAAAAAGAGGTTAACTTGGAAACTTCGTCTTCTGAAGACATTATATGGTCTGAAGACGAAAGAGAGGCTCAAGGTAAAAAACCTGAAGAACTTGGAAGCTGGGAAAGGAGCCCCGAACGGCTTCGAACTTGGGCCGAACTTCAGCAAGAATATAAGGATTTTAGAGCTTCGAAAGGAGGCAAGAGAGTTAAACGCAAAGTTGTTAGGACTCCCGGCACTGGAACTAGTCGTTCCAACCCTAGCTCTAGAGATCGAAGAGGTCTTCGATTCCTTCTTGGTATAGATACCAATTTTTCAAGATGTAATCTGTAATCATATTCGTTCGAATAATAAATATCGATTTAAAATTGTCTCCCTATTTGGGTGTAAGCAACTTCGAACTGGATTCAAAGATGGGTATGCACAAAGAAAAACTTCGGAGTACAATTTTTTGGGGTTCGGAGCCCCTCTGTAATTTAAAGATCTTTTAAAATCTTATAAAATGTCTTCGACTATTTATAATATGAAGAATGGCGACTTAGCGCCTTATGCTTTTGAAAGAAATCACTTGAGATAACTTTTTGGACACTTTAGTGTCTTAGATAATTTGTCACTTTTGGACTTTCTTAACAGACATTCGAAGCTCATGGCTCAAATTCTGTTTTGTTTTGGCCACCTTCGGCTCTTTTTTTTGTGAATTCTATCGAACCAGTGGTTCGGAGTTCGCAGTAGTCTCTTTGGACTCTTTTTACGGATACCTACAAGCCAGTGGCTTGGGCTCCTCATATTTTGGTCACCTTCGACTCTTTTTACGGGTACCTACAAGCCGATGGCTTGGGCTCCGCATATTTTGGTCGCCTTCGACTCTTTTTACGGATGTCTTCCAGCCGGTGGCTTGGACTCCGCATTCTGTGGTATTCGGGCTCTTTTACGGATGTCTTCAAGCCGGTGGCTTGGACTCTGGATTATGTCAGCCCACCACCTGGTGAAAATATGATTCAAATTAATGACACTTCCCTCTCGGTCAACCCCGCGGTTCCAGTGCGTCCACTCGGAAGCTGGAAGTTTATGAGGGGAAGGCACTATCTGAACCATATGCTTTATTAATTCGAAAAGTGATTACACATGATTACAAGGAGCCCTTATGCGAAGTATCGCTTTAGGTGCTCCGCATGCCAAGTATGTGCTAATGCTTCACCTTCCAAATTAGCTAATTTAAAAGAGCCAGGACGTCCTGAACGAACAATTAAGTATGGACCTTCCCATTTATTTCCTAATTTTCCTGGTGCTATAATGCTTCGCAAAACAAGATGACCCAGTCTAAGCTCATTGATCTTAACCTTCGGGTCAAACCAAGCCTTCGTCTGCTGTTGATATTTTGATAAATTGGCCACAGCTCGAAGTCTTGTTTCTTCTGTTAAATCCAGCGAAGCTTGTCTTTCTCCTTTTATTTCCGGTTCGGTGCAGCGAAGTGATCCTCCTTTGAGCTCTGTTGGAGTCATAGCTTCATCTCCGAATAGCAATCTGAATGGAGTGAAACCTGTGGACCTTGTTTGCGTAGTCCGAATGGACCATAAATCTTCGGAAGTTCTTCGGTCAATAGTCCTTTTGCCAATCCTACTATCCTTCGATTTAGCCATGACAAAATATTTCCATTGGCGCTTTCTACAGCTCCATTAGACTGAGAATGACTCACTGCAGCAAAACATAACAGGATGCCTAGATCTTCGCAGAACTTTCTGAAAGGTTCTGCATCGAACTGTGTTCCATTATCAACTGTGAGTTGTCTAGGCACTCCGAACCGGCAAATGATACTCTTCCAAAAGAATTTATGTACATTGTTCGAAGTGATAGCTGTTAAGGGCTCTGCTTCTACCCACTTAGAAAAATACTCAATAGCTACCACTGCGAACTTTAAATTTCCCTTAGCTACTGAAAAGGGACCAATCAAATCCATACCCCATCTGGCCATGGGCCATACCGGAGCAATAACTTGAAGAGCTGTTGGTGGGCGATGACTCCGTCGACCCATCCACTGACATCCTTGACAAGTGCGGACCAAGCTCTCTGCATCAGCTGTTATTGTAGGCCAATAAAGCCCCTGGCGAAGTGTTTTTCCTGCCAAAGCTCGAGGGGCTAAATGGCTACCGCAAAGTCCTTCATGGATTTCTCGAAGAATTTCTTGACCTTCGGCTTGAGATATACATCTGAGTAGAGGGGAACATACTGCAGCCTTGTATAAAATACCGTTGATTATTTGATAATTCCTAGCCCTGAGTTTTAATCTTGAAAACTGTGGCTCTTCAAATGAATTTGCTCCTCCTTGCAAGAGTTCCATGATCGAATTTCTCCAATCTGTACATGGAATACAAAGAATTTCTGCGGAGGGAATTTGTGGCACCGAAGGTGTACTGAGCTCCTCATAAAAAGCTTCTTCTGGTATATCCATGGCTCCGGCTGCAGCTTTTGCTAAGATATCCGCTTTCACATTTTCTGTTCTATGTATACTCCGAATTGAAATACCCTTGAATTGTGCTTCGATCTTACGTATTTCTTCTAAGTATTTTGCAAGCTGTGGATGCCGAACTTGAAAACTTTTATCTACGTGCCCTGCTACTATTTGAGAATCTGTTTTTATAAGAATTCTTGTAGCCCCTAGAGCACGTGCTTTTCTGAGACCCAATAAAATCCCTTCATACTCCGCTATATTATTGGTAGACTTAAAGTTGAGTCTTGCGGAGTACATTGCTCTTTGCCCTGAAGGCGAGATTAAAACAGCTCCAACACCTGCTCCGGATGCTTGGAAAGCTCCATCAGAAAAAACAGTCCAAATTCCTTCATGTTGGGGGAGATAATCCCGGAAGCCGAAGGGGGGCCCTCGGTCGGGGGGCCCGGAGTCTAACGATATAGGCTACCTTGCGAAGGGAAGAGGCCGGAAGCCTCCTTTCCGAGGAAGGGTGCCGGAGACCGCCCTCCGGTATGAAGGCATCAGAGGCTATCCTCCGGAAGGAGATGCCGGAGGCCGCCCTCCGGCATGAAGACATCGGAGGCTACCCCCCGGCGGAGGGTGCCGGAGGCCGCCCTCCGGCAGGAGGACACCGGAGGCCATCCTCCGGGAGCAAGAGGTCGGGGGCCCCCTCCCCTCGACCCGCAGCAGCGAAGCCAAGAGAAATGCTAGCCAGAAAAGGACTGGGCAATCGTACGAAGAGGCGGGATCGCGATCTTCCGTGCCGTGTCAGGCGGCGCAGGCGGCGCCCGACACGGCTGCTATGCTGTCAGAGCCGGATCTTCTTGTTTGTACTACGTGTCGCCTGTTTGTCTGTACTGCGTATCGCCCGTTTTGTCTGTACTACCGACCGGTGGTCGGTCAAGTAGCCGTTGGCGGTCCAGAGGCGTTTGGCCCTCTGGACGGGGCGCCTTATAAATACCCCCCAACTACAGTTGCATGGGGGGGGGGGACAGGAGACCATTGAATACACTACTCTCATTTTCCACTAAGAAAACCTGCTGGTTCGATCCGTCGCACCAACAGTTGGCGCCGTCCGTGGGGACTCTAGTCCGAAAAGCTAGCGTCCTCTGCATCCATCCGTCCAAGCATGTCAAGACGGAAGGGAGTGAGCGCGGCCCCTCTGTGCAGGTCAGCTCGTACCGCTGGCGCCGAGCCCGCCTCGGCCACCGCGCCCAACCCTCCGGTCCCCAGCGTTACGCCCGTCGGAACGGCGCTCTCGGTGGAGCCCCCCCAGGCGCCGGAAGAAACACATGAAGCTCGGGGCGCCGACGGCCTGCCCGAACCAACCTCCGCCAACCTGGTCGAATCGCTGGGTGGGCCGCCGGAGCAGCGTCCCTCGAGCGGACCTCCAGTAGTGTCTCTCCGGACAGACTACGTCCGCTCGCGGGATCCCGATACCACTTCCGGCGGAAGCGGAAGCCAAGCTGATGCCCTGGCCGCCGAGAACGCCAGGCTAAAGGCGGAACTAGCCTTGTGGCGCCAGGAAGCGTCACTCCGACCCCCGGCCCCTCCGGAACCCTTTCGCGCCGCGAAAGCCGTGGTCACGTAGTTAAGCGACGACGAGAATCCTCCGGGTGAAGAAAACGCGTCCTATGACGAGGATTCTCCCCTGCACCCAGATCTCCAGAAGGTGCGCTTCGGCTCGAACTTTCGCGCCGCCAAGCTCCCTAAGTACTCCGGAGACTCCGACCCCGGCGAGTTCTCTCGCTCTTACGCCCTGGCGATAGAGGCGTCCGGGGGAAGCCGGGAAACCATGGCCAAATGCTTCCCCTTGGCGCTCGAAGGGATCGCCCTCCGGTGGTTTTGGTCCCTCCGGCCAGGGACTATCCACTCGTGGGAGCAGCTGAAGAAGAAGTTCGTCAACAACTTCCAAGGGACCTTCGTGGCCCCCATGTCCACCGGGAGCCTTTTTCAAGTAAAACAGCAGCCCGGGGAAACCTTGCGGCAGTACTCCCAACGCTTCGCACACACCAAGGCTCAGATCAAGGGGCTCTCGGCTTCCTCCGTCATCGACGCGGCCCGAGAAGGCGTCACCCACCCCGGCCTCCTTGATAAGCTCCACCGGAAACCTATCTCTTCCGTGGCGCAGCTTATGACGTACTTTGAAGAATACGCTCGGTCCGAGGAGGGCCAGATACGCCGACAAGCAATGGTAATCCCCGTAAGGGCCCCGAGCACCAGGACATTCGAGGCACCCCCGGATTTCAGCCGGGGCGAACGTCACGCTCCCGACTTCCACCGCCCGGAGCTCGCTCGGCGGGACCTCGCCCACCGGGACTCTCGGAGGAGCCGAAAGCACCTTCGGGGGGAAGTCCTCAATATAACCCCCCAAGCGCCCGCCAAGCACCTTCTCACGCCCGGCGGCAATCGCCAGGTCAGACCCAAGACTTCGGCGCCATCCAAAAGAACCCTCTACTGCAGCGTCCACGGCGCGAACCGGAGCCATGACACCGACTCTTGCCGGACCATACTCGCCCTTCGCAGCGACTACCTCGAGCGTAGTACCGGTCGCGGCTCCTCCGACCGAGGGAACCCTGCCCCTCGGCCCGAAGCAGTCCAAGTAGTCGGGCGCCGCGAAGACCCGGACGCCGTGACCCCGGTCGCAGAGTTCGGCGGGGCCCCGGCCCCCAAGCTGGAAGCTGCCCCGGACCGGGGCAAGCGAGTAGTTCTCCCCATATCCGGAGGGGGGGCCCTGGGAGCTCTGTCCAAGCGGCAGCGTCGAGACTACGTTCGGGAAGTAGGGCATATCGGCACGTCCGGTCCCTCAATCCTTCCGGAGTGGTCCCACGTCCCCATCACCTTCACCGCCGAAGACGCCACCGGGGTCAAATTCCCGCATGCCGATCCACTCGTCATTTCGGCAGACATCGCCGGAGCCGAGGTGCGTCGCATTCTGGTCGACGGGGGGAGTTCCGCTGACATCATCTTCGTGCAGGCCTTCGATCAGTTGTGCTTATCGCGCAAGCACCTGTTACCGGCTTCGCGCCCGCTCCAAGGCTTCGCAGGCCCCCCGCTCGACGCGCTCGGCCAGGTCCTGTTGGAGGTGGCCTTCGGCGGCGCACCCCTCCAGCGCCGCGAGGAGATCCTGTTCGATGTCGTTGACGCTACCTACGCCTACAACGCCATCTTCGGGCGAGGGATGATCAACCGCTTCAGCGCCATCGCCCACCACAACTATCTCTGCCTCAAGATGCCGACTCCCGGAGGGGTCTTATCCGTCCTGGGCGATCAAGCCGCAGCGCGCCAGGTCGAGTACGGCCATTCAGCGCCGCTCGAGCCACGGCAGGTCCACAGCGTCCGCGGAGGTGCCGATGAGGCAGACCTCACATGCAACCCCGATCCTGGTCAGAAGGGGCGCCCAGCCAAACCTCTCCCAGAAGGGGATATCATCACCAAGACCTTGATCCAGGGAGGAAAGGAGTACCCGATCAAGTTCGGAGGAGGCTTGGAGCTGGAGGTTTCAGAGCAGCTCGAGGCCATCATCCGCGGCAACCTTGACATCTTCGCGTGGTCTAACGGGGACATTCCCGACGTCGACCGCTCGATCATCGAGCACTCATTGGCCGTCGATCCAAAGGCACGGCCGGTTCGCCAGGGGCTCCGGAGGTTGTCCACCGAATGGGCCGAGCTCGCCAAAGCGGAGACCGACAAGCTGCTCCGAGCGGGGGTCATCCGAGAAGTGAGTCATACCGAGTGGTTGTCCAACCCTGTCTTTGTCTAGAAGAAAACATCTGGCAAATGGCGCATGTGTATCGACTTTACCTCTATGAATAAAGCTTGCCCCCGTGACCCCTATCCCCTGCCTCGCATCGACCAGCTCGTTGATTCCACGGCCGGAGCTGAACTCCTCAACTTCCTCGACGCTTATTCAGGATACCACCAGATTTGGTTGAAACCCGAAGACCAAGTAAAGACCAGTTTTTTCACTCCGGCCGGAGTATTCTGTTACCTCCGAATGCCCTTCGGCCTTCGTAATGCCGGTGCCACCTTTTCAAGGTTAATTTCCAAAGACTTAGGACATCAGCTAGGGCGCAATGCAGAAGCCTACATGGACGACATTGTCATCAAAAGCACCTCCAAGAGTGACCATGGCTCGGACATAGCTGAGACCTTCGACAGTCTCCGGCGGTGCGACATCCGGCTCAATCCAAACAAGTGCGTCTTCGGAGCACGCGCAGGCAAGCTGCTCGGGTACCTCATCTCCAGCCGAGGCATCGAGGCCAGTCCAACGCAAATCCAAGCACTGCAGAACATGGCCCCACCCCAGAACCTCAAGCAAGCGCAAAAGCTGGCCGGGCGGTTGGCCGCTCTCGGTCGATTTCTCGCCAAGTCGGCAGAACAAAGTTTGCCCATCTTCAAGGCGCTCCGAGGTTCCAAGCATTTCGAATGGACCCCCGAATGCCAGGATTGTTTCCAGCACATCAAAGATTACCTCTCCAGCCTCGTAGCCCTTGCCACACCCCGGGCCGACAGCCCTCTGCTGGTTTACCTCACCGCCTCCGGCAATGCGGCGAGCGCTGCCTTGGTTCAAGAAGAAGAGCTCGCCGGGAAGCTGATCCAGTGCCCCGTCTACTTCGTTTCCGAGGCTCTGACAGAAGCTAAAGCTCGGTATTCTGAGCTCGAGAAGGTGGCTTACGCCCTCGTCATGGCCTCTCGGAAGCTCCGGCATTACTTCCTGGCCCACGACATCATCATCTCGACCGCCTACCCACTCGGCGACATGTTCCGGAACAAGGACGCCACCGGCCACATCGGGGGGCCCGGAGTCTAACGATAGAGGCTACCTTGCGAAGGGAAGAGGCCAGAAGCCTCCTTTCTGAGGAAGGGTGTCGGAGACCGCCCTCCGGTATGAAGGCATCAGAGGCTATCCTCCGGAAGGAGATGCCGAAGGCCGCCCTCCGGCATGAAGACATCGGAGGCTACCCCCCGGCGGAGGGTGCCGGAGGCCGCCCTCCGGCAGAAGGACGCCGGAGGCCATCCTCCGGGAGCAAGAGGTCAGGGGCCCCCTCCCCTCGACCCGCAGCAGCGAAGCCAAGAGAAATGCTAGCCAGAAAAGGACTGGGCAATCGTACGAAGAGGCGGGATCGCGATCTTCCGTGCCGTGTCAGGCGGCGCAGGCGGCGCCCGACACGGCTGCTACGCTGTCAGAGCCGGATCTTCTTGTTTGTACTACGTGTCGCCTGTTTGTCTATACTGCGTATCGCCCGTTTTGTCTGTACTACCGACCGGTGGTCGGTCAAGTAGCCGTTGGCGGTCCAGAGGCGTTTGGCCCTCTGGACGGGGCGCCTTATAAATAACCCCCAACTACAGTTGCATGGGGGGGACAGGAAAACCTGTTGGTTCGATCCGTCGCACCAACACTTCACTTGACTTCTCCGGAACCAACGTTGCAGGGGGAGTCCACTCTGCTACAAAATCTGCTAAGACTTGCGATTTGATTGTTGTCCTTGCCAGAACGGATATGCCGAAGGGTGCTAGTTCAACTGCCCACTTTCCAATTCTTCCAGTGGAATCTTTACTTCGGAGCATATCTCCCAAAGGATACGAAGTTGGTACAATTACATTATGAGCCAAAAAATAATGTCTTAATTTCCTCGAAGCCATTATCAGAGCATAAACGAACTTTTCGAGTTCGGAATACCTTGTCTTCGCTCCTGATAATGCTTCGGACACAAAATAAACAGGATTTTGTACCAGCTTCCCATTGAAATCTATTTCTCAGACAAGGACTGCACTGACAGCAGAGCCTGTAGCTGCAAGGTAAAGGAGTAGGGTTTCGTCCGCAGTAGGCACCGTGAGTGTAGCAAGATTACTGAGATACTTTTTAATATCTTCGAAGCTTTTCTGACACTCCGGTGTCCATGCAAAATCTTCGGACCCTTTCAATGCTTTAAATATGGGCAAGCTTCTCCCCGCAGACCTTGCCAGAAATCTGCTAAGTGCTGCTAGACGACCTGTCATCTTTTGCACTTGTTTCAAGTTTTCTGGAGGAGCCATCTTTTGTAGCGCAGTTATTTGAGTAGGGCTAGCTTCAATCCCCCTACTTGAAACTAAATACACTAACAACTTCCCGGCCTTAGCTCCGAAGATACATTTCTCGGGGTTAAGGTGAATCCCACATGCCCGAAGGCTATTAAATGTTTCTGCTAAGTCTAGGCTATGTTGGTGCTTTAAAGCACTCTTTATTACAATATCATCCATATAGGCCTCCACATTGTGACCTAATTGATGACCTAGAGCTTTAGCAACTAACCTCGAAAAAGTAGCCCCAGCATTTCTTAAGCCAAAAGGCATTCTTACATAACAAAAGACTCCCGAGGGAGTTACGAAGCTTGTCTTGATCTCATCTTCGCGTTTCAACCATATTTGATGATAACCGGAATACGCGTCAAGGAAGCTTAATAACTCCGAACCTGCAGTGGAGTCGACCAATTGATCAATTCGTGGCATGGGGTAGGGGTCACAAGGGCATGCTTTATCCAAGGATGTGAAGTCAATGCACATGCACCACTTCCCGGAGGATTTCTTCTTGACGAAGACTGGGTTGGCTAACCATTCTGTGTGAGCCACTTCTCTGATAATCCCAGCCTTCAACAATTTTTCAACTTTGTCTTTTGCAAGAACAACTCTTTCTGCAGACATTTTTCGGAGTCCTTGCCGAACAGGCCGGGCCTTCGGGTTTACAAGTAAACTATGCTCAATGATATCCCGACTGACTCCGGTGATGTCTTCGTCAGACCAAGCAAAGACATCTAAATTCTCTTCCACTACTTTCTCCAAGGAGGTAGCAACTTCTGGTGGTAAATCTTTACCAAATTGAAATGCATATTTTTTACCATCTTTAACAATAATCTTCGTTGCAATTTCTCCTTCAGGACTTGGTCTTGGGAAGGATTTCTTCGAAGATTCAGAAGGAACTGAAAAATTTTCTTGATTATCTTGTACATTATTCACTTGTCTTGGATCAAGAGGGGGGCCATGACCATATTCCGCTCTTCGGGCGGTAGCTTGATCTCCGAAGACAGTAAGCACTCCTTCTTGCGTGGGCATCTTCATGCACAAGTAATTGTGGTGTGCCACAACTCCGAACTGATTTAACATGCCTCTTCCGAAGATGACGTTGTAGGCATATGGAGCATCTACAACGTCGAAGATTACTTCCTCTGTCCTGGCTAACAATCCTTCTTCGAAGGTAACTTCTAGGCCTATTTGGCCGAGTGCATCAAGTGGAGGTCCTGCAAAGCCTTGTAAAGGACGAGCCGCTGGAAGAAGGTGCTTTCTGGAGATGCACAATTGATCGAAGGCTTGAACAAAAATAATGTCTGCTGAACTACCTCCGTCAATTAACACTCTTCAAACCTCAGTTCCTGCAATATCGGCAGTAATGACAAGTGGGTCTGCATGTGGAAATTTTATGCCAGCTGCATCCTCTGCAGAAAAAGATATTGGCACATGGAACCATTCAGGCATAGCAGCTGCAGATGACGAAGTTCCAATGTGCCCCACTTCTCTGACATAATCTCTTCTCTGCCTTTTTGACATGCTTCCGAGAGTACCTCCTCCGTAGATGGGGAGGACTACTCTTTTTCCTCGGTCTTGTCCTTCTTCTTACTTCGGAGGTGACATAACATTGACCACCGGAGGGCGTCTTGCGGCTTCGAAGTTTTCTATCCGCGCCACAGCCTGAACAGGCTCCGGGCGCACTTCAGTTGGAACTCGGTCGGTAGTACCTCGACCCGAAGTTCTTTCCAGATACTCTCCTCTCACAGTAAGTATAGCCTTGCAAGTATCAGTTGCATGGCTTTGGTTTTCGCCATGAATACAGCAGAAAAGGGTCTGGCCTTTGCCAGTAGATTTCCCTGGCGGCCTCCAGCAGCTGGCATTATTTCCCGAAGGTTGTGGAGCTCTTTGGGCGAACTTTTGCGGGGGTGCATGTTCAAGACTTCTGAACGAGGATGCTTTTGCCCCCTTATCCTATCATGCTGAACTTCGAAGACAGGTTCCCGCGGCTGTGCCGAAGTTCTTTACTTCCAACTTTACTTCTTGCAATACGGACGGAGTAGTTGCAGTTCTTCGAAGCTAGCCTTCTTCCTATCTCGCATATTCTTCAAAATATGACATCAACTGAGAAACAGAAGATATGCTTTTCCGGTGGAGTTTATCAAGGAGGCCTGGATGAATGACTCCCTCTCGAGCTGCGTCAACTACTGAAGATGTAGTCAACCCTTGGATCTGCGACTTCGTATGAGCGAAGCGCTTGAAATATTGCCTCAATGTCTCTCCAGGGAGTTGCTTCACCTGGAAAAGACTTCCCGTCGACATTGGAGGCACGAAGGTGCCTTGAAAATTGTTTACAAACTTCTTCTTCAGCTGTCCCCATGAATTAATTGATCCTGGCTTCAAAGACCAGAACCACCGCAATGCCACTCCTTGAAGAGCTAAGGGAAAGCATTTAGCCATGGTGTCCCGGACTCCTCCACTAGCTTCAATTGCTAGGGCATAAGAACGGACAAATTCTCCAGGATCCTCATCTCCGGCATACTTACAAAGCTTCGAAGTCTTAAACTTCGGATCGAAGCGAACTTTTTGCAGTTCAGGATGCAACGGAGATTCGGTATCAAAGGAGGCGTTCTCCGGGGCTTCAGGATAGATAGGTTCGTCGTCTTCAGGCACTTCAGGAATAACTGGGATGGCTTGAGAGCGAAGCCTATTTGCAGCTTCTTGTCGCCATCTCGCTACTTCAGCTTGAAGACTGGCCATTTGAGCGGCCATATCACCAAGATTGTCTTCATCTCCTCTGGAAGGATCTTCCGGGTCTTGAGAACTGTAAGGATCAGTTCGGAGTGGAACTTGAGGTGGAAGAGGAACTCCGGGTGGTTGAAGTATAGATGGAGTTGGCGGAGGAACTCCGTGTACTCGAGGAATGGGAACTCCTTCCGGAGTTTGAGGTGGAGGAAATGTCGAAAGTCCTCCGGCCTCAACAGTGTCGGGAGGTGTCTCTCCGGAGGTCCGAGGGGACCTCCGAACAGGATTACGAGTTGCGCTCCGCTTAGGAGGCATGATGTAGGAAATTGGTAGAGAACGAAGTTTCTTGGACTAGGTTCCCCACGGACGGCGCCAACTGTTGGCGTAAAAGATTACGCTAACAGGTTTCTAAAGATTAGAAACTAACAAACGAAGTGTTTGCGAAGTGAACTGTTCTAAGCCTCCGAAAGGATAATAACTTAGAATAGTTCGAATGTGTGTATTGAATAACTTGTATTCGGTCCGTATTACAGGATGAAACGGGGGGTATTTATAGGCCCAAACATTAAGGAAAAGACCCTTTTACCCCTCTATTACAACCGACATAGTGGAAACTATTCGGTACCCTTAATAGGGCTAAAATGGTAAAAGACTAATCTAATGAGAAAGAAGATAAGTCTTCCATCTTAGCTGGCAAAGGAGCTCCTAGAAGAGTCTATGTTCGAAGGTGTGCTCCGAACTAGAGCCCGTCATCATGCTTCGAACTTGATTTAATGTATCTCCGAAGGTATACGCTGGAAGTCTTTAGCTTAATCACCAGTCTCTATCTTGTTACTGCAATAACCCTAAAGATGGAATATTTTCCCCCAACAGGTAATATTCATGATCTCTCACGCGCATGGTTCCGTGGCTTTGGCGAAATTTTTGAAATTGCCGGCTAGTATAGCCTCTCCATTCCCCTACAGTGGTATCAGAGCCTACATGCATATTGTTCGATCTATATCCCTCATGTATGGAGATACATGGTGGAAAAACATTTTATATCTGTTTTCTGTCCGTAGAAGATCTAAAGTTTCGATGCTAGATTGGAAGTTCTAATGCTTGTTGGATTAGAAGTTTCGATACATGATCGGAAATTCCGATAATTAATAAGATTCAATACAGAGAGCAGTTTTGCAATCGGAAGCTCTAATATTGGATCGGATGTTCTGACTGATTGAAAGTTATGATATTGAATTGGAAGTTTTGATGTCGGTTTTTTATCAATATAGATAGAAATATTGTCGTCGGATGTTCTGATTAGGAATCAGAAGATCTGATCCATTTCAGTTACTTGTAGATTCTTCACCTAACTTTGTTTTGTAGAGAATGTTGTGACTTGTATGGTCTTTATGAATGTGATGTATGAGATGCATGCATTGAATGTAAATTAAATATGGCCCGCGTGTCATGGTTATTTACAACACAAGGCTGATGTACATTTGTGACCTACGTGTGGATTATTGATGCTTCGACTCCTATCACTACAAGAAAACATAAAATTTCCGTCGGCTTTTTTAATTTCCGTCGGCTTTTCCGAAAGCCGACGGGAGTTAATTAACTTCTGTCGGCCTCCTGTGGCCGACGAAAGTTAACTTAACTTCCGTCGGCTTTTCACAGTGGCCGACGGAAGATAGGTTGGACTTTTTCGCGGCCGATCAGATCCCATAACTTCCGTCGGCCAGCATTAAAGCTGACGGAAGTTAGCTAAAACTTTCGTCGGCTTTAATGCTGGCCGACGGAAGTTAGGGGGTTTTTCCCCAATCGCGCGCGCGTACAGGGAGACCTAACTCCCTGTACGTGCCCACTGCACACCGCCCGCCGCCGCCTCTCACGCCCAGCCCGCGACGCCGCCACCGCCCGCCCACCGGCCGCCCACCTCCTCACGCCGCCCCGGCCACCAGCCTTCGGCCCACGCCGCGGCCCGCCTCGCGCCTGCGCCACCGCCCGCCCCCGGCGCCCCCGCGCCACCGCGCCGGCCGCCGCCCCGTCGCGCCCCCTCCGGCAGCGCCCGCGCCACCCGCGGTCGCGCCCCGTCCCGGCTAGCGCCGCCCTCCGCCGCTCCCCCTCCGGGCCAGTGGCCCGCCGGCAACCGCCCCATGCCACCCGCTGCCGCGCCCCCTCCCGGCCTGCAGCCCGCCGGCCACCGCCCCGTGCAGCCCGCCGCCGCGCACCCTCCCGGCCATCACCGCCCCCTGGTCATCGCCGCCGCCGATCGTCGTCGCCGCCCATCTCGTTGTCCAACGAAGTAATTTTTTCGGCTTTTTTTCACTTTTTATTTGTTAATTATGTGTCACATAAATTGTTAATGTGTTATTAGAAGATATATGTCACCAAAGATAAATTGTCAATGTGTTATTTTTCACTTTTTATTTGTGAATTGTGTGTCACATAAATTGTTAAGGTTAGAAGATATGTGTCACATACATATATATATAGTTGTTAAGGTTAGACGATATGTGATTTTACGTATGTTTCACGCTTTTAAATATGTTTCATATATATGCGATGTTTTATTTTCATATGCAATATATGTTGTGATATTATGTATATATGATTCTAATTATATTATTCTACATATGCATATAGTTTTAATGATTTCATTGGGTGATTAGTATTATATCTATATATACTTTATTATATATATTCCTTTTCATATGCAATTTTTTATTTGACAACAACGTAGATAGTGTAACGAAACCTATGCGTCACCCGTTTCGGACCAACATGTCTTACACGTGTCATGCGTGTGAGATGTGTAGGTCCGGAATTGTCCCTTTTTGGACAGCCTCATAGTGGGCGACAGAGCGTGGTTTTATGATGAGTCATGAGTCCGAATGGGATTTCAGTAACATAAACTTGTTGTTCTCCATTGCACCACTATCAGGCGTGCAATTGGAGAACAACCGCGGGGTTATGCTGCTGAAATTTCGTTCGGACTCATGGCTCGTCATAAATACCACGTTTTGTCGGTCACTCTTGGGTGGGTTTAGGACCTATCTTTTCCTATAGACCATGGTTGTCATGGCGTCGACTAGGCGACGCCTAGGCGCCGACTAGGCGTCGCGGCCACCACTGCTTCCCCTCCCCTTGCGAGTTGTGCCGCCGACCGTGGGCTCTGCTTCCCCTTGCGCCGCCGGCCGCCCGGCCGCCTCTGCTTCCCCTCCGTTGTCTGCTTCCCCATCCCCTGCTCCCTCGCCGCAGCAGCAACAGCAAGCAGGCAGTGCGTGAATCTTCTGGGTCGTGCGTGTAGGGTGCGGGGAGTTGGGCCTGATCTTCTGGGCCGTGCGTGAATCCTGTTATCCTGTATGCTATGCCAATTTTTGGTCGCCTAGGCGCCTAGGCCTCCAATCGGTTCACTGGCGATTGGGTTCGCCGGGGCGCCGTGACAACCATGCTATAGACATAGGCCCATGGTACTTATGCATGATGCATTCTTGATTGAATGAATGTTTTGCCTATAGAATGGTTGAGGACTACTGACGGTGGATGTATAGTGGTTGGATGAAAAGTGGAGCTCACACGAGGGAGTGGGTAATCAACGCTGAGAAATTTGTTGATCGTGCATTCGCTTTGACAACAAACACTGGCGCGAGGTGCCCATGCATGAATTACAGAAATTCTCGTTGGCAAGACAAGAGGACATTGTCATTGCATATTTGCAAATATGGTTTCGTGTCAGGTTATGAAGTTTGGTCTTTTCACAGATATGGTGCCGACGGACATATTCGCCACGCTAAACGCATGGTAAGACCTCCTTCTGTCACTCTCTAGCTATAGATACATTGTAATGTGACTAACTCATTTCTAATGTACAGGAAGCGACATCTGGCAACGCGCCAAGTGACATAGAGGTGTATACCTCTGGTCACAAAGGAAGCGATCCTACACAGCTAGATGTCTTGTGTAGCCAGACAACCACGGACCATTTGGTGAGATGTTATTAAGAGTTTACGTAATTTCATTTTTTTGCGTCTAGCTAATCGAACATGTTTTTTGCAGGCGCAGTATGGTGAACACATGGTTCGACTCCATGGAGAGGACTATGATTGGCGGAGAGAACCTGTCGACCAAATGGCCGTGTACTCCAGCGGAGGTGGCAAAAGCCATGGACGGTGAGACAATGTTTTTATTAATGTTTTGTGTATGGTATTCTGATGGTAACTAACTCATTCAATGTTGTCGGTACTCCATGTTCAATGGAGTTATTGACTCGAGAGCGGTGAGAGCTCAGAAGTCAGCTCAGTCATCGCAGAGCTCCGTCGGAGTTGGCTCCAGCCATCGTCGCTCTTCAGAAACCCCGGAGGTGGATCGGGTGAGAGAGGAAATGAGGCAGGAAATGAGGCGGCGCGACGAGTACTATACCGCCTGCTTAGCACAACAGCAGGCGATGATCCAAGTAAGTTTAGTTTGGAGTGTTGTAGTTAAAAAGTATTCAGAAATAGGTTTAGAACTAACTGATTACATTACAACATGTGTAGCAACTAGCCCAGCAGCATGGTGGATTTGACATGTCCAATTTCCAACCACTACCTCCCCCGCCACCACCATTATATTCTACATCACCCGAGGTACCTCCTGACATATCGTTACATCAGATACTTAAGTTAGTGTTTAGAAGAGTAGTTGAGTTAATTCGTTCTCTAATTTTGTCTATTTCTTCAGACTTTTCGTACGCCTGGCCAGGATGGAGCCTCTCGGGCAAATGTGGATGAAGCGGGAGGCAGCGGTGGCACCCACGACCCAAATGTGGGTGATCAGTGAGTATGGATGTGTAGTGTGAATCTCGATGTGTTATGTGACTTTGTATGTGAATTTGAATGGTATATGTGAATGTGGATGTGTATTGTGACTTTGAATGTGAATTAAGTTGTGTTATGTGATTTTGGATGTGATGTGTGAAGTTTTGGATGTGAGATGTGATTTTGGATGTTATATGTGAAGTTTGAATGTGATTTTGGATGTGAAATGTGAATTTAGATGTGTATTGTGAATGTGATTAAAATTGTGGTTGGATGTGAGTGTGAGTAGGGGAACCAGGAAAAAAAAATACCAGCTAACTTCCATTGGCTTTTACCATAGCCGACGAAAGTTAGATGCTTTCGGCCACGTGGGCAGAAAGGTTAACTTCCGT
Organism: Zizania palustris; assembly: GCA_019279435.1. Classification (NCBI taxonomy): domain Eukaryota; kingdom Viridiplantae; phylum Streptophyta; class Magnoliopsida; order Poales; family Poaceae; genus Zizania; species Zizania palustris. The sequence continues at coordinate 1,132,627 of JAAALK010000287.1, forward strand.
CGGCTAGGGCCAAAGCCGACGGAAGTTAGCTGCCCCTAACTTTCGTCGGCCAGCCTAGCCGACAGAAGTTAGCACCCCCTGCTGACGTGGCAGAGTTCGGGGCTAACTTTCGTCGGCCACGTCAAGCCGACGGAAGTTAGCTAACTTCCGTCTCCTCGCTTCCGTCGGCCAAAGGCCGACGGGAGTTAGCATTTTGCCGACGGAAGTTAGCTTCTTCTGTCGGGAATGGGCTAACTTCCGTCGGCTTTGGCCGACGGAAGTTCCCTGTTTTGTTGTAGTGTATAACTAGTATAGGTGCTATTTTGATAGACTAGTACAATTCATGGAGGCCAGAAGCACACACTCACTGATGGGAGCCATGGAGATGGAGATCGCCATGTGAAGGGGCCATACTATGTCATTGTCAATGTGTTGTCTATGTGCTTGCTTATGTTCCTGTCATACTATTCGTGCTTGTTTCGTGTGCGCTAGCGACGTCACCTTGCTAGAATAGTTTTCCCTCAGAAAATTAAGTATTGATGCCCTTTCCAATATCTACACCCACTAAGGATCTCGATGATCGATGGTAGGTCTACCAAAGCAGGGTTCTATCTTTTATCTTCACCAGCTGGGGTAGAAGTTAGACTTCTGCACACATAGTATTGGTTTGCTTAAAAAGGCTATCAAAATAGTTTTGGGCCTTGTGGCATAGAGTTGGCATAGATCATTGGATGCTTCTCCAACGACAAGATTCACATATGACGTGATTAGCAAAGTGTTGCTTACCTATGTCACCTAGCTTCTAGTAGTGATGCCAAAGCTCAATAGGAGTTAGAATGAATATGGATCTTGTGCCACTATTAGTCGTTAGAAGGAAAGTGATCGTTTTTAAAATAGTGGAACATTTTTTATTGGATAGAAGATAAACATTGCATAGTGCTGAATCTTGTATTTAATCTTTGTAGATCATAGCATTAACTACTATTGTTGAGAGCAATTCAATTTTTAATTTGCGATCTATTCTTGAATGAGATAATTGTTCTCAACAATGAGAAAAATGATTATGTTCTAGAGGAACCCCACCCTGATGAACCACGGGATGATACTTCTAAATCCCACAAGAATGCTTATGAGAAGCATGATAGTGATTCCGTGGATGTTAGTTGTCTGATGCTTCCCTTCATGTCGTACGAGTTTCGGAAACAATATGAGAAAAGAGATGCTTACGATATGATCATAGGCAAGGGCCGAGAGATACAATGTGTCTAAGGCTATAGGATCAAATAGGTGACTACAGGTGGGGAGGGGGGTGAATAGGCGCCTCAACAAATTCTCATCAATTGATGGCCTCTTAAAACCACCCGACGCGCCTCTAAATGAACAAGTGGAAGCAGATTTAACAATACAACAAAAACTCCGAAAAAACAGGTGCTATCACCCTCTTGTCTGATATGCAGTGAAATGACATATTGAGAGATCACAAACACTGAATTGAATTTTTGCTTTAGTTCGGACTATGAACCACCGACATCTGTTAGTCAGACTTTGAGATGCCGACTGACTTTCTCAGTCGGTCATTGAAATGCCGACATATGCTAGTCGGTCTTTGAAGCTCCGACTAACTCAAAAGCAATCACAGAATCAATGTTCAGAATAGAAATCACACACTAGTTAGCAGCAAGTGATTGCAACTTCAGAAAAGAAATCTCAGAACATAACTCAATTCGGAAACAACACACAAAATAAATCAATCAAAGTCAAAACCAATTCGGTTGAATTATTCTCACAAAGAATTTTACCAATGAAAATGAACAGGACTGCCAATCCTATATAGCATCAGGAACTTGCGCTAGAAGACACTTGCTGTAGTAAATCAGAAAATTGCATACGTTCCTTGGCTATGGTGATCAGCTACAAATCTCTAACACATCTGTAAATGATACTCATAGCAGTAAATGAAGAGCACTTAGCAGTGGGCATCAAGAAATAATACTGAGAGAGATATTGATACTGGCCTCTGGCAATGGATTCAGAACAAGAAGAACACAAAGACAGGACAAAGAAAAAATCCAGAAATCACCACGGAAATAGTTCAGAACATGCACCAAGCAACTCACTTTCTTGTCGGTAGCTGTAACGCACAGGAAATATCAGGCATCAAAAGATAAGCTGATTAGGATGTCACTCGTCGATAGTGATGGCAAAATGCTCACAACAATCGTATAGCAATTCCGGCAACAATTAACTTCCACTTTGTACTATTCAATCACTTAGAAGGCCTTCCAGCAAAGATGGCACAATAGAAATTATGAGGCAAAATAGTGGCAAGAAATATAAGATCAAAACCGGCTAAACAAAACGCATAAGGAATTTTCATTCTGCAGTAATGTTGTATTGCATCAAGGAACACAAGCTAGGCAATGCTCCTGTATTGCCTCAAAATGAGCATGGCTGCACTGGCAACAATACAATGAACAGAGTACCAGCGCATGATGTTTCTAGAAACAACTCATGGTCCCCAAATTCCAGCCGCCAAGTTTACCCAGCCAAAAATCCTCAAAAAGTGAAACAAAAATTCCTGCTCAACAATAGCTTGTACCAGATGAACAGAAACAGGCAAAACTAAAGCACCAACGGCTGAGTAAACACACCAGGGACTTGTGCTTTGAGGAGATATTGTAGTGCATCAAGAACCTGAGCACAACGGTACTTTTTGTAGCACTAGTCAGATGCACGTGCTTTGCAACGGAAATTTGACAATCCACATGTCATGCCTTTTTTTGCTAAATAAACACATCTACCTACAATTGTTAGCTGATGATCAAACAACAAATGCATCACATGATCTATCCCATCCTGTAAAATACTCGTTTTGCATATTGGTCTTCGATTGAATCAACAGATTTACAACATCATCAGTATTCGATTGATTCAAATTAGGATACCGAATAACTTGTTTCTGAATTATTCAGAATAAAAGACTCATTATGACCAATTTGTAGATCGATTCAGATGTAAAAGCTTGATTCACTTGTCCAAATGTCAAATGTAAATCCATCTTACAAGCTTCTTCATTTTTCTCCACAAATGCCAGTTCGACAGCCTACAGAGATGCAGCCATGTCGATCACGATCAACAACCGAGTGGTCTTGTGTTGGTGGGAGGCAAGGAGGGGCAGTTCTCGTTCATGTTGGAGTAGGGCTCGATCATGTTGAACTTTAGCAGCAGCATCTTGTTCTTGTACTCGCCGAGGATCTGGCAGAAGGGCAGCATGTCGGCCTCATTGTTGTACCAGCTTGGCAGCCTCGTCTGATTGTCCTCAAAGATCTTCAGCATATACACATCTCAGACCTACAGCCACAACAAATGGAATAGCCAACAAAGGCAGGTTCTTTGCTATCATTTCATTAGGAAGAAATAGCTAGAGACCCTGAGTTATGAAAAAAATCCATTGTGGAAAGAGCAGGTGAGGAGACAAAAGTACTTACAGTGAATTTTGTGACCTGAATCGACTCTGTGAAAGGGACAAAGATCCTGGCTTTCTTGTACATTGAGAGGATGAAGGCGACAAAAGTTGTTGATTTGCCATTGTTGTACTCCTAGTCATCCTTCTCGGGTATAGTGAGCAGCTGATTGAAGGACATGCCACGTTTCCTGGTCTAGGAAATGATCCCGTGAAGGTCCAATTTCTGCATGGAATCAGAGAAACTGTGAATGTTTCTCATTGCAAAAATGAAGAGAGAGTTTCTCAGTAAGTAGTGAACGTTGATAATTGAAGGCTTGCATAACTGCACAATAGCAATGGCTAAAAAAGGACAAAAATCAACTAAACTACTTGCTTCCAGTTTTGAAGAAAAACCATTCTGATTCAAGCTAGAATAACTACATATGTGCTCTAATCAAGACCACAATTAACCATATACATGAACTATGTACTACCGAAAATGAACTGGTCTTATATATAAATAAGTTCCTATCCGAAGCAAACTACGTGATCCTCTGCATAAGATTTAATCAATAATAACCGAAACACACTACATGATGTTAGAAGCATATACAAACCTTAGTGCCAAGTCATTTATTGAGGGCTTCATTCCACATGTTAGAAGCATAATAAGTTGTTGTAATCTGGTCCGCATTGACATAACAACCATTACCTGGAAGTACAGCATGGCAATAAACATACTATCATGAATAAAAATGAGACATTTTTCCACAACAAGCTAGTTTAGGCGCTAGTTTAGGCCTTGGAGCGTATGAAGGAGGCTAAGCCGATATCTCTCATTTATCAAGAAAATCGTGCCATGGAGGAGTAAGAGCGTATGGAGGCATCGGACGAACTTCAGCCTCAGAGAAAAAAGCAAACCAACCAGCACACAACACACGGAACCGTGCCTAAGGAGTAGGAGGCGGTGGTCTCGGCGGGAGGAGGAGGTGGCGAGGGATCACCTGGGGGCTCCGCGAGATGGACACCTCCACGCTCATCATCAGCCCAAGGTGAGCCACTTGCGAGCGTTTGGCTGCAATTGCTTTGTGCTCAAGAAGGGAGGGCATTTGGACAAGTTTGAGTCTCATTGCTGGGATGGAGTTTTTCTTGGCTATGCATTGCATTCTCGAGGCTTCCGTGTTTGGAACCTCGACTCCCAGCAGCTTGTCGAGACTTGCGAAGTTTCAATTGACGAGTCCATGCCTTCTTTGACTCATTCTTTTGAGCTTTCTGGTGATGATGAGCTCGGAGAGTCCATCTTCGAGGAAGATGAGGATACTCCAGTTGCTAATGAGGGTGGGCCTTCTGCACCCCCTGCAGAGCCCACATCTTCTGAGACTTCGACTGAGGATGAGGGCGGACCTCTGATCACTTCTTCCACTTCGATCGAGCCCCCTTAGTCGAGTCCAGAGGTGCCAGCTGCTGACTCTGGTGAGGTGACTTCAGATCACCAGGGAACCCGAGCAGTTCAGCATGATCACCCCTCAGAGCTCATCATTGGTGTTTTGACTGAAAGAACTTTGCGTTCATCTGGTAACTCTCTTGCTGTATTTGCTGAATCTGCTTTTGTTGCATCTTTTGAGCCCAGAGATGTTTCTCATGCTCTTTCTGACTCTAATTTGATTAATGCTATGCAAGAAGAGCTTGAGAACTTTGTTCGCAATCGGGTTTGGACACTGGTTGAGCCGCCACCAGGATGCAACCCCATAGGCACCAAGTGGGTGTTCAAAAACAAACAAGGTGATGATGGGGTTGTGGTGCGCAACAAGGCTCGATTAGTTGCCCAGGGTTTTTGCCAGAAAGAGGGTATTGATTTTGAAGAAACTTTCGCCCCTGTTGCCCGTCTTGAGTCCATTCGCATTCTCTTAGCTTATGCCGCTTCGAAGGGTTTTAAGCTTTTTCAAATGGACGTTAAGAGTGCTTTTCTGAACGGGTTCATAGAGGAGGAAGTTTATGTTAGGCAGTCCCCTGGTTTTGAGAACCCCAAGTTTCCTCGACATGTTTTTAAATTGCAAAAAGCTTTATACGGGTTGAAGCAAGCCCCCAGGGCTTGGTCTGACCGGTCGAAGCAGTTTTTGTTGGGGAAGGGCTTTGTGATGGGTTATGTGGATAAAACTCTTTTCCTGCTCAGAGATGCTTCAGATTTCTTAGTCGCTCAGATTTACGTGGACGATATTATCTTTGGCGGTACTACTAATGATCTTGTGTCCAAGTTTTCTGAGCAGATGCACAGTGAGTTTGAGATGAGCCTCATGGGTGAACTCAAGTACTTCCTAGGGCTCCAGATCAAGCATACCAAGGACGACACCTTCATTCACCAGGGTAAGTACACTCGGGACATGTTGAAGAAATTCGACTTTGGTGGAGAGCTGAAGCCTCACATGACCCCAATGGGCACATCTGGGGGCCTGGACAAGGACGAGAGCGGCATCAAGGTCAATGAGAGAGAGTTTCGAGGGATGATCGGTTCGCTGTTGTACTCGACGGCGACTAGACCATACATTCAGTTCGCCGTGGGACTTTGTGCGCGTTTTCAGTCTTCACCACGCGCGTCTCATCGGCAGGCTGTCAAGCGCATCTTCAGGTATCTCACTTATGCGCCCGATCTTGGTCTTTACTATTTAGCATCATCATCTCTTGATTTATCTGGCTTTTCGGATGCCGATTTTGGTTGGTGCCGGTTGGATCGCAAGTCGACTTCCGGTACTTGCCAGTTTCTCGGTTCATCACTTGTCTCGTGGTCTTCTCGAAAGCAATCTGGAGTTGCTCTTTCGACCACAGAGGCTGAGTATGTAGCTGCTGCTAGCTGCTGCTAGCTGCTTCTCACAGTTGGTTTGGATGATTTCCACTCTGCGAGATTTTGGGTTGTTCTTTCCTACCAGGATTCCATTGTTTTGCGACAGCACCAGTGCTATTAGTGTAGGGAAAAACCCTTGTCTCCATTCAAAAACCAAACACATTGATGTGCGCTTTCACTTTCTGAGGGATCAATATGAGAAAGGTGTCATTGACCTTGTTCATGTTGATACCCATCATCAGTTGGCTGACATTTTCACCAAACCCCTAGATCACTCTACCTTTGAGCGTTTACGAGGGGATTGGGGTGTTGTGTATCCTTTCTAGGATATTTTGCGTCAGTTTTCTTTCTTCTTTACTCTTTTCTTGAGTCTTTTTGTGTGTGTTCATATCTGGCATATTCACATATCACACGATTGAGATGCTTCTGTTATATGATTGATCTGCTTTACTTATTCTAGCTGGTACATGCTTTTGAATACTTGTCAATGATCATGCTTTGGTTCAGTTCACTTGATATGTCTGATATCTGTCATATGCATGGCTTTTATGCTTTAAAACTTGAAAAATGATCACCATTGCTTCTAGTAACTAGCATGTCTAGGCTGAATGTTCTTGCTATCTGTTACATGCCTTGTGGCTAGTTCCTGACTTAGATGCAAACATGCAACTTGGACATCTTTCTGCTTTAAAACATGGAAATGTGCTATCAAAATTGATGAAAAATCAAGAAAAATGAAAATTCCATGCCTTTTTATACATAACTTGCAAAGATCCAGGTGGGTTTGTTTTGTCGCATTGCATTGTTCTGGACTGCGTAACATAGAACTTTGGTAGGAACTAGGACAATGTAGTGTATGCCAAGACCAATGTCTTAAGCTTCTGATGGTCCAGATCTGGCCTAGGCTTGACTTGGTCAGTCAGCATAAGGTTTGACATGCAAATAACCCCTGGCATAAATGAAAAAAATGAAAAAGAAAAAGCCTGAAAATTGAAATGATAACAAGTTTGTTGAAGCACTTTGTTTTGGACAATGCTTATCTTGGTAGATATCTGTTGGGGAAAATATTCCATCTTCAAGATTATCGCAGCAACAAGATAAGGACTGGTGATTAAGATGAAGATGTTCGATATATAATTTCGGAGATGCATCTAGTCAAGTTCGAAGTATGATGACGGGCTCTAGATCGGAGTACATCTTCGAACATAGACTCTTCCAAGAACCTCTTTGCCAGCTAAGATGGAAGACTTATCTTCTTTCTAACTAGATTAGTCTTTTTCCATTTTAGCCCTATTAAGAGTACCGAATAGTTTCCACTATGTCGGTTGTAATAGATGGGTAAAAAGGTCTTTTCCTTAATGTTTGGGCCTATAAATACCCCCCGTTTTACCTTGTAATGAGGACCGAATACAAGTTATTCAACACACACTTTCGAACTATTCTAAGTTATTATCCTTTCGGAGGCTTGGAATAGTTTCCTTCGCAAACACTTCGTTTGTTAGTTTCTAATCTTGAGAAACCTGTTAGCGTAATCTTTTACACCAACTGTTGGCGCCGTCCGTGGGGAACTTAGTCCAAGAAACTTCGTTCTCTACCAACTTCTTACACCATGCCTCCTAAGCGGAGCGCAACTGGTAACCCTGTTCGGAGGTCCCCTCGGACCTCCAGAGTGATATCTCCAGACACAGTTGAGGTCGGAGGACCTTCAACGTTTCCTCCACCTCAAACTCCGGAAGGGATTCCCATCCCTCGAGCATACGGAGTTCCTCTGCCAACTCCATCTATACTTCGGCCACCCGAAGTTCCTCTTCCACCTCAAGTACCACTCCGAACTGATCCTTACAGTCCTCAAGACCCGGAAGATCCTTCCGGAGGAGATGAAGACAATCTTGGTGATATGGCCGCTCAAATGGCCAGTCTCCAAGCCGAAGTAACGAGATGGCGACAAGAAGCTGCGAATAGGCTTCACTCTCAAGCCATCCCAGTTATTCCTGATGTGCCTGAAGACGACGAACCTATCTATCCTGAAGCCCCAGAGAATGCCTCCTTTGATACCGAGTCTGCGCTGCATCCTGAACTGCAAAAAGTTCGCTTCGACCCGAAGTTTAAGACTTTGAAGCTTTGCAAGTATGCCGGAGATGAAGATCCCGGAGAATTTGTCCGATCTTATGCTCTAGCGATTGAAGCCAGTGGAGGAGTGCGGGATACCATGGCAAAATGTTTCCCCCTAGCTCTTCAAGGAGTAGCTTTGCGATGGTTCTGGTCTTTAAAACCAGGATCAATCAGTTCATGGGGACAATTGAAGAAAAAATTCATGAGTAACTTCCAGGGCACCTTCGTGCCTCCAATGTCGAAGGGAAGTCTTTTCCAGGTGAAGTAGCTCCCTCGAGAAACCTTAAGACAACATTTCAAGCGCTTTGCTCATACGAAGTCGCAGATCCGAGGGTTAACTACGTCTTCAGTAGTTGATGCAGCTCGGGAAGGAGTCATTCATCCAGGCCTCCTTGATAAACTTCACCGGAAAAGCATATCTTCTGTCTCTCAGCTGATGTCCTATTTTGAAGAATATGCAAGGTCAGAAGAGGGCTGGCTTCGGAGAACTGCAGCTACTCCGTCCATACTGCAGGAAGTAAAATTGGAAGTGAAAACTTCAGCACAGCCGCAGGAACCCGTCTTCGAAGTTTAGCATGATAGGAGAAGGGGGCAAAAGCATCCTCGTTCAGAAGTTCTAAACATTGCACCCCCGCAGAAGTTTGCCCAAAGAGCTCCGCAACCTTCGGGAAATAAGGCCAGCGGGTGGAGGCCGCCAGGGAAACCGGCTGGCAAGGGCCAGACCGTTTTCTGCTGTATTCATGGTGAAAATCGAAGTCACGCAACTGATGCGTGGAAAGCTATACTTGCCCTGAGAGGAGAATATCTAGAGAGAACTTCGGGTCGAGGTACTACTGACCGAGTTCCAGCTGAAGTACGTCCGGAGCCTGTCCAGGCTGTGGCGCGGATAGAAAACTTCGAAGCTGCAAGACGCCCTCCGGTGGTCAATATTATGCCACCTCCGAAACAAGAACAGGGGCAAGACCGAGGAAAAAGAGTAGTCCTCCCTATCTCCGGAGGAGTTACTCTCGGAAGCATGTCAAAAAGGTTGAGAAGAGAGTATGTCAGAGAAGTGGGGCACATTGGAACTTCGTCGTCTGCAGCTGCTATGCCTGAATGGTCCCATGTGCCAATATCTTTTTCTGCAGAAGATGCAGCTGGCATTAAATTTCGACATGCAGAACCACTTGTCATTACTGTCGACATTGCAGGAACTGAGGTTCGAAGAGTTCTAATTGACGGAGGGAGTTCGGCAGACATTATTTTTGTTCAAGCCTTCGATCAACTATGCATCTCCAGAAAGCACCTTCTTCCAGTGGCTCGTCCTTTGCAAGGCTTCGCAGGACCTCCGCTTGATGCACTCGGCCAAATTGGCCTGGAAGTTACCTTCGGAGAAGGATTGTTAGCCAGGACTGAGGAAGTAATCTTCGACGTTGTGGATGCTCCATATGCATACAACGTCATCTTCGGAAGAGGCATGATAAATCAGTTCGGAGCTGTGGCGCACCACAATTACTTGTGCATGAAGATGCCTACACAAGCGGGAGTGCTCACTATCTTCGGAGATCAAGCTACCGCCCGAAGAGCGGAGTATGGTCACGACCCCCCTCTTGATCCAAGACAAGTGAATAGTGTGCAAGATAATCAATAAAATTTTTCTGCTCCTAGCGAATCTTTGAAGAAATCCTTCGCAAGACCAAGTCCTGAAGGAGAGATTGCAACGAAGGTTATTGTTAAATATGGTAAAGAATATTCATTTCAATTTGGTAAAGATTTACCTCCAGAAGTTGCTACCTCCTTGGAAAAAGTAGTTGAAGAGAATTTAGATGTCTTTGCTTGGTCTGACGAAGACATCACCGGAGTCAGTCGGGATATTATTGAGCACAGTTTACTTGTAAACCCGAAGGCCTGGCCTATTCGGCAAGGACTCCGAAAAATGTATGCAGAAAGAGCTATTCTTGCCAAAGATGTAGTTGAAAAATTGCTGAAGGCTAGGATTATCAGAGAAGTGGCTCACACAGAATGGTTAGCCAACCCAGTCTTCGTCAGGAAGAAATCTTCCGGGAAGTGGCGCATGTGCATTGATTTCACATCCTTGAATAAAACATGCCCTCGTGACCCCTACCCCATGCCCCGAATTGATCAATTGGTCGACTCCACTGCAGGTTCGGAGTTATTAAGTTTCCTTGATGCGTACTCCGGTTATCATCAGATATGGTTGAAACGCGAAGATGAAATCAAGACAAGCTTTGTAACTCCTTCAGGAGTCTTCTGTTATGTAAGAATTCCCTTTGGCCTAAGAAATGCCGGGGCTACTTTTTCGAGGTTAGTTGCTAAGGCTCTAGGTCATCAATTAGGTCGTAATGTAGAGGCCTATATGGATGATATTGTAATAAAGAGTGCTTTAAAGCACCAACATAGCCTAGACTTAGCAGAAACATTTAATAGCGTTCGAGCATGTGGGATTCGTCTTAACCCCAAGAAATGTATCTTCGGAGCTAAGGCTGGGAAGTTGTTAGGGTATTTAGTTTCAAGCAGAGGGATTGAAGCTAGCCCTACTCAGATAACTGCACTACAGAAAATGGCTCCTCCAAAAAATTTAAAGCAAGTGGAAAAGCTGACTGGTCGTCTGGCAACACTTAGCAGATTTTTAGCAAGGCCTGCGGAGACAAGTTTGCCCATCTTTAAAGCATTGAAAGGGTCCAAAGATTTTGCATGGACACCGGAGTGTCAGAAAAGCTTCAAAGATATTAAAGAGTATCTCAGTAATCTTGCTACACTCACGGTGCCTACTGCGGACGAAACCCTACTCCTTTACCTTGCAGCTACAGGGTCTGCTGTCAGCGCAGTCCTTGTCAGAGAAATGGATTTCAATGGGAAGTTGGTACAAAATCCAGTTTATTTTGTGTCCGAAGCATTGTGAGGAGCAAAGACAAGGTATTCCGAGCTTGAAAAGTTCACTTATGCTCTGATAATGGTTTCGAGGAAATTGAGACATTATTTTTTAGCTCATAATGTAATTGTACCAACTTCGTATCCTTTGGGAGATATGCTCCGAAGTAAAAATTCCACTGGAAGAATTGGAAAGTGGGCAGTTAAACTAGCACCCTTCGGCATATCATTTCTGGCAAGGACAGCAATCAAATCACAAGTCTTAGCAGATTTTGTAGCAGAATGGTCTCCCCCTGCAACGTGGGTTCCGGACAAGTCAAGTGAAGGAATTTGGACTATTTTTTCTGATGGGGCTTTCCAAGCATCCGGAGCAGGTGTTGGAGCAGTTTTAATTTCGCCTTCAGGGCAAAGAGCAATGTACTCCGCAAGACTCAACTTTAAGTCTACCAATAATATAGCGGAGTATGAAGGGATTTTACTGGGACTGCGAAAAGCACGTGCTCTAGGGGCTACAAGAGTTGTTATAAAGACAGATTCTCAAATAGTAGCAGGGCACGTAGATAAAAGTTTTCAAGTTCGGCATCCACAGCTTGCAAAGAACATAGAAGAAATCCGTAAGATCGAAGCACAATTCAAGGGTATTTCCATTCGGAGTATACCAAGAGCAGAAAATGTGCAAGCGCACATCTTAGCAAAAGCTGCAGCCGGAGCTATGGATATACCAGAAGAGGCTTTTTATGAGGAGCTCAGTACACCTTCGGTGCCACAAATTCCCTCCACAGAGATTCTTTGCATTCCAAGTACAGATTGGAGAAATTCAATCATGGAACTTTTACAAGGAGGAGCAAATTTGTCTGAAGAACCAGAGTTTTCAAGATTGAAACTCAGAGCCAGGAATTATCAAATAATCAATGGTATTTTATACAAGGTCGGAGTATGTTTCCCTTTACTCCGATCTATATCCCAAACCGAAGGCCAAGATATTCTCCGAGCTTTGGCAGGAAAAACACTTCGCCAAGGCCTTTATTGGCCTACGATAGTAGCAGATGCGGAGAACTTAGTCCGCACATGCCAAGGATGTTAGTGGATGGGTCGACGGAGTCATCGCCCACCAACAGCTCTTCAAGTTATTGCTCCGGTATGGCCCATGGCCAGATGGGGTATGGATTTGATTGGTCCCTTTTCAGTAGCTAAGGGAAATTTAAAGTTCGCAGTGGTAGCTATTGAATATTTTTCTAAGTGGGTAGAAGCAGAGCCCTTAACAGCTATCACTTCGAACAATGTACATAAATTCTTTTGGAAGAGTATCATTTGTCGGTTCGGAGTGCCTAGACAACTCACAGTTGATAATGGAACACAGTTCGATGCAGAACCTTTCAGAAAGTTCTGCGAAGATCTAGGCATCCTGTTATGTTTTGCTGCAGTGAGGCATTCTCAGTCTAATGAAGCTGTAGAAAGAGCCAATGGAAATATTTTGTCAGGGCTAAATCGAAGGATAGTAGGATTGGCAAAAGGACTATTGACCGAAGAACTTCTGAAGATTTTATGGTCCATTCGGACTACGCAAACAAGGTCCACAGGTTTCACTCCATTCAGATTGCTATTCGGAGATGAAGCTATGACTCCAACAGAGCTCAAAGGAGGATCACTTCGCTGCACCAAACCGGAAATAAAAGGAGAAAGACAAGCTTCGCTGGATTTAACAGAGGAGACAAGACTTCGAGCTGTAGCCAATTTATCAAAGTATCATCAGCAGACGAAGGCTTGGTTTGACCCGAAGGTTAAGATCAATGAGCTTAGACCAGGTCATCTTGTTTTACGAAGTATCATAGCACCAGGAAAATTAGGAAATAAATGGGAAGGTCCATACTTAATTGTTCGCTCCGGGCGTCCTGGTTCTTTTAAATTAGCTAATTTGGAAGGTGAAGAGTTAGTTCATACTTGGCATGCGGAGCACCTAAAGCGATACTTCGCATAAGGGCTCCATGTAATCATGTGTAATCACTTTTTGAATCAATAAAGCATATGGTTCAGATAGTGCCTACCCCTCATAAACTTCTAGCTTCCGAGTGGACGCACTGGAACCGCGGAGTTGACCGAGAGGGAAGTGTCATTAATTTGAATCATATTTTCCGAGGTGGTGGGCTGACATAATCCGGAGTCCAAGCCACCGGCTTGAAGACATCCGTAAAAGAGCCCGAAAACCACAGAATGCGGAGTCCAAGCCACCGGCTGGAAGACATCCGTAAAAAGAGTCAAAAGAGACCAAATAATGCGGAGCCCAAGCCACCGGCTTGTAGGTATCCGTAAAAAGAGTCCAAAGAGACCACTGCGAACTCCAAACCACTGGTTTGATAGAATTCGCAAAAAAGAGCCGGAGGAGGCCAAAACAAAACAGAGTTTGAGCCATGAGCTTCGAATGTCTGTTAAGAAAGTCCAAAGTGACAAATTATCTAAGACACTAAAGTGTCCGGAAAGTTATCTCAAGTGATTTCTTTCAAAAGCAGAAGGTACTAAGTTGCCATTCTTTAGACTACAAATAGTCGAAGACATTTTATAAGATTTTAAAAGATCTTTAATTACAGAGGGGCTTCGAACCCCCAAAATTGTACTCCTAAGTTTTTTCTTTTGCCTAACCATCTTTGAATACAGTTCAAAGTTGCTTACGCCCAAAGAGGGGCTAATAAATATGGAGACAATTTTAAATCGATATTTATTATTCGAGCAAATATGATTACATCATGAAAAATTGGTGTCTATACCAAGAAGGAATCGAAGACTTCTTCGATCTCTAGAGCCGGGAGTTCCAACAACTTTGCGTTTAACTCTTCTACCTCCCTTCGAAGCTCTAAAGTCTTTTTGTTCTTATTGAAGCTCGGCCCAAGTCCGAAGCCGTTCGGGACTTCTTTCCCAGCTTCCAAGTTCTTCAGGCTTTTTACCTACAGCCTCATCTTCGTCTTCAGACCATATAATGTCTTCAGAAGACGAAGTTTCCAAGTTAACTTCTTTTTCTTCCTCTTTAATACAAGATAGTATATCTTTACTTATTTCGGACGCAATTGCTCCGGAACTATCTCGAGGAACTAGAAATCGAGGACGCTTGTGATGTTTTAAGATATCGAAGGTAGCCCATAATAAGCGAAGTTCGTCGTTAACATCTAACACTTCGACATCTTCCATATGAGGCAAAGCCTAAAAACATGATAAACAAATCTTCATTCATAAATGTAAATAAGCGTAATGGTTTACATAGTTGAAGATCCTTAGGTAATTCTAAACCTGCGGGTTTGGAGGAGGCTGATTGCTCGAAGCTTGGGACCGAGCATTCTTCTGGCATTGTCCTTCGTCAATCCAGGCCTTGATCGTAGAGCGACCTTCGGCTCTCCATGAAGTTTGAAAGGCTTTCCAAGCAGCGGCCACACCTTCGGAGGGAGTAAGAAGCTGGTCGTCATCGAAGGTAATAGGACCCTCTCCTGCGCTCGGAGTTATCGATCGACCCAGATCTTCGTAGTAACGAAGTAGGCCAACAGCAGCCACTTGTCCGGAGATTTCTCCGTAACGAATGCCTGCTGTCTTCATTTGCTTCGCTACTCCTTGAATCCTTTTTAGTCGGCGCAGTAGGGAGATGTTGTCATCCGAAGGAAGCGTCCCAGTAGTACCGAAGTACTCCAGAACACTTAGCAATTGGTCCATGACCTCCATAGCTACCTTCTCAGACTTCAGCTTATCTTCAATTAACGCATCCTTCATCGAAGTTAGCTCTTCTATTACTCCAGAGAGCCTATCCGCTTCCGTAGTTAAAGAATTCTTATGATTTAGTAGCTGGCTAGCTTCTTCTCGGAGTTTAACAAGCTCGGCCCCCGCAGTAGCATGCTCCGCCCGCATCTTTTCAATTTCTGCTCGAAGCATAATTTTTTCTGCTTCGAGCTCCTTGTTTGCAGCCTCCAAGCTTTGTCTGGCCCTGAGCTCCGTTGAAACCATGTTGTCCATGTGGACCACTCGACCTTCGAAGATAGTCAGATTTCGTTGAAGAGTTGCATTTTCTTCTCGAAGGCGAATGTTTCCACGCTCATTAGAGATGTTCGCAGCTCGAGCCAAGACTGTTTGCTACGAAATGAAAAAAAGGTGAGAAATTATTTGTATATGAATTTGATGTTGTTTTGTAGATACTTCGTACCTGGTATGCTACGCGTTCCATGGAAGCATTAAGCTCTGAACTCTCCGCCTCGCTCAAGATGGCCACCAAGTCTGTCTCCCTGACTTCGCGGCTAGCTCGATCCAAAGGCTCGAGCAAAGTACGAAGCCCAGTTCTTTGCTCCAAGAAAGGAGCTAGAAGGGGGAGCATGCTTAAGGCTTGTTTGTCATCTTCGTTTGGCGAAGGCCCGGAGTGTTGAGCTGTGGTCTTTGAAGCCCCGGTAGACTGGCCCCCCTCAGTAGATTGGCTCTCGTCTGTTGACTCAGACGGAGTTGATCTTGAGCTTGGAGCAGGGAGGGGGTCCATCTTCCCTTTGCCTTTTCCCGGTCCCATTTGAATGGCTCCTGGAATTGGCTCCGAAGTTGTCGAAGGTCCAGGAACTGTATCTTCGGGATGGACCTCTTCCATGGAAGTGGACTCTGTAAAAACAAAGGTATTATACATTGTATAATTTCACAGGAAAAAAGGATAAAAGAATTATTCGAACTTTACCTTAGACATTTTGGCGGCGGGTGAGCATTGGACTGCTTGGCGGATATAAGGCAAGATCTTCGTCAGAATCAAGTGTCAAATCTTCGAGTGAGCATTGGACTGCTTGGCGGATCGAACGCAAGATCTTCGTCAGAATTAAGCGTCAAATCTTCGACTGTCGGAGCATTTTCCTGAACAGCCGTTGTTGCTTCATCCGGAATCGAAGCTGTCGTGACTTCGACTCCACTTTCATCCACAGGGGGCTCCGTCCTAAAGTAAATATTCTTGGACAGTCGGAGTCCTCGCTTGCTCAAGATCCTCTTGAGACTCCGGCACGTTCGCAGTTTCGTCAATTCGTACAGCTCTTTGAGCTGCATCCTCGTCAATCAACCTCACGAGCAACCTACCTTCATCCTCCTGAGAATCGGAGATTGAAGCTCTTGGGCTTGAAGGCGTGGGAACTTTTGGCTTTCGAGCCACCTTTTTAACCAGAGTCTTGGCGAAGCTCGAAGTTCCAGCTTCGGCTTTCCTCTTCTTGGGCCCTTTCTCCGAAGGTACCCAATCCATCAGAAGGGGTGGAACAATTTCCAGCAGCCCCCATACTCTGTTGGACCATTCCCAACTACCAACCAATCTGATTCTCCATTCTTTCTCGGTCGGAGTTGGAATGCCCAAAATCTTCTCCGAAGCCCGTACGATTTGTTCCGAAGTTATAGGGGCTGAAGAAGCTAAAAAACGAGTTAAGTTTGTTAATTCTTCGAATAAATATACATAGAGTATGTTGTTCTCGAAGTTACCTACAGGACTCGAAGTTGAGGAAATTTTTCGAAGACCACCTTCAGAATCCTCTTCGAAGATGATAGGCCAGTTGGCCATCAGGGGAGAAATTTGAAGCCCTAGGTATTCTTCGGCTAAGTCCCGCGTGCTCAAACGACGACTGATTTTTTGGAGCAAGCTCAAGCGAGCTTCGAGTTGGCCTAGATCCGGGTGCACTGAGTCTTCCTTTCGGAAGTGGATTTCTTGCAGAGGTCCAGCTAGACGGCTGCTCGGCCCAACTTCGGCGTAAAACCATCTCAAGATCCAATCAGTATACCATCTAGGATTAATGGCCTTGGCAGGAAACCGGAGAGCATATTCGTCCCGGAGTCTGAAGTTGATACTTCCGAAGGCCACTACTATCTTTTCACCTCCGGAGCCTACGAAGGTCTTCGGTTGACATGATGCTCTGTGTAGTGCTGCGAAGATCTCCACTCTTCCTTCACAACCTTCGGCTCGCAATGCCCATTCGAAGATGGCAAGGCGTGCTACCGCATTCGGAGAGAGTTGGGGGATGGTGACATGAAACAAGTCCAATACCTCCGCTAAAAAGTCGACTGCCGGAAACCACAACCCAGATTCGAAAAAAGCTTCGAAAACAACCACTTCTCCGGGTCTCGGTGTTGGAATGATTTCCTTCCCAGGTTTGCGAATCATAACCCCAGAACTGATCTTGCCCTCTACTGCGGCCGCAAGTGATTCTCTTCTGCAGGTTGAAGGCCCTAGCTGATAAGATTGATCCATATATTTTGTCGACGCTGGACAGAGGTCTTGATGGCCAACATTTTGGGGATTTTCCCCCGCCGTCGCCATTGTTGCTGCTGCAGTTGTCGGAACAGTCGCTGCCAAAGTAGCGGCCGCCGCTGCCACCGCAACTTGCTGCCGAGTCAAGGTTGAAGCCATTCCCGGACCCTTGAAGCTGGTTTTTGCCATTGGATCTCTTGGGCTGCTTTGAAGGAAAAGGAGAGGCTAGGGTTCGAGAGTTGGTATGTTTGCACGAAAGCGGTGGAAAGGTACAAGAAAGGGTCGGGCCCTCTATTTATAGCTTAGACCTCAATTTTTTACCGTTTGCTTATGCCGTTTCGCATTCTTGACTGTTACTTTATTCCGGAATTAACGCATTATGTAACTTCCGTCAGAAGGAAGAAGCCAACGGCTATTTTTTCCAAGTCTAAAAAGACTTCCGGATTTCCCAAGATAATTCTAGAATACTTCGAATGTAATTCATTTAGAAAATAATTTGAAGTTCGCATCTCTATACATGTCGGAGGTGTATTGAGTCTGCTAATCTCTGCACATGAATATGTTTCCTTGCATATACTACTTCCCTAACATCACAGATTTAACGGAGAAGCGTATTCGAGGGGCTACTGTTGGGGAAAATATTCCATCTTCAAGATTATCGCAGCAACAAGATAAGGACTGGTGATTAAGATGAAGATGTTCGATATATAATTTCGTAGATTGATCCAGTCAAGTTCGAAGTATGATGACGGGCTCTAGTTTGGAGTACATCTTCGAACAAAGACTCTTCTAAGAACCTCTTTGCCAGCTAACATGGAATACTTATCATCTTTCTAACTAGATTAGTCTTTTACCATTTTAGCCCTATTAAGAGTACCAAATAGTTTCCACTATGTCGGTTGTAATAGAGGGGTAAAAAGGTCTTTTCCTTAATGTTTGGGCCTATAAATACCCCCCGTTTTACCCTGTAATGAGGACCGAATACAAGTTATTCAATACACACTTTCGAACTATTCTAAGTTATTATCCTTTCGGAGGCTTGGAATAGTTTCCTTCGCAAACACTTCGTTTGTTAGTTTCTAATCTTCAGAAACCTGTTAGCGTAATCTTTTACGCCAACAATATCAGTTAGCCTTTGCATCTCATGCTTTACCTTGCTTGTCAACTAGAAAATGTGGTGATGCTTTTGTTTGCAAAAATCAAAAAAATGCGTGCTAATGACTTTCGTTAGATATCATCTATTGCACTGATCATGCCATGTGTCTTCGACAGTATGTCTTTTACTGTATTTGTTAGATGTTGTACTTGCAGTCGATCATATCTGAGAAGCATGCTTTCCTCACTCCTCATGCACCCCAGTTGCATTCATTGCATATTTTGAGGGGGAATTGCGTTTCAGGGGTAGTCTGTGTCTCTTTTGAGTGCTTGATGAGTTCACTTGTCAACAAGGGGGAGAAATTTTGGGATAAGAGTTCGAGGGGGAGTTTTTGTCTCACTTACTCTTTTGATATCCTTGTTGATGTTTCTGAGATCGCACTCATTCTGAGCTTTTACCTTTGGTTAACCATAATGACCGCTTCTTGCTTTTGTTCGGCTTTTGGTCATTAGGGTTAAAATTTTACCTTATTTTTCTTCTTCTTTGTTTTCTTGTGTTTTTGTTTTCATGTTTCCACGGTTGCTTGCAGGTACTGAAGAGCTAAAGAAGTGAAGTGTTGACAATGCACTCATCAAGGGGGAGATTGAGGAGCCATGCTGAATAGCGTGGGCCTCATGGCTCCAGATGTGATGAGTCATTGTCAACGATAGTCAAAGAGGACAGAAGAAGAAAGGAGATCTGCTGTTTCATGGGCCGCGTGTGACTCAGGTACACGGGCAGCAAGCGATTGTCGGGCAGAGGAGGCTGCGAAGTCGGGCTGGCCCAATCCGGGTACATGGGCCAGGAGCAGCAGAAGACCCACTGGGCTGTTGACCAGGTTTGACTCAGGTACACGGGCGGTGAGTGATTGCCGGGCTGAGAGAGCTGCGGAATCGAGCCGGTCCAATCCGGGTACCTGGTGCAAAGCCGGTGGAGGCTTTGTCAGTTTCGGCGCAGAACTGACAACCGTTGATTCTGTATCGGACTGTCCAGAAGAGAAGGCGTAGTCGCTACGAAAGCTTAGCTTCCGGATAAGTCATCTGTATCTCTAGGCCCACAGTCAGTTAGTCGTGTCTGTAGAAATTCCTAAGGGTAGTTGAGTCATTTCCTTTATTTTAGCGTCTGTAAAAACCCTAAGGGGCTGGTGGAATACTCTAGGTCATTGGGCAGCCTATAAATAGGGCCCCAATCCCTATGGTTGTACTACCCTTTTGCTGAAATCACTTTTCAATCAATTCCTTGGGTCTTTCCTCTTGTTCCCTGTTCTTCTCTCTCTCGTGTGTGCGCCTCCAGGCTTCTTCTCATACGGTTTTCCATTCCTGCGTCTCTGCTGTTCATCATGTTGCTGTGAAATTTTATTCTCAGCTATTTACATTTGGTGCGCAGTGTTTGGTGCGTGGATTTAATGCTTCGGTCTACGGGTAGAAGTTTCTTATTCCTGAACGCTCTCTGTGGCTTCTGTTCTTCACATGAGGAGTACTAGTTCATACTGGTTGCAAGTAGTACAACTACACTGTAGCAACAGTACACTAGTACTCTAGCCCTGCTTTTTACTGCGTTGCTTTTTGATCGAGTAGACAGGGCCAAGTCCCTTTTCTGACTGTTCTCTGATGAAGCCCCTTCTCTATCCGAAGCCCCCCCAGCTCCATGAGGCAGGCTTCGATCTAACATCTTCGAGGGCTTCGCTTGAGCTTCGACTTCACTTTTGTGTACTCTGTTTCTAGCTTCGAAGTACTTTTTGAGCTTTGTCAGCTTGACATACATCGACCGTCTGTGCGAAGGTATACTCTGACTCGAGCTCTTCAAAGTCCATACTTCGACAGGTCTCGAAGTTTGTCTCTCTGATAGACTTCGCTCGACGTGTTGTTTTGCTGTTGTCTTTTCCGAAGGTCTCAGTTTGTGTGTTCGAAGTTTGTCTTTCGAAGTTAGCCCTGGGGTCGAAGGATATCACTTCATTTATCACACCTCGACCAAGCTAGCTTCGAAGGTTGTGTGTAGGCTTCGATTTCGTCTTGCTGCCGTGTGCAAGGCTTCGCTTATCTTTCGAAGGTTGACTTTCTATGTATTGTGTTCGAAGTTGTCTGTTCGAAGTTTAGGCTTCGAAGCTCACTGTTTGAAGCAAGCTTCGACACTGTCATACTTTGCTCCGAAGCATACTTCGCACTCTGGCACACGAACTAGGCTAGACTCAACACACCTTTGTCACTTCATTGACAACCTTCACTAGACTTTGTCAGAGACCTCCGAAGCAGTCTTCGACACTGCAAAGCTGTCTTCGACACTGCGAAGCAGGCTTCGACACAGCGAAGCAGGCTTCGCCAAGTTCCGAACAGGAGACAAATTTGAACAGTAACTTCTCATCTCTCTATACATTCACTTAGATCATCCATTGAGAAGTTTGTGACCTGCCATGTCTTAAATATTTGTTTATCTGCCTATTAGCACTATTCTTGGTGTTTCTCCTTTTTGACACCTGTTGATTCTAGGCTAGATACTTTTAGACTTAGGCTTTCTGTTCGCATTCTGCTGCTTAATCTTTTGAGGTGCGTTGGGTGTTTGGGAGCAGGCCATTTGTTCGAAAGAATTTTTAGGCGCCCATTCACCCCGCTCTGGTTGCTACTTTCGGTCCTACAACCTCTCCCCATAGTTGGAGCAACCAGAGCTACCTCTTCCATCGGAGCGTCACCCTCCATCGGAGTGGACCTCTCCACAAGAGTGACCCCTTCTACTAAAGCAACTCCAATGGAAGTAGACTCCGCTGCCGGAGACACTTCTTCTACTGGAGCCTCGACCCTAGCCGGAGCAAAATTCTCCGTCAAGGCTCTGTCTCAGGTCGGAGCCATGTTTCTCCTCGAAGCATCTACAGACATAAGGTATTTGTGAATCATCTAAAAGATATTGCCAATATAGTAAATTTTTTTCAGGTATGATGAATAAAGAAGTAAAGACCGATAGATTACCTCCATCTAAATTTTGAGGCAGGATTACGGGATCCCCTAGATACTCGTACAGTATGAGGTACTCCTCGATGTCCTACCCCAAAGTTTGGGTTGGAGTGGCGGACGTAGAGGCCCTTACCTCCGTCACCACTACTCCGATCACTAGCAAATCTGAGCCCACCAGCTCCGCTCCCTGAACCCCTGTGGGCTCAGTTCGGACTACCTCCTCCTCTTCAGCATCTGGCATTGCTCCGACATCAACCTGAGGTGGATCCTCGGTTTCAGCCAAAGAATCCCCCTCACCACCCTCAATGAGTAGAGCTTGGAGCTCCCTCCCCATTCAGGCATCCGAAGTCTCCTCCTCTTCGGACTCCTCCAAAGAAGAGCTCCGAACATCTAGTGAATGTGGAGAAACCGAAGGAGATGGGAGCTTAGGAGGACCTAGTCTTCACGGCTTTGGAGGACCTAGTAGCAGCTTTCGTCTTTGGAGGACCTAGGAGGACTCCACCTTTTTCATTGTAGTCTTCACGGCTTTGGAGGACCTAGTAGCAGCTTTCCACTTTTGAGGAACTAGCCCCGCTGCATCAAAGCTTGGAAGAGGAGGGGCTTCAATTCCGATTGCACTCCACACTCGGTTGGAGCGTTTCGAGCTCCCGACCAGCTCCACCCTCCATTGCTTCTCAACTGCAGTGCGGGCCCTAAGCACCCTCTCCGCTGCCCAAGCTATTTGCTTTGTAGCTAGCGCCAATGGAGCCACTAAAACAAGGTAATAATATATTAAGAAAAATTGCAGATATCCTATAAAATTAATTTAAGTGCAGGAGATATCGAACTGTTACCTAGCGAGTTTGAAGCGATCTCTCGAAGCTCCCCTTCTCAAAGCTCATGTGCTTGGCGACTGAAGACAACAACCCAAGTCGTGTAGAAAGCAGACTTGAGTCCGAGGTAACCTCCGCCTCCCTCATGTACTAGATCTCTTGTAGGGGCCCCGCAAGGCCGGAGTCTTCACCATCCTCAACATAAAACCACCAGAGTATCCAATCGGAGTACCACCGGTCTTTGATCACCTTCGCTGGGAAGTTCTTAAGTGCCCCTTTCAGAGCTAGAAGTTGACACTCCCGAAGCCACCAGCAGCTTGGAATCTCCATGCCCGTCATGTGGCCTAGGTTGGCACGAAGCTTCATGGTTCGCCGCGAACACTTCGGACCTTCCTTCACACCCTTCGGCTTGGAGGGCCTACTCGAAGACTGCCAGCCTAGCTATTGCATTCGGAGATAGCTGTTGTAAGGTGACATGGAACATCTCCAATACGTCTATTAAGAAATTTATTGAAGGGAGCCCATGTCCCACTTCGAAGAAGGCTTCGAATACGATGACTTCTCCGCTCCTCGGTGCCGGTATCACTTCTTCTCTAGTGATTCGAGTCCTCATTCCCGGTCCTAGTCTTCCGCTCACTACCTCCTCGATGCACTCCACCGTGCAGGTCGATCGCCCGAGGATGAAGGTCTGCTTCAGCGGCTTCATCGACGATGGGCGGAGTTCTCGTGGATCCTTGGGCCAAGTGCCCCCTGGAGCTCCCGCCATTGCTGCCACCACCGATGCTAGCCAAGCTTGCCGTTGCACCAAGGTTACAACCGCCGTAGGAACTCTTGGAGTTGTTCTCGCCATCGGTGGAGCACTCGAGAGTTCCGGAGAGTAAGGGCAAAAGAAGAAAGTATAGAAATGTCGAAGCGCAAAACCTCTATAAAAACATTTCACCACTGATCACCTTCCTCTTTTATAACTGCTCCGTCCTCGTTCAGCACGAATCACGCATGTTTTAACCTTTGCAGATTCAACCCGTGTCAATGATAGGTGGGGCCAAAGGTTGAAAGAATGTGAACCCGTGGTAAACTTTTATGGTTGTTGCTTTCTCGAAAGGCCTAGCGGCTATTTGAGGGATAACGGTACAAAAGTAACAGCTCTTTGCGGTTTACTGCCGTTATAATGGTTCAATTTCCTTTGGATTAATCATACGGAGGTCCAAGTTCGAAGCCCGGTTTTTATTCATCTCTGACACCAAGGATGCTTCAAACGGTTATAATACCTTGCATTTTTTCTAAGGTTCTTAGCATGAAAATATTTCTTGCACATACTACTCTCCTTGTTGTACATGCCGTCTAGAGAAGCGTATTCAAGGTGCTACTGTTGGGGGAAAATACTTCATCCCCATGATCCTCGAAGATTCTAGGAAAATACATTATGCAATGAAGATAAAGGCAATTCTTAGTGTCGGAGCCCAAGACCCCCTCCGAACTGAAGGGCTCGAAGATGAAGGGTCCGGCCATGCTTCAGTCCGAAGAGACCTTCCGAAGAGTTTCTCGTCTATAGTGAAAAACAACCAGAAGGATGGGACATCTACTTTATCAACATCATTTGAGCATGTTTTACCATATTAACCCTATAAGGGATACCAAAATAGTATCCACTATATCGGTTGTAATTAAGGGGTAAAAAAGTCTTTTCCATAGAGATTTTACATATAAATACCCCCCTTCTTGTCCTGTAAGAGGGATCGAATATTCAGATATTCAAATACAAACTTCGAACTATTCCGAGCAATTATCTTATTCGGAGGCTTGAGATAGTTCGCATTCGCAAACACTTCGTTTGTCGGTTCTTGGTCTTATAGAACCTATTAACGTAATCCGTTGCGCCAACAATTTTTTCTCTAAACAATTTTAATTTTTTATCACATCATCTATGGATCATATCGTAACAACGTAACAAGTCTTGTCTTTTTTAGAATTCATTTGATTTTTTGAGAATTAAAAAACTATAAAGATACATATTGTCGATCGAGTGTCGCAACCTAGATTTTTGATGATGGATTTAAATTTATTTGATAATAACTAAAAATAGAGACAAAAAATGAATATGATTTTTATATAAATTCTAGTTAATTATTTCATGTGCTCATAGTTCAAATTTAACTTATTGTGACTTTGATCATAGAAATACATCTAATGAAATAAAAATAGTAAACTGACCCAACAAAATACCAATTTTAAAAATTTGATAAGTTATGATGTATTTTGATTGTTAAAAAAAATCAAGTTTAAACGAGGATTTAAACATCAATAAAAAAGTGTTGGAAAATTTAAAAAGTATTGTTGACATGAAAATGCGCCAACACACTGACGTTGATTAGCTGATCCAAAAGCATGCGACCGTCTCAAGGATAAACCCTAAAACGCCATGAGACATCGACGTCACGTTCTGACGACCCTTAAAAAGTGGTAAGGGGAAACAGAGTCGCTAGCCAATCAAATGAATATTTAGAAATAAAGTTCGATTAACCGAAGTGTGAATAAAAGATAATAAAGCAAACCAGCCAGCCTAAGTCTGGTTTAGATATGTAGCAAAGAGAGTCTGAAACGTCCCAAAGTGGCTTCGATCTGCTGACCGGTTGGACCAGAGTAGAACTCTATATCAGACTGACGCCTGCGAAGGGGTCGCCGAAGATAGCTTCGATGTTCTGGTGCGAATCGGGCTCCTAGTGGTCAGACCGAGGGGAGACGTCCGGTCGGATCGAGGGCTTTGGCGTCATGGAGTTCGGTGTGGAGTCTACTTTATAGGGGTTCTCACCGAAGAGGGCTTCTGCATGATGGCGAGGGGTGCTTTGGCACAGAGTGGTTCACTTCGAAGAGGTCCGGTCGGACCAGCAAAGGTCCCTCGGTCACACCGAAGAATGGCTTCGAGCATGCTGCCTCGACGCACGCATTGCGAAGGGCTGTGAAGACCGTGTCGGCAACAGCCTGACGGCCCAACACGAAAATGTTCGGTCAGACCAGCGAGGCCCTCTCGGTCTGACCGACAGGCTCCGATCTGATTGCCTAAGGGCTCCGGCGTCCTTATAGATGAATATCAATCACCCCCAAACTTATTGTCAATGATTTTTAATGTGATTCCCCTGCAAAACAATAAGAGATCAAGTTCGATCCAGCCTAAAGTACGTACTCCCAAGAGTAGCAATAAAACCGATAAAGATGATAAAAATCTGTTTTGTGGATTAAACGTGAGATTCACGAGCGAATCAACAAGGGTTACCGTGATTTCGATGTGGTGAACGAAGGGCTTTCAGCACAATCCCATGAAGATGGGCGTTCCTTAGCTAATCCTAGGGCAAGGAAGTATATTGAAAGGTAAAAGAATGATTCAAAGCAAGGGCTTTGTGTTGACATGAAAGCAGGGGTCCTCTT
Source organism: Zizania palustris (assembly GCA_019279435.1). Taxonomy (NCBI): domain Eukaryota; kingdom Viridiplantae; phylum Streptophyta; class Magnoliopsida; order Poales; family Poaceae; genus Zizania; species Zizania palustris. Next base: position 1,158,414 of record JAAALK010000287.1, read on the forward strand.
GAATCAGCCTCACACCTTTATTTATATGCACTGGTCTTATGTTTCCCGACTCCTAAACTGAGTCAGATTCGACCAAAAGTGGTTAGGATTTGTTTATAGATAAAAACAGCCCGGAATCAAACTATATCTCTAAACCTAGACTTCGGACGGTCTGACCGGACCCATTTACCGAAACATGATATTTTGATAATTTTAATCATTAATGCCAAATTTGGGTGTCAACACATGCCCCCTTGCCTTTTAGCAAACTTAGTGAGTTAAAAGCACACTGGGCTAAGGAATATACGGTCCATATTGACCTTATGTTTCCCAGGTGTTGTTTTGTGAGTTGCCAAAAGCACCTAAAATGAATTCGCCTACCAAATCATCCATTTCATAACTCAATGCATGTGAATTTGATGAGGATGATTTGCACAAACTACTAATAAAACGAGGGGACTTAAGCGCCGGATTTTCCCCAAAATCATCCTTTAGTAATTTTACTTGTCTTGCCTCCTAGGTCCCTAGCGAGGACTCGGTTCCTACTCATCGAGGGTAGAAGCTGGCTTGCCATCCAACTCGGTCTCCACACTTGGCGTGTCCTAGATACAGTTGTGGACTCACCGGGTGGTCTACCTTTGCATTCTTCGGCCTCATTTTCTCTAAGATACTTGCCACGAAGATGTTGCAATCGCCTCTTTTGGGACTTAGTTATCCCGGGAGGCACCCATGAAGCTTGCGTCTTGGTTCTGGGCATCACAAATTTGCTACCAGAACTTTCGGCCGAACGGGGTGTACCTGGAACGGCCTTAGATACCTACGGGCCAAACTCATGCTCCTGTTGAGGGTTCAACATCTTTGGCGGGGGTGGCCGAGGGCATTTGTCCTCAGCCCTTCTCTTATGCCTCTAGAGAAGCATCCCAAAAGTTACATTCGGCTTTTTGCGGGATTTAGCCGAAGATAGTTTGTCGACATTTACTTTCCACACTCCTACCTTATGGTTCTTTGGTATGACCATGCATGTGCGAGGCTTCCCAATGACGACTGCCTTTCCTTTAGATGACTCGTCCTATTCGGGGCGAATCAGTACCTTCTTCCCGTTAAGATCAATGTTGTTTACGGGAAAGGGATCATTATATAGCTACATTCTAGGGCTAGAATCTATCTTCAATCGCCCTTCAACTATGGTCGATTGAACTTGTCGACGAAAAACATTGCATTCATTAGTAGAATGGGAAAGCGAATCATGCCACTTATAGTACATGCGTTTCTTCAAGTCGTCGGCAGATGAATGACGTGAACTTAGGGCAACATGAGGAGCTTTCTTTTCAACAGAAAATCAAATAGTTTATCGCACTTCGTCACATCAAACAAGTACTTAACTTCATTGGGCCGACTCTTATCGGGAGACGGCCGTAATTCGGAGCACGTGATTGTTTTAGATCCACTGGGCCAGGTCCATTCGGTCGTGTACATGTCAGCCGAATCTTCTTCTCCTGATAATTCTTCTTTGGAGTGCTCCACGATGTGCAGCTCGGCCTTAGGCTCACTAAAAACTTTGACATACCTTTTGCCCTTGGCTCGGCCTTCCTGGTCCAGAGCCTACTGTAAACCTGACTAACCTTGAGGAAGTTTCGGCCATCTAGCTTTTCCTTAATTTTAGAATGCAAATCATTGAAAGCTAAGTCGGCCAGATCCTTCTCAGAGATGTTTAAACTAAAACATCGGTTCCTAGTGTCCCGGAAGAACCTAATATAGTCAAAGACACCCTCATTGGTATTATGTTTAATTGATGTGAAATGTGAGAGCCTAAGTTCGGTTTGTCTAGTGTAAAAATAATTGCGGAATATTTGTTCTAACTGGGCCCAAGTCTAGATGGAGTTCGGTGGTAGCGCTGAAAACCAAGTGAAAGCAGTGCCGAACAGCGATAAGGAAAATAATACGAGGTTAAGCGCATCCGACCCGGTTGCTTCACCACACTATGCTAGAAATTGGCCTATATGCCCCAGGGTGGTCTTGCTACTCTCGCCATCAAACTTGGTGAACTTAGGTAACCTAAAGCCACGACGATTTGGGATGGCATCGAAATGGTTTGGGTACGACTTATGGTAAACCCTAATCGGATCCTGAGGCACATAACAAGTGCATTCCCTAACAAGCGTGTGAATTTGCTCGTCAATATCCTCTATGCTTCTGGCCTGCACGCGTCTCTCATGTGGGGGCGTGACACGTGGTGGTATGTCGGGATGTCGGTCGTGCATTCCCTCCTATCATGCCGGCTCATGATAAATGGGATGCTCTGGCATACGCGGGTATGCGGGAGAAGGAGGTGCGGGTAGCGTGTGAAAGGGCAGTGTGGGCACAAGCGATGTGTACTAAAATAGGGAGGTCGTACCGGCCATAGGGACGGTTTGACCGTATGCACATTGGCTAGTCAGACCAGCCTTGTAGCCAGTCTGGCTGTAAGTATATGGGTCAGCCAGACCAGCTTGGTGGCCGGTCAAACCGACTGTCATCAGTGACGGTGCCTGGTACGTGCTGGTTTGGTTGGCCCAAGGGCCATTTGACTGACATTGGTGTGCCTAGCCTTAGCCCCAAAAATTGGAGTTGTATATGTAAGGGCCTTTCTGGTGCTCCCATCGATTCTACTGTGTATGTGGTGCGCTAGGGGTAGGCTAGAAATCGGGGTGTGAGAAACAGCCTCGGAAAACCCGAATCTCCTAAACATCGCTTCCATTTCAGGCCCTAGTCGATTTGAAAATATAGCACTAACGGTCTGATCCACTATAGCGACTATCTCATGTCTAATCTCTAAGGGGGATAAAGACGGGAGGGATGGTGGTGGTACCTTGTTTCCGAAGGGGTATGGGATGTCGATGTCACGCTTGACGAAGCCTGTGCGAGTTTTCGTGTAGCGCGTGAGCATGAGGGCGTGGAATTCCTTTGTCATGGCTTCGATCTCGGCCCGATCCTCTTTGGGGATGTCCGCAAGAGTGGGGCCCGAGTCCATCGGCTATAGGGTCACTGTTGCCGTAGTCGTAGTAATTGTGGCCGATGAACCCACATCCGATGTAGAAGTGCTTGTCATGTCAATGTCATCTCCACTGGAGTCGCCAAAAAGTGTGTTAACATGAAAATGTGCCCACACATTGACGTTGATTCGATGATCCAAAAGCGTGTGGCCATCTCAAGGATAAACCCTAAAACGTCGCGAGATGCCGATGTCGTGTTCCGACGACCCTTAAACAGTGGTAAGGGAAAATGGAGTCGCTAGGAAATCAAACCAATATTTTGACATAAAGTTTGATTAACCGAAGTGTGAATAAAAGATAATAAAGAAAACCAACCAAACTAAGTCTGGCTTAGATCTGTAGAGAAGGGACTCTACAGCGTCCTAAAGGGGCTTCGTCCTACTGAGCGGTCAGACCAGAGTAGAACTCTTGGTCGGACCGACGCTTCCAAAGGGCTCACCGAAGATAGCTTCGGCGTTCTGGTGCGAAGCAGGCTCTCGGCGGTTAGAGCGATGGAAGACGTCCAGTCAAACCAATGGCTCCAGTGTCATGGATTCTGGTGCGGAGTCTACATCGGAGGGGTTCTCGCCAAAGATGGCTTCGACATGATGGCTAAGGGTGCTCTAGCGTAGAGTGGTTCACTGCGAAGAGGTCCGATCGAAGCAGCAAAGGCCCCTTGGTCGGACCAAAGAATGGCTTCGGGCGCGCGGCCTCGGCATGAGCGTTGCGATGGGCTGCGAATACCGTGCTGGCAACTGCCTGATGGCCCAGCACGGCAACGTTCGGTCAGACGGGTGAAGCCCTATCGGTCGGACCGACATGCTCTCATCTGATCGCCTAAGAGCTCTGGTGACCTTATAGATGACTATCAATCACCCCCAAACTTCTTGGCGATGATTTTAGAGGTGATTCCCCTACAAAACAATAAGATATCAAATGCAATCTGGCCTAAAGGCCGAACTCCCAACAGTAGCGATAAAACTGATAAAGACGATAAAAATCCATTTCGTGGATTAAACGGGAGATTCACGAGCGAATCAACAAGGGTTACCCTGATTTCGACGTGGCGAACTTAGTTCTTTCAGCGCAAACCAACGAAGATGGACGTTACTTAGCTAATCCTAGGGAAAGTAAGTAGATTGAAAGATAAAAAACAATTCAAAGTGAGGGCTTTGTGTTTATATGAAAGCGGGGGTCCTCTTGAATTGGCCTCACCCCTTTATTTATAGGGGCTGGTCTCATGTTCCCCGACTACTAAACTAAGTCGGATTCAGCCAAAAGTGGTTAGGATATGTTTATAGATAAAAACAGCCCAGAATCAAACTCTATCTCTAAACATAGACTTGAGCCGGTCTGACAGGACCCATTGGGCCGATCTGACCAAGCCTATATGGCCAGTCGGACCGGCCTACCATGGCCGGTTGGACCGGCCTGTATCGGGGAAGGCATTTTTTCGGCACAATTTACCAAAGCTTCATATTTTGATAATTTTAACCATTAATGCCAAATTTGGGTGTCAAAAAGTACATAACAACAAAAATGAAAAAATGGTTGGAGCAGCAAAGCTAGAACCCAAAACCGCTTGTCAGCAGGGAGGCTCAAACCTCAAACTGCACGTCCCAAACAGAGAACCCCACACCACTACGCTATGAGCACTTTCTCAACATATTTGGAAACAAACGTTAGATAATACCTGATGCACCTCACTTATTTCCATTTAAATCCTAGAAATACACTTAATAAAATATAAATAGAAAATTGATGTAGAAAAATACCAATTTTTGCAATTAGGATAGTTGTGTTGTATTTTGATTGTACAAAAAGATTCGTGTTCAAAGAAAGATTCAACTATTGATTTTACTTAGTTGTGTACAATTTCAATTCAAATGAAATCCAACTTAGTTGTGTACATTTCCAATTCAAATGAAATCAAACTTAATTGTTTACAACTCCTATTCAAATGAAATCCAACTTAGTTGTGTACAATTCCAATTTAAATGAAATCCAACTTAGTTGTGCACAATTCATATTCAAATGAAATCTAACTTAGTTGTTTACTACTCCAATACAATTGAAATCCAACATAATTGTGTATAATTCCAATTCAAATGAAATCAAATTTAGTTGTGTACAACTCTAGTTCAAATGAAATCCAACTTAGTTGTGTACATTACCAATTCAAATGAAATCATAGTTAGTTGTTACAACTCCAATTCAAATGAAATCCCACTTACTTTTGTACAATTCCAATTAAAATGAAATCCAACTTAGTTGTGTACAACTCCAATTCAAATGAAATCCAACTTAGTTGTGTACAACTCTAGTTCAAATGAAATCCAACTCAGTTGTGTACATTACCAATTCAACTGAAATCAAACTTCTCGTCTTCTCCCAAGCGATGCACTGCCCTTCTCCTAGGTGCCCTGCTCTGCCCTCCATCCATGGCACCCCCTGAGGAGCCATGCTGAATAGCGTGGGCCTCATGGCTCCAGATGTGATGAGTCATTGTCAATGATAGTCAAAGATGACAGATGAAGAGAGGAGATCTGCTGTTTTATGGGCCGCATGTGACTCAGGTACACGGGCAGCGAGCGACTGTCGAGCTGAGAGAGCTGCGAAGTCAGGCTGGCCCAATCCGGGTACATGGGCCAGAAGCAGTAGAAGACCCACTGGGCTGTTGACCAGGATTGACTCAGGTACACGGGCGGTGAGTGATTGCCGGGCTGAGAGAGATACGGAATCGGGCCGGCCCCTTCTCTGTTCGAAGCCCCTCAGCTCCATGAGGCAGGCTTCGATCTAACATCCTCGAGAGCTTCGCTTGAACTTCGAACTTCATTTTGTGTACTGAGTTGCTAGCTTCTAAGTATTTTTAAACTGTCAGCGTATCATACTTCGAACGTCTGTGCGAAGGTACTCTAACTTGAGCTCTTCAAAGTCCATACTTCGACAGGTTTCGAAGTTGGCTTCGAAGCTTGTCTTTCTGTTATACTTCGCTCAGTGTTTGCATTTGTCTTCTTCGAAGGTCCTTGATGTGTTTGTTCGAAGGTAGAGTGTAGGCTTCGTTTTGGTTTCTCTGTCGCATGTCAGCCTTCGCTTCTCTTTTCGAAGGTTGTTTGTCTGTGCGTTGCGTTCTAAGTATTCTGTTCGAAGGATAGACTTCGAAGCACTCGGTTCGAAGCTAGCTTCGATACTTCCGTACTTAGCTTCGAAGCATCTTCGGTCTTTTGCCTCCTCGAACTAGGTTAGACCTAACCTCCTCGGCAGACTTCGACCAGCGAAGCAGGCCTCGACCTCCGAAGCAGGCTTCGACCCAGCGAAGCAGGCTTCGACACTGCGAAGCAGGCTTCGACCAGCGAAGCAGGCTTCGCCAAGTTTCGAACAGGAGACAAATTTCAAACGGTAACTTCTCATTTCACTCCTTGAGCATTTATACTGAGAAGTTTATCTTGCCTTGTCTTTTGTATACTGTTTATCTGTCCATTAGCACTATATTGATATTTCTCTGTTTTTAAACATCAGTTGCTTCTAGATTGATACCTTTAGACTTAGGCAATCTGTTCGTTCTTAGCTGCTTAGTCTTTGAGGTGCGTTGGGTATTGGGAGTAGGCCATTGATTCGAAAGAATTTTTAAGGCGCCCATTCACCCCCCCCTCTAGTCGCTACTTTCGGTCCTACAAGTGGTATCAGAGCTTGGTTAGGGTTTTTCTGTACCTTAACCGGTTCTAAACCCCAGTAGTGATCATGACTTCTCTTGGCAAGGTCCCGTCCTTGGAAGCCTATGGCTATAACTATTGGAAAACTCGCATGCGAGCCTATCTCATGAGCCAGGGCACGGACATCTGGGACATTTGTGTTCACGACACGTTTGTCATTCTGGCAGTTGCTGAGCATGGTACTCCTGGTATCATTGCCCAGCATCTGAGCAATAATAAAGCCATGAACATTCTCTTTTCTGGTTTAGGTCGCACTGAGTTTCAGCGTGTGAGCCATCTCTCCACTGCGAGAGAGATCTGGGCTACCCTCAAGGCACACCATGAGGGAACAGCCCAGGTCAATGCTCGGCTCTATCAGACCTACCGGTGTGAGTACGAGAACTTCACACAGAAGCCGGTTGAATCTGTTGAAGCTTTGTTTGGTCATTTTCAGTCGATCATAAACAAGCTTCGAGACAACAAGGCTGATGGTGCTCAGTTAGTCTTAGATCTTGAGCAGGCGCTCAAGGTTCTCCATACCTTGGACCCAAAGATCAGGGAGATCAAGGTATCTTCTATCATTGAGAGTACTTCTTATGATACCTTGACCATTTCTGATTTGTTTAGCAAGCTGAAGGCTACTGAGGTTGATCTCCAGCTGAGATCAAATCTCACTGGTTCTAGATCGAAATCTCTGGCCCTTGCTACACCTTATGTTGATCCCTCTTCTGTGAGCTGTGCTGGGTTCTCTTTGATGTCTATCACTGAGGACCAGCTTGAGTTGTTGGGTGATGATGATTTGTGTCTTTTTAACAACCGGGTGCATCGTGTCTATGACAAGAGAATGTTCAAAATACATGGCACAAAATCCGGATGCTTTGAGTGTGGTGATCCAGGACACTTCATCGCCGACTGCCCCAAGCGCAATGGACACAAGAAGGGCACCGGTGGCAGCTTCCACGACTCCGGCAAGCACGACAGCTCTTCCTTCAACAAGGGCAAGCCGAAGACCAGATTCTTCAAGAAGGCCCTGAAGGACTACCGGCGAGAGAACAAGAAGCGCGACAAGGCCTTCTTCGTGAGATGGAGAAGAGCTACTCCAAGCGGTCCACGTCTTCTTCTTCTTCTTCATCGAGCTCAAGCGATGAGGAGATCGCCATCAGGAAGGGGAAGGACAAGGACGATCCGGCGAGCCTCTACTTCATGGCTTTCGGGGACAAGCCGAAGAGCCGCTCACACCAGCGTCGAAGATCCCGCAAGAGCTTCTGCTCAATGGCTCTTGGGGATAAGGAAGAAAAGAGATCCTCCGACGACTCCGACGATGACAACGAAAAGGTATCATCCTATGAACTCGAAATCATTGATTTACTTGAAAGCAATCGTCAGGAGTTCAAATATCAGGAAAAACTGCTTAGGGGGGCTAAGAAGAGGATAGATGAGTTTGAGAGTGAGCTTGCCATGGCCAACGGCAGAATTGAGAGTCTATCTTCTTCCCCTTGCTTGGGTGATAGCAGGGAGTGCCCAAAGTGTGAGGTGCTTCTGTGTGACCTGTCGACTCTGAAGTCCAGCTACACAGAAAGGGTTGATGAGAGGGACGCTTTGGCCACTAAGCTTGAAAGCGCTCAGCTGGAGCTGAAAGATGCTCAAGCCACTATCGTCGCACCCTGTGCTGATTGCCCATCTCATCTAGTTGTCTTAGCTGAGCTGAAAGCCAAGGGCGATGAGCATTTAGGGGATTTGGAGAGAGTGAGAGCTGAGCTAGCACAGACTAGGCTAGAGCTTGAGGCACTGTCAGTTCCACCCACTGTCTGTGAGAACCGCCTGTCTCTTAGAATGGAGTTGATTAATCTGAAAGCCGAGAAGTCTGTTCAAGTAGAGAGTGAGTGTGAGACCTGCTTGTCTCAGGTGGAGGTTCTAGCTTCCTTGAGAGAGGAGCTAGCAGATTCTCAGAATGAGAACTTTTATCTCCGTTCTATCCTGAGTTGGATCAGTGCCAGAGAGCCTCAGCTCGGCATGATGATCCAGCAGTTCAAGAGGCAGGATGGGTTTGGAGTAGGTTATACCTACACCAAGGCTGACTTTGAGAGTGCTATTAGCCGGGCAGTGGAGTGGAGTAAAATGACTCTAGAGCAGAGGTATCCCAAGACTCACTCCACTGAGTCTTCCCAGGCTTGTCAGCCCAAGGATGGAGTGATCCATGAACCACCTAAAGCTCCACCCAAGAAACCTATCTGGGTCCCAAAGCCCAAATACCTCCACACTTCTCTTGACTCTCTTCCTGGACCGTCTCAACCCAAAAAGATTACACCGAACACCACTAAGACGAAGAATCCCAAGCCTCAACCACACCCCAAGAAGCCCACCTATCATTGTGAGTACTGTCAGAGAGACGGGCATCTTGCGGAGTTTTGCTTCAGGAGGAAGCGGGTTGAGAGAGTAGAGAGGGCTCGTGGTGGTCAGGAGCAGTTCTACCAGCAGGGTGGTAGACTGCGTGTTCCTCGACGCGGGGAGAGGCTGGAGGCCAGGCCGCGTCGTGTAGGTGGTGGTAGAGGAGACGGCTTTGGTGCTCGTGCTCCAGTTGGTGGTGGTCGTTCCGGCAGAGCTCCAGGCCGTTTTGGCTACGGTTCTGGACCTCGTAGCCAAGGCTTTAGGCAGAACCGAGGACCGCGCTTTGAGCCGCGTTTTGGTCCGAACTTTCATGATGATTTCTGCTTTCCGTCTTTGAGCAGATGGCTCGACACTAGTTTAGCTCCTTTGCTAAATCTGGTGCCGGACCATTTGCTCCCACTTACAGCCACTGATTGTGCAGGATCAAGGACTGGAGGATGTTTGGATCATGGACTCAGGATGCTCTCGCCACATGACGGGACATCGCAGATGGATCTCCAGTCTCACTCCCCCAAGCTCCAAAGAATACATCACCTTCGGGAACAGTGGTCAAGGGAAAGTAAGTGGCATTGGCTCAATTCGCATTACAGATCATTTTTCTTTGAAGAATGTTGCTTTGGTTAAAAATTTGAACTTCAATTTGATTTCTGTTTCGCAACTTCTTGAGGATGGTTTGGAAGTGCGTTTTAAGAAGGGAAATTCTTCTGTGTTTGATTCTAGAGGGTCTTTGATTTGCTAGATTTTACCATTTGGTAATGTTTTTCGAATTGACTTCTCTAGTTCTTTTGGCCCTTCTCGCTGTTTGATTGCTGGATCCTCCTCTGAGCTCTGGAAGTGGCATTGGAGGTTAGGTCACTTGAGTTTTGATCTGCTAGTCAGGTTGAGCTCTATGGACCTCATCCGAGGATTGCCCAAGCTTAAAATGGAGAAAGATCTAGTTTGTCATCCATGTCGTCATGGGAAAATGGTTGCCGCTTCTCACTCACCTGTGACTCAGGTGATGACTTCGTATCTGGGCGAGCTTTTACACTTGGACACTGTTGGTCCAGCTCGGGTGCGCTCAGTCGGTGGGAAGTGGTACGTGCTTGTAATTGTTGACGATTTTTCTCGATTCTCGTGGGTTTTCTTCTTGGAGTCTAAGGATGAAACTTTTCAGTTTGTTCATGACCTGATTTTGAAGCTCAAGAATGAGAACAATGGTTGGATGTGAGCAATTCACTCCGACAACGGCTCTGAGTTCAAGAACTCTCAGTTCGTCAGCTTCTGTAGTGATCAAGGTCTGGACCATCAGTTTTCCTCTCCTTATACTCCCCCACAGAACGGCGTTGTAGAACGAAAGAACCGCACGCTAGTCGAGATGGTTAGGACGATGCTCGATGAGCACAGGACTCCTAGGCATTTTTGGGCTGAAGCCATGAACACGGCTTGCTATCTGGCCAACCGCATCTTTCTTAGAGCTTACCTTGGTAAGACATCATATGAACTGCGGTTTGGCAGACAGCCCAAGGTGAGCCACTTGCGAGCGTTTGGCTGCAAGTGCTTTGTTCTCAAGAAGGGAGGGCATTTGGACAAGTTTGAGTCTCGTTGCTGGGATGGTGTTTTTCTTGGTTATGCATTGCATTCTCGAGGTTTCCGTGTTTGGAAAATCGAAACCCAGCAGCTTGTCGAGACTTGCGAAGTTTCATTTGATGAGTCCTTGCCTTCTTCGACTCCTTCTTTTGAGCCTTCTGGTGATGATGAGCTCGGAGAGTCCATCTTCGAGGAAGATGAGGATACTCCTGCTGCTGATGAGGGTGGGCCTTCTGCACCCCCTGCAGAGCCCACACCTTCTGAGACTTGGACTGAGGATGTGGGTGGACCTCTGATCACTTCTTCCACTACGATCGAGCCCCCTCAGTCGAGTCCAGAGGTGCCAGCTGCTGACTCCGGTGAGGTGACTTCAGATCACCAGGGAACCCGAGCAGTTCAGCGTGATCACCCCTTAGAGCTCATCGGTGATTTGACTGAGAGAACTTTGCATTCATCTAATGCCTCTCTTGCTGTGTTTGCTGAATCTGCTTTTGTTGCATCTTTTGAGCCCAGAGATGTTTCTCGTGCTCTTTCTGATTCAAATTGGATTAATGCTATGCAAGAAGAGCTTGAGAATTTTGTCCGCAATCGGGTTTGGACATTAGTTGAGCCGCCACCAGGATGCAACCCCATAGGCACCAAGTGGGTATTTAAGAACAAACAAGGTGAAGATGGGGTTGTGGTGTGCAACAAAGCTCGACTAGTTGCGCAGGGTTTTTGCCAAAAAGAGGGTATTCATTTTGAAGAAACTTTCGCCCTTGTTGCCCGTCTTGAGTCCATTCGCATTCTCTTAGCTTTTGCCGCTTCGAAGGGTTTTAAGCTTTTTCAAATGGACGTTAAGAGTGCTTTTCTGAACGGGTTCATAGAGGAGGAAGTTTATGTTAGGCAGCCCCCCGGCTTTGAGAACCCTAAGTTTCCTCGACAGGTTTTTAAGCTGCAAAAGGCTTTATACGGGTTGAAGCAAGCCCCCAGGGCTTGGTATGACCGGTTGAAGCAGTTTTTGTTGGGGAAGGGCTTTGTGATGGGTTCAGTGGATAAAACTCTCTTCTTGCTCAGAGTTGCTTCAGATTTTTTAGTCGCTCAGATTTACGTGGACGATATTATTTTGGCGGTACTACTAATGATCTTGTGTCCAAGTTTTCTAAGCAGATGCACAGTGAGTTTGAGATGAGCCTCATGGGTGAGCTCAAGTATTTTCTATGGCTCCAGATCAAGCAGACCAAGGACGGCACTTTCATCCACCAAGGTAAGTACACTCGCGATATGCTTAAGAAATTTGACTTTGGTGGGGAGTTGAAGCCGCAGATGACCCCGATGGGCACATCTGGGGTCTGGACAAGGACGAGAGCGGCGTCAAGGTCAATGAAAGGGAGTTTCGAGGGATGATCGGCTCGCTGTTGTACTTGAAGTGGGGCTGTGTGCGCGCTTCTAGTCTTCACCTCGCGCGTCTCATCGGCAGGCTGTCAAGCGCATCTTCAGGTATCTCACTTATGCGCCCGATCTTGGTCTTTACTACTCAGCATCATCATCTCTTGATTTATCTGGCTTTTCGGATGCCGACTTTGGTGGGTGCCGGTTGGATCGCAAGTTGACTTCCGGTACTTGCCAATATATTGGTTCTTCTTTTGTCTCTTGGTCGTCTCGAAAGCAATCTGGAGTTGCACTTTCTACCACAGAGGCTGAGTATGTGGCTGCTGCTAGCTGCTGCTCACAATTGGTTTGGATGATTTCCACTCTACGAGATTTTGGGTTGTTCTTTCCTACCAGAGTTCCTTTGTTTTGCGACAGCACCAGTGCAATTAGTGTAGGGAAAAACCCATGTCTCCATTCAAAAACCAAACACATTGATGTGCGTTTTCATTTTCTGAGGGATCAATATGAGAAAGGTGTCATTGACCTTGTTCATGTTGATACCCATCATCAGTTGGCTGACATTTTCACCAAACCCCTAGATCAATCTACCTTTGAGCATTTACGAGGGGATTTGGGTGTTGTGTATCCTTTCTAGGATATTTTGCATCAATTTTCTTCTTCTTTACTCTTTCTTGAGTCTTTTTTTGTGTGTGTTCATATCTTGCATATTCACATATCACACCTTAGAGCTGCTTCTGTTATATGATTGAACTGCTTTACTTATTCTAGCTGGTACATGCTTTTGAATACTTGTCAATGATCATGCTTTGGTTCAGTTCACTTGATATGTTTGATATCTGTCATATGCATGGCTTTTATGCTTTAAAAACTTGAAGAATGATCACCATTGCTTCTGGTAACTAGCACGTGTAGGCTGAATGTTTTTGCTATCTGTTACATGCCTTGTAGCTAGTTCCTGACTTAGATGCAAACATGCAACTTGGACACCTTTCTGCTTTAAAACATGGAAGATCCAGGTGGGTTTGCTTTGTCGCATTGCATTGTTCTGGACTGCGTACCATAGCACTTTGGTATGAACTGGGACAATGTAGTGTTTGCCAAGACCAATGTCTTAAGCTTCTGATGGTCCAGTTCTGGCCTAGGCTTGACTTGGTCGGTCAGCATAAGGCTTGACACGCAAATAACCCCTGGCATTAGTGAAAAAGAGAAAAGAAAAAGCTTGAAAATTGAAATGATAACAAGTTTGCTGAAGCACTTTGATTTTGGACAATGCCTATCTTGGTAGATATCAGTTAGCTTTTGCATCTCATGCTTTACCTTGCTTGTTTACTGGAAAATGTGGTGATGCTTTTGTTTGCAAAAACTGAAAAATGTGTGCTAATGACTTTCTTTAGATATCATCTATTGCACTGACCATGCCATGTGTCTTAGACAGTATGTCTTTTGCTCTACTTGTTAGAGGTTGTAATTGCAGTCAATCATATCTGAGAAGCATGCTTTCTACACTCCACATGCACTCCAGTTAAATTCACTGCATATCTTGAGGGGGAGTTGCATTTTAGGGGGAGTCTGTGTCTCTTTTGCTTGATGAGTTCACTTGTCAACAAGGGGGAGAAAATTTGGGATCAGAGTTTAAGGGGGAGTGTCTGTCTCGCTTATTCTTACTCTATCGATATCCTTGTTGTTCTGAAATCGCACTCATTTTGAGCTTTTATGTTTTGGTTAACCATAATGACCACTTCTTGCTTTTGTTTGGCTTTCGGTCATTAGGGTTATACTTTTACTTTATTTTTCTTTGTTTTCTTGTGCTTTGTTTTCGTGTTTCCACATGTGTTAGCAGATTCTAAAGAGCTGAAGAAATGAAGTGTTGACAATGCACTCATCAAGGGGGAGATTGAGGAGCCATGCTGAATAGCGTGGGCCTCATGGCTCCAGATGTGATGAGTCATTGTCAATGATAGTCAAAGAGGACATATGAAGAGAGGATATCTGTTGTTTTATGGGCCGCGTGTGACTCAGGTACACGGGCAGCGAGCGACTGTCGGGCTGAGAGAGCTGCGAAGTCGGGCTGGCCCAATCCGGGTACATGGGCCAGAAGGAGTAGAAGACCCACTGGGCTGTTGACCAGGATTGACTCAGGTACACGGGCGGTGAGTGATTGCCGAGCTGAGAGAGCTACTGAATCGGGCCGGCCCAATCCGGGTACCTGGTGCAAAGTCGATGGAGGCTTTGTCAGTTTCGGCGCAAAACTGACAACCGTCGATCTTGTATCGGATTGTCCAGAGGAGAAGCCGTAGTCGCTACAAAAGCTTAGCTTCCGGATAAGTCATCTGTATCGCTAGGCCCACAGTCAGTCAGTCGTGTCTGTAAAAATTCCTAAGGGCAGTTTAGTCTTTTCCTTTATTCCCGCGTCTGTAAAAAACCCTAACGGGCTGGTGGAATATTCTAGGTCATTGGGCAGCCTATAAATAGGGCCCCAATCCCTAGGGTTGGACTACCCCTTTTGCTGAAATCATTGCCTACTCTATTGGGTCATTTTTGTCTCTCTCTCCTGCTGTGCGCCGCCAGGCTTCTTCTTAAGCCATTTCTATTACTACATCTTTGCTGTTCTTCATGTTGCTGTGAATCTTTGTTCCCTGTTGATTTCATTCGAAGTGCAGTGTTTGTTTTTGTGGAGTAAATCCTTTGGTCTACATGCGCAGCCTGAATTTATTCGGGAACAGAAGCTTCTCTGTTGCGTCGTTTGTGTTCTTCTGTGAGTACTAGTTCTTGCGCACTGTTGCAAGTAGTACTACTACACTGTAGCAAAAGTACACTAGTACTCTAGCCTTGCTTTTACTGCACAGCTTTTTGATCGAGTTGACAGGACTAAAGTCCCTTTTCTGTCTGTTCTCTGACGAAGCCCCTTCTCTGTTCGAAGCCCCTCAGCTCCGTGAGGCAGGCTTCGATCTGACATCCTCGAGAGCTTCGGTTGAACTTAGAACTTCATTTTGTGTACTGAGTTGCTAGCTTCTAAGTATTTTTGAACTGTCAGCGTATCATACTTCGAACGTCTGTGCGAAGGTATTCCAACTTGAGCTCTTCGAAGTCCATACTTCGACAGGTTTCGAAGTTGGCTTCGAAGCTTGTCTTTCTGTTAGACTTCACTCAGTGTTTGCATCCGTCTTCTTCGAAGGTCCTTGATGTGTTTGTTCGAAGGTAGAGTGTAGGCTTCGTTTTGGTTTCTCTGTCGCGTGTCAGCCTTCGCTTCTCTTTTCGAAGGTTATTTGTTTGTGCGTTGCGTTCGAAGTATTCTGTTCGAAGGATAGACTTCGAAGCACTCGGTTCGAAGCTAGCTTCGATACTTCCGTACTTAGCTTCGAAGCATCTTCGGTCTTTTGCCTCCTCGAACTAGGTTAGACCTAACCTCCTCGGCAGACTTCGACTAGCGAAGCAGGCCTCGACCTCCAAAGTAGGCTTCGACCCAGCGAAGCAGGCTTCAACACTGCGAAGCAGGCTTCGCCAAGTTTCGAACAGGAGACAGATTTCGAACGGTAACTTCTCATTTCACTCCTTGAGCATTTATACTGAGAAGTTTATCTTGCCTTGTCTTTTGTATACTGTTTATCTGTCTATTAGCACTATATTGATATTTCTCTGTTTTTTAACATCAGTTGCTTCTAGATTGATACCTTTAGACTTAGGCAATCTGTTCGTTCTTAGTTGCTTAGTCTTTGAGGTGCGTTGGGTATTGGGAGCAGGCCATTGATTCGAAAGAATTTTTAAGGCGCCCATTCACCCCCCCCCCTCTGGTCGCTACTTTCAGTCCTACACCCCCTCTCCCTCCCACCATGGCACCACCTCTGCCTACAACCACGACGCCGCCTCTACCTCTATATAGAACACCACGCTCGTTGACTCCTACGACATTATCTACAGCGCCAAACAAGGGAACTAGTGCTAGTGAGGATCATGCTCTCCTGGGCGCGACTAGATATGTTGAAGGCACCGTAGAGTTCGAAGACGAACAAGGGTTCAGTTATCCATACACCATGGGGTAAGTCTGTGGGATCGAAATGGCGACTAGAGGGGGGTGCATAGGCACCTCAACACTTACTTTCGAATGTGATGTCCTAATCAAATCACCCAACTGTTGGGGGAAAATACATCATCCTGAGGGTCCCTCCAGTTAAAAGATAAAGCCAATCTACTAAACCGAAGTTACAGTATTAACTCCGATTTAGTACATAATCAAGCTCAAAGAATCTATGCAGACTTATATTCGGAGTATGACTTCGAAGGTTAAATCTTCAAAAAGTTTATCTGCCAGCGAGGATGGAAGACTTATCTTCTTTCTGATTAGATTAGTCTTTTACCATTTTAACCCTATTAGGGGTACCGAGTAGTTTCCACTATGTCGGTTGTAATTGAGGGGTAAAAAGGTCTTTTCCTTAAGCTTTTTACCTATAAATACCCCCCTTCTTACCCTGTAATAGGCATCGAATACTCAATTATTCAATACACAACTTTGAATTACTTCGAGCTATTATCCAATTCAGAGGCTTGAAATAGTCCGCTTCACAAACACTTTGTTTGTCAGTTCTTAATCTTCGAAAACCTGTTAGCGTAATCTTTTATGCCAACAGTTGGTGCCGTCCGTGGGGAACCTAGTCCAAAAAATTTCGTTCTCTACCAATTTCTTAGAACCATGCCACCTAAGCGGAGCTCAGGTGGTAGTCCTACTCGGAGGTCCCCTCGGACCTCTGGAGCAAGATCATTGAATACAGTCGAGGTCGGAGGACCTTCAGTAGTTCTTCCACCTCAGACCCCCGAAGGGAATTCTATTCCTCGAAAATACAGAGTTCCTCCTCCAACTCCATCTATACTTCGACCAAATAGAGTCCCTCCTCCAACTCTGACTGTGCTTCAAACTAACATTTATAGTTATTAAGATCTGGAAGATCCTTCTAGAAGAAATGAAGACAGTCTTGGCGACATGGCGACCCAGATGACCAGTAGCCAAGCTGAAGTGGCGAGGTGGAGGCAAGAAGCCGTAGATAGGCTTCATTCTCAGGCCACCCCGGTCATTCCCAAACTTCCTCAAGACCACGACTCTCTTCTTTATCCTGAAGCCCCAGAGAACGCTTCCTTCGATAGCGAGTCTCCGGTGCATCTCGAGTTACAGAAAGTGTGCTTCGACCCTAAGTTTAAAACTTCGAAGCTCTGTAAGTACTCCGGAGAAAAGGATCCAAGGGAGTTCTCCTGTTCGTATGCTTTGGCAATTGAGGCCAGTGGAGGAGTCCGAGACACCATGGCCAAGTGTTTCCCCCTTGCTCTCGAAGGGGTTTCTTTGCATTGGTTCTAGTCCTTGAAGCCAGGATAAATTAGAACCTAGCAGCAGTTAAGGAGAAAGTTTATAAGTAACTTTTAGGGTACCTTCGTACCCCTATGTCTACAGGAAGTCTTTTCCAGGTGAAGCAGCTACGTGGGGAAACTTTAAGACAATTTTTCAAGCGCTTCGCTCATACGAAATCGCAAATACGGGGGTTGTCTACGTCATCCGTTGTTGATGCAGCCCAAGAGGGAGTTACCCATGTGGGCCTCCTTGATAAACTTCATCGAAAACAGATATCCTTTGTAGCACAGCTGATGGACTATTTCGAAGAATATGCTAGGTCAGAAGAAGGATGGCTCCGAAGAACAGCTTCAACTCCATCAATCCTGCAAGAAGTCAAGCTCAAAGTTAAGACTTCAACACCTTTGTAGGGGCCTAACATCGATGTGCAGCATGACAGGCGTCAGGGGAAAAAGCATCCTCGCTCCGAAGTCCTGAACATTGCTCCTCCGTAGAAATTTGCCCCTAGAAATCCACAAGATTTGGGAAGCAAGACCAGCGGCTGAAGGCCACCAAGGAAGCTGGTTGGCAAAGGCCGGGCCTTCTTTTGCTGCGTTCATGGTGAAAATCGGAGTCATGCTACTGATGCGTGCAAGTCTATACTTGCTTTAAGAGGCGAGTACCTTGAAAGGACCTCTGGTCAAGGCACTACTAACCGAGTCCCTTCCGAAGCACATCTAGAGCCTGTGCAGGCTGTGGCACATGTAGACAACTTCGACCCCGCAAGACAACCTCCGGTGGTCAATATTATGCCACCCCCGAAGCAAGAAGATGGCCAAGATCGGGCCAAAAGAGTATTCCTCCCCATTTCCGGAGGAGGGACACTTGGTAGTATGTTGAAGAGATAGTGAAGAGAATATGTCCGGGAAGTAGGCCATATTAGAACTTCATCATCTGTAGCTACCATGACCGAGTGGTCCCATGTGCCGATATCTTTCTCTATAGATGATGTAGCTGGCATAAAGTTTCCATATGCAGATCCCCTTGTTATTACTGCCGATATAGCAGGGACTGAAGTTCAGAGAGTGCTGATTGACGGAGGGAGTTCAACAGATATCATCTTCGTTCAAGCCTTCGATTAGCTCTGTATCTCTAGGAAACATCTCCTCCCCGCAGCTCATCCCCTGCAAGGCTTCACAGGACCTCCTCTTGATGCCCTCGGCCAGATAGGTCTAGAGGTTGGTTTCGGAGAGGGGCTCCTAGCAAGGACGGAGGAAGTAATCTTCGATGTTGTAGATGCCCCTTTTGCATATAATGTTATCTTCAGAAGGGGCATGTTAAATCAATTTGGAGCCGTGGCGCATCATAACTATTTATGTATGAAGATGCCCACGCAAGCAGGAGTACTCACTGTTTTCAGAGATCAAGCCACTACGCGAAGGACAAAATATGGTCATGTCCCCCTCTCGACCCGAGACAAGTGAATAATGTACAAGGCAATTCGGAGGATATCTCTACTTCAGGCGAATCTTCGAAAAAATCCTTCCCAAGACCTAGCCCGATGGAGAAATCATAATGAAGGTTATTGTAAAAGACGACAAAGACTATTCTTTTCAGTTCGGCAAATATTTGCCTCCAAAAATCGCTACTTCGTTAGAAAAAGTAGTCGAAGAAAATTTGGATGTCTTTGCTTGGTCTGATGAAGACATTCCGAGAGTCAGTCGAGATATCATTGAGCATAGATTGCTTGTGAACCCGAGGGTTCGGCCTGTTCGACATGGACTTTGGAAGTTATCCGTAGAAAGGGTCATCCTTGCTAAAGCAGAAGTGGAGAAATTACTGAAGGCTGGGATCATCAGAGAAGTAGCTCATACGGAGTGGTTAGCTAACCTGGTCTTCGTCAGGAATAAATCCTACAGGAAGTGGCGCGTGTGTATTGATTTTACATCTTTGAATAAAGCATGCCCACGTGACACCTATCCCATGCCCTGAATTGATCAATTAGTTGATACCACTACTGGTTCGGAGTTATTAAGCTTCCTCGACGTGTATTATAGCTATCATCAAATTTGGTTAAAACGTGAAGATGAAATCAAAACAAGCTTTGTAACTCCTTCGGGAGTCTTCTGCTATGTAAGAATGCCTTTTGGCTTATGAAATGCCAGGGCAATCTTTTCGAGGTTAATTGCTAAAGCTCTAGGTCATCAAATAGGCCGCAATGTAGAAGCCTAAACGGATGATATTGTAATAAAGAGTGCTTTAAAGAACCAACATAGCATAGACTTAGCAGAAACATTTGAGAGCCTTCGGGCATGTGGAGTCCATCTCAACCCCGAAAAATGTATCTTCGGGGCTCAAGCTGGGAAGTTGCTGGGTATCAAGTTTCGAGTAGAGGGATTCAAGCTAGCCCTACTGAAATAACTGCATTGCAAAGGATGGCTCCACTAGAAAATTTAAAGCAGAAGCTAACTGGCTGTTTGTCAGCACTTAGCATATTTCTAGCAAGTGCCGCAGAACGAAGCCTGTCTATTTTCAAAGCATTGAAAGGGTCCGAAGATTTTGCATGGACACCGGAGTGTCAAAAGATTTTTGATGATATTAAAAATTATCTCAAAAACCTCGCTACACTCACTGTGCCCGCTGCAGATGAAATCCTACTCCTCCACCTTGCGGCTACTGGCTCCGCTATCAGTGCAGTCCTTGTTAGAGAAGTTGATTTTAATGAGAAGTTGGTGCAGAATTCAGTCTATTTTGTATCCGAAGCCTCATCCGGAGAAAAAACAAGATATTCCGAGCTTGAGAAGTTCACTTATGCTCTGATAATGGCTTCAAAGAAATTATGACATTATTTTCTAGTACATAATGTAATTGTACCAACTTCGTATCCCTTGGGAGATATGCTCCGAACCAAAGATTCTACAGGAAGAATTGGAAAATGGGCCATTGAGCTAGCACCCTTCGGCATCTCCTTCGTAGCAAGGACAGCAATCAAGTCACCAGTGGTGGCAGATTTGGTGGCAGAATGGACTCCATCTGTAGTATGGGCTCCAGAGAAAACAAATGAAGGAATTTGGACCATATACTTTGATGGAGCTTTTCAAGCGTCTGGAGCAGGCATCGGAGCAGTTATAATTTCGCCTTCAGGGCAAAGAGCAATGTACTCCACAAGGCTCAACTTTAAGTCCACCAATAATATAGCAGAATATGAAGGAATTTGTTAGGAGTTCGAAAAGCCTGTGCTTTGGGTGCTACAGGAGTTGTTATTAAAACGTATTCTCAAATTGTAGCAGGGCACGTTGATAAAAGTTTTTGAAGTCCGTCTTCCATAGCTTGCTAAATATTTAGAGGAAATTCATAAGATCGAAGCAGCATTCAAAGGGATTTCAATCCGAAGTATACCAAGAGCTGAAAATGTGCAAGATGATACATTA
This sequence comes from Zizania palustris, assembly GCA_019279435.1. Lineage (NCBI taxonomy): Eukaryota > Viridiplantae > Streptophyta > Magnoliopsida > Poales > Poaceae > Zizania > Zizania palustris. Next base: position 1,179,172 of record JAAALK010000287.1, read on the forward strand.
GCAAAAGCTGCAGCCGGAGCTATGGACATTCCAGAAGGATCCTTTTACGAACAACTTACTTCACATTCGGTGCCACAAATTCCTCCTGCGGAGGTTCTTTGCATTCCAAGCACTGACTAGCGGAGCTCAATCATTGCGTTATTGCAAGGTGAAGCAAACTTGCCTGAAGTACCACAGATTTCGAGGCTAAAGCTAAGAGTTCGGAATTATCATGTAATCAACGGTATTCTCTACAAGGCCGGAGTATGTTCCCCCTTTCTCCGATGTATATCTCGAGCCAAAGGTCAAGAGATACTCCGAGAAATTCATGAAGGCCTTTGTGGTAGCCATCTTAATGGGGGATTGGTCCCGATCTTCCGCTAGGTAAGGATAACTTGGATTGGTGGAGAATCTCGACGTTGGCGATCCAAGGCTCCGGTCCGGCGGATCAAAACCTTGCAATCGTTACACCACTGTCTCCGTTGGTTATCAACCACGCAGGATGCGATTGACCTCGCCACGAAGGCTAATTCCTACAAGCGAACCCAAGAACACAAGCAAGAACAGGAAGGATACAAGTCGAATGCCAAATCACAGATAAACTATGAAGAGGAGAGGTTTCACAAACGCCGATGCAGCAGCCAATCGGTCCGGTGCAAGGGGCGGGATCTAAACACACAAGTGTTGATGCAAACAAAGCAAAACCTAACCCTAAAGGCAGCTGGCATGAGTATATAAGGCGTGGACAGCCTGTAGAAGTCGTACAGACTCGGACTATGGGCTAGAAGACGTACAGACTCGGACTATGGGCCAACACGGCCCAATTCTGTCATGCAGGACTGTTTTAAACACACAGGACGGCTCGAGTCTCCAAATGAGGCGAAACTAACGCCAAAAGATCCATCTTCTCCTTAGCTTTCCAAAAAGTCCAAGAACGCGCCAATCGGACTTCGTATGACGAAGTTATGCCCATTTTGGTGCATGGTGGTCGATGTAGTCCGAACCAGCGAATTCTTGACTTCAAATCATCCGCGCGACTCCGTCTTCAACTCCAACTCTTCTATTCCATCTCCCATGTTCCAAAGCAACAAAATATCACTAGTATTCAGTAGCATCCCGTCCAAACAAATATTAACATAGTTGCTAAGGAAAGAATTAACCTCATGGTTCAAGCGACGGGCACGGCGCGTGTGATTGGTCCTTGTAATTGAATTGTAGGTGGATGCTCCATGTGTGTATCATGTGAAGTGATGTCCTCATCATCCTCCCCCTCTTGAATTGGAGTCGTCCTCGACTCAAGCTCATCGTCATCTCCCAAATAGGGCTTTAAATCTGAAATGTTAAATGTGGGACTAACCCCAAAAGCTACAGGCAACTCAAGTTTATATGCATTATCATTTATCTTCTCAAGCACACGAAAAGGACCATCAGCACGGGGCATCAATTTAGACTTTCTCAAATCAGGAAAACGATCCTTGCGCAAGTGCAACCAAACAAGATCACCCGGTTCAAATGTTATCTCTTTTCTACCCTTACTACCATAAGCACGATATTTCTCATTCATTTTCTCTATGTTTGCTTTAGTAGTTTCATGCATCTTACGCAATAATTCAGCACGTGTAGTAGCATCAAAATTCAATTTTTCAGATGGTGGCAATGGTAGCAAATCAATAGGCGCACGCAGATTAAAGCCATAGACCACTTGAAACGGACTTACCTTAGTAGTGGAGTGTACTGACCTATTATATGTAAACTCAATATGTGGTAGACACCCTTTCCAGAGCTTCAAGTTGGTCTTCAAAACAGCCCTCAGCATGGTGGACAATGTACGGTTGACGACCTCCATTTGCCCATCCGTTTGGGGGTGACAAGTAGTAGAAAACAGCAGCTTCGTCCCCAACTTATGCCACAACGTCCTCCAAAAATGACTTAAGAATTTAGCATCATGATCTGAAACGATGGTATTGGGAACTCCATGCAAGCGTATGACCTCTCTGAAAAACAAATCAGCAACATTTGTAGCGTCGTCGCTCTTGTGACAAGGTATAAAATGCGCCATTTTAGAGAACCGATCTACCACCACAAAAATAGTATCCCTCCCCCTCCTAGTTCTAGGTAATCCTAACACAAAATCCATAGAAATATCCTCCCAAGGTACACTAGGAACGGGCAGAGGCATATAAAGACCATGTGGGTTTAGACGGGACTTAGCTTTATTGCAAGTAGTGCATCGTGCCACATAGCGCTCAACATCTCGTCTCATCCTAGGCCAATAGAAGTGTGTGGACAGCACATCTTCGGTTTTCTTTGATCCAAAATGACCCATCAAACCACCACCACGTGCTTCCTGCAATAACAACAAGCGAAGAGAGCTAGCCGGCACACATAACTTGTTAGCACGAAAAAGATATCCATTATTCAGCACATATTTGTTCCAAGCATGATCATCTGTACAATTTGCAAAAGCATCTTTGAAGTCCAAATCAGTAGCATACATGTCCTTCAATGTTTCTAATCCAAAGATCTTATAATCAAGTTGAGAAAGCAATGTATAACGTCTAGATAAAGCATCGGTAATCACATTATCTTTCCCTTTCTTATGCTTAATGATATATGGAAAAGTCTCAATAAATTCTACCCATTTAGCATGTCGTTTATTCAGATTTGCTTGACTACGTATATGCTTCAATGCTTCATGATCCGAATGAATAATAAACTCCTTAGGCAAAAGGTAATGTTGCCATGTTTCAAGCACACGCACTAAGGCATATAATTCCTTATCATAGGTAGAATAATTCAACTGTGGACCATGTAATTTCTCACTAAAATAGGCAACGGGTTTACCTCCTTGTAGCAGCACACCTCCTATTCCAAAACCACTAGCATCACATTCTAACTCAAAAGGCTTACTGAAGTCGGATAGCTGAAGTAGAGTTGCATGTGTAGGACGATCCTTGAGTGTGGCAAAAGCTTGTTCTTGTGCTGGTTCCCAAGTAAAAGTAACTCCCTTCTTGGTCAACTCATGTAAAGGACCGGCTATGGTGCTGAAATCTTTCACAAAACGCCGGTAGAAACCTGCAAGACCAAGAAAACTACGTACTGCAAGGTTAGTTTTAGTTGCAAGCATGACACGTCCTTTTAGATTAATAACTTGTGATGCAGAAGGAGAAACAACTTTATCTTTTGTTGCCTCGAAAGTGTTTTAGCTACTTGCTGATTTTCAGAAGGTTGTTTGATCGTTTGTGCGTCCTTAGCATGTTTTTCTTGTTCAAATTTCACAATTTCAGCAGGAGTCATAGGAAGCAATGTAACTTTCTTTCCTTTATACATAAATGTGTACTTATTGCTCCTACCATGGTGTGTAGCATCAGTATTATACTCCCAAGGTCTACCAAGTAATAGAGAACATGCTTGCATTGGTACTACATCAAAATCAGCACCACTGAAGTATGTACCAATGGAAAATTCGATGTGAGCAGTTTGTGTTCCTTTGACCTTACCGCTATTGTTGAACCGTTGCACGTGGTAAGGGTGTGGATGTCCACGTGTGGGAAGTTGAAGCTTAGTTACCATGTCGTGGCTCACCAAATTGTTGCAACTACTGCTGTCTATGATGACACGTACACGGCGGTCATTGACGATGAAGAAGGTCTGAAACAGATTGTTCCGTTGTGCCCGGTCGTCCTGGTCCAAGTGAGTGCTCAAGACACGTTGTACAATAAGTGCTGCCATGTTAGTGAAAAGACAAAACAACAAAGAATAATCCTTATGGAAAACAGCTAGGTGGGGTGGTGGGTGTGTGGTGGAAGCAATCCGTCAAGCGCCTTACCCACGCTTGCAAGTGTTCTTACCACGCCGTAGTGAGGTCACCGGCCTACAGGTGATGAACCAAGTGGAGGGTGGTGGCAATTGCAAGAAATGAACCTGTCCTGACCAAGAGAAAGGTGTAGCTTGGAAGGCAAAGTGAGTAGCAAGGATTAGCGATAGTAATAACAGTTAAACCAAATTCAATAAGTGTTCCCTAGTACTCGTCCAAGTTGATGGCCTTAGTGCTCCCAATGTGAAAATTCAAGCAATAGAGGGAAACTATGTGCCCAAAGCTCAAGTGGAGGCAATAATAGGCCAAATTCAGCTCTCTGCCGCTGTCGCTGATCGGACAAGGGATCGGACAAGAGATCGGACAAGCAGAATCTGCCGCTGCCGCTGATCGGACAAGGGATCGGACAAGGTATCGGACAAGAGATCAGACAAGCAATTGACAGGACCGGTTCTCTTTTTTTTCTTTTTTTTTTCACTCTATTTTTTTTTGAACAAGGATGACCAGAGATTCAACCACAAAAATTGGCACCTGCAACTGAGGTGGGATGTGGTTCACAGAAATTCAATAAGTTTGCTGAACGGCAAGCAAAAACTTTGACCAATTTTTTTCTTTATCTTCCTGATTTTTTTGGTGATTCTGATAAAGGCTAACAGGGGAACCGTGTTAGGGTACCCCCCAAATTAGGTCAGGAAGATGCTCAAAAAATTTCAGATTTTTCTGCCAAACGAGCGAAAAGTTATGCCTGTTTTACCGAAGGGGGGTCACAAAGACTTGATGTGGAAAACTAGTAGGGTTGTGGAGGGGGGAGTTTTTCGGGTGGGGAATTTTTTGAGACACAAGACCAACTACTACTCAAACGACACAAAGGAATTACTAAACCAGTAACAAGACTCGACCAAGAACACAAACTCAAAAAGGTTAAAAACTGAAATTAAAATCGCAAGGCACAAAGGGGTTCTCGGTGGGGATTTTTTTTGTGAGGGTTTTCTGGACTCTAGGTAAAAATAAAAGCAGATCGAGATTACCTAACGGGAAATCTGAGCTCTGATACCAACTAATGGGGGATTGGTCCCGATCTTCCGCTAGGTAAGGATAACTTGGATTGGTGGAGAATCTCGACGTTGGCGATCCAAGGCTCCGGTCCGGCGGATCAAAACCTTGCAATCGTTACACCACTGTCTCCGTTGGTTATCAACCACGCAGGACACGATTGACCTCGCCACGAAGGCTAATTCCTGCAAGCGAACCCAAAAACACAAGCAAGAACAGGAAGGATACAAGTCGAATGTCAAATCACAGATAAACTATGAAGAGGAGAGGTTTCACAAACGCCGATGCAGCAGCCAATCGGTCCGGTGCAAGGGGCGGGATCTAAACACACAAGTGTAGATGCAAACAAAGCAAAACCTAACCCTAAAGGCGGCTAGCATCAGTATATAAGGCGTGGAAAGCCTGTAGAAGGCGTACAGACTCGGACTATGGGCTAGAAGACGTACAGACTCGGACTATGGGCCAACACGGCCCAATTTTGTCACGCAAGACTGTTTTAAACACACAGGACGGCTCGAGAGTCTAAATGAGGCAAAACCAACGCCAAAAGATCCATCTTCTCCTTAGATTTCCAAAAAGTCTAAGAACACGCCAATCGGACTTCGTATGAGTATGTTATGCCCATTTTGGTGCATGGTGGTCGATGTAGTCTGAACCAGCGAATTCTTGACTTCAAATCATCCGTGCGACTCCGTCTTCAACTCCAACTCTTCTATTCCATCTCCCATATTCCTAAGCAACAAAATATCACTAGTATTCAGTAGCATCCCATCCAAACAAATATTAACATAGTTGCAAAGGAAAGAATTAACCTCATGGTTCAAGCGACGGGCACGACGCGTGTGATTGGTCCTTGTAATTGAATTGTAGGTGGATGCTCCATGTGTGTATCATGTGAAGTGATGTCCTCATCACATCTGGCCCACCGGGCTTTATCAGGAAAAACACTTCGCCAGGGGCTTTATTGGCCTACAATAGTAGGTGATGCGAAGAGTTTAGTCCGCACTTGTCAAGGTTGTCAATGGATGGGAAGACGAAGTCATCGTCCGCCAATGACTCTTAAAGTCATTGCTCCAGTTTGGCCCATGGCCAGATGGGGCATGGATCTCATTGGCCCCTTCCCAGTAGCAAAAGGAAATCTGAAATATGCAGTGGTAGCAATTGAGTATTTTTCCAAGCGTGTCGAAGCACAAGCCCTCACAGCTATCACTTCGAATAATGTACAAAAGTTCTTTTGGAAAAATATTATATGCAAATTTGGAGTGTCTCAACAGCTCACAGTCGACAATGGGACACAGTTTGATGCAGAGCCCTTCAGAATGTTTTGTGAAGATCTTGGCATACAAATATGCTTTGCAGATGTGCTGCATCCTCAGTCTAATGGAGCTGTCGAAAGGGCCAATGGTAATATATTATCAGGGCTGAATCGAAGAGTAGAAGGGTTAGCAAATGGGCTGTGCACTGAAGAACTCCCGAAGATTTTATGGTCCATTCGGACCACTCAAACGAGGTCCACAGGTTTTACTCCTTTCAGATTATTATTCGGAGATGAAGCTATGATGCCGACGGAGCTCAAAGGAGGATCTCTTCGCACCACCGAACCTAAAATAGAAGGAGAAAGGTAAGCTTCACTTGATTTAATAGAAGAAACAAGGCTTCAAGCTGTGGCTAATTTGTCAAAATATCAACAGCAAACGAAGACTTGGTATGACCCGAAGGTTAAGCTCAATGAACTTAAGCCAGGTCAATTAGTTTTGTGAAGCATCATAGCACGAGGGAAATTAGGAAATAAGTGGGAAGGTCCATATATCATTCTGCGTTCAGGATGTCCTGGTTCTTTTAAACTAGCTAGTTTAGAAGGCGAAGAGTTAAAGCATGCATGGCATGCAGAGCCCTTAAAGCGATATTTTGCATAAGGGCTCATTTTAATCATCCGTAAACACCTTCTGGTTAAATAAAATTCATGGTTCAGATAATGCCTACCTCTCAAACACTTCATACTTCTAGTGGACGCACTAGAGGAATGAAGATGGCTGTGAGGGAAGTGTCATTCATTTGAACCATTTTTGCGGACTTCGAACCGCTGGTTCGAAGCTTCCGATGAGGTGGGAAAGTCACAGAAAAATAGATTCCAAGCCACCGGCTTGAAAGCATCCGTAAAAAGAGTCCAAGGAGACCAAATGATACGGATTCCAGGCTCTGGCTTGAAAGCATCTGTAAAAAGAGTCCAAGGAGACCACTGTGCGAATTCCGAACCACTGGTTTAATAGCATTCGCAAAAAGAGGCGAAGGAGGCCAAAAAAACAGACTTTGAGCTGATAGCTTAGAACATCTGTAAAAAGAGTCCAAAGCGACCAATTGTTTTGGATGCTGAGGTATCCGAAAAAAGTGTCCGAAGTGACTACATTTAAACAAAAAGGTACTAAGTTACCAGTTTTTGGACTCTGAGTTAATAGAGTCAAAGACATTTTTTGAGATCTTAGTCAATCTCTAAGTTGATAAGGGGCTTTAAGCCTCCAAAATTGTACTCCTAACTAAAGTTATTTTCGTTGCGCGTAACCAATTTCGACCAAGTTTCGAAGTTGCATACACCCAAAGAGGGGCTGGGAAGTAGGGAGACAATTTTGAAATTTTAATCTTTATCATTCAAACAAATTACATTACATCATGAAAAGTTTGTATCTATGCCGAGAAGGAAACGAAGACCTCTTCGATTCCTAGAACTAGCACTAAAACTAGAATGACTAGTTCTGGAGCCGGGAGTTTTAATAACTTTACGTTTAACTCTTCTGCCTCCTTTCGAAGCCCGGAAATCTTTTTGTTCCTGCTAAAATTCAGCCCAAGTTCAAAGTCGCTCGGGGCTTCTTTCCTAGCTTCGAAGTTGTTCAGGGTTTTTCTTTACTTGTTCTTCAGCAGTATATTCTTCTTCAGACCATTCAATGTCTTCATAAGACGAAGTTTCCAAGTTAACTTCTTTTTCCTCATCTTTAATGTAAGATGATATCTCTTTGCATATTTCGGGTGCAATTACACCGGAGCTTTCTCGAGGAATCGAAAATTGAGGGCATTTGTGAGGTCTTAAAGTTTTGATGGTAGCCCATAGCAGGCGAAGTTCTTCGTTAACCTCTAGCACTTCGAGATCATCCATAAAAGGTCGGAAAGCCTAAAAACATTTCCAAATAAGTCTTTTCATTCATAAAAGATAAAAGCATAAATTTTTACATATTCAGGGCCCTAAACAAAACTAGACCTTCGAGTCTAGTGGGGGCTGGCTGCTCGAAGCTTGTGACCGTGCTTGCTTCTGGTGAAGTCCTTCATCAATCCAAGCCTTGATCGTTGATCGACCTTCGGCTCTCCAGGATGCTTCGAAGGCTTGCCAAGTTGCAGCTACGTCGTTGGAAGGGTTTAAGAGCTGGTTGTCATCGAGGATAATTGGAGTCGCCCCTGAGTATGGTGTTATAAATAGCCCTAGATCTTCGTAGTAGCGAAGTACTCCGAGAGCAGCTACTTGGCCGGAGATTTCTCCATACCAAATACACGCCGTCTTCATCATCTTCGCAGCTGCTTGGATCATTTTCAATCTTCAAAGCAGAGGGACATCGCCAGTTGAAGGTAAGGTCCAATAAATACCAAAATATTCCAAGACACCCCGAAGGTTGTCCATGGTCTCTAAAGCCACCTTCTCGGACATCACCCTATCTTCGGACAAAATATCCCTTGACGAAGACAGCTCGTCTATCAAAGAAGATAGCCTAGCTGCCTCCGTAACCAAGGAGTTCTTCTGACCGAGCAAGTTGTTGGCCTCCTCCATTAACTTCGTCTGCTCCTCCCGGAGCTTGACCAACTCGACCCCCATGGTCGCTTGCTCCGTTCGCAGTTTCTCTACTGCAGCCTGAAGCACGATTTGTTCGGCTTCGAGCTTCCGATTAGCAGCTTCTAGACCAAGTATGTAACACCCCAAATTTTCAAAACAATAAAAATATTATTAAATTCAATTTCTTGGAATTATTATTTCTGAAAATACTTTTAATACTCCTTTATACCCTTTTTAACTACAATATAGAGTAGATGGCCAAACTAGGAGGTGAAAATTTTTGTATATGATCCTAAAGCCAAGAAATGTTTTTGAGAATTTTTATAAATTTTTATCCACTCTGGAAATACCCCAAAATATTTAATCCATTTACTGCAATTATTTTAAATCTGAAAAACCTTAGTAACAGTAATGGGCTCCCCTCCCTCCCTTCTCTCTCTCCCGGCCAGCCCATCCCGTTACCCCGCGCGCCTTAGACTGACATCCGGACCCCACCTGTCGGCGCCGATTTCCTCCCCTCTCGCGCGCACCCGACAACCCGGCCCCACCCGTCGGCTGCCTCCCTCGCTTGTCCGCGCTCGCTGGCCAGTGGCCCCCGCTCGTCAGAACCGTCTTCAACCTCGCGCCAGCCCCCCCTAATCCCGCCGGCGAGAACTTCGCCTCGGATCCCCTCGCCGGCTCCCCCTTCTGTTAAACCGAGGCCGGCATTAACTCCCCCGAGGCCCACCGGTCAATTAAGCGCGTTAAGGCGCGCGTTTAAGCCCCTGGATCGCCTTCATGCGCCCGGCCGCACCTTCGCCGGTGAGTAAAGCCCCTCCCTCGGCTTTCCTTGCATGCGAGCCCCCTCCGGTGTCCTATTTAACCCCCTGGCCTACGCCGCGTCCGACCCCCACGCCCACTCGCTTCGAGAACGAACAGAGCGCCCTCCCTTCGCCTTTGAGCGTTTCCCCCCTGCTTCGCCTCCAGCCGCCCCTCGCCGTCACCTCGGACCACCCCGGCCCGCGCCTCCGCCACCGTCATGACCGCAAGGACGCCCCCTACCTCGGCCACATCTCCGCTGGTCAAGGAGATCGCCGGAACACCGTCGCCGTCAAGTACCCGAGGAGCCTTCCGCGTCTACCCTCGTCGCCGGCCACGCCCCGTCGTCCCCGGACCGCCGCCAAGGTACCATTGTGACCGTCGTAGCGTCCCCCTTCCATTTCTAGGCTTAGCTAGGACCGCCGTCGCTCGCCGTGGCCGCTGGCCCGCTCGCCGTCGTCGGAGAAGACGACCGGCACGGGTCGAGTACAATTTTGGGGTTGACATTTCACCCTTCTCTTTTGGTTCCTTGTGAAAATACCGGTTTGACACCATCATGGTTTCTCTAGTGTGGTTTTTTCATCGTCGGTTGTCCGTCCAATTTCCTCGGAATTGGCGTGGCCGAGCCTCTTGAACGCTGATACCCTTGGTGGTGGCAACCTTCTGTGAACGACTTTTTGACCACATGGCCTTAGCTTGATGTTATGAGGCCAATTATAATCTCATGTCCTTCCTATGGAACCACACCCCGGGCAGTCATCCATTAATGGTATATGTAGCACTTCATTCCAGGAATGCAAGAAGAACTCACATTTCCAATGGGGTTGAAACGTGAGTGGTCGTGGTTGTTTTCCCTGTCCATCCTCTTCTTTGACTTACTTTGATATTTCCTGATGAGGTTTGAGGAAGTGACGCTGTTGTTGGCTCGCTCATTATTCTTCACGTACCGATCGTCAGTGTGGTACGTGTGCACCATGTTGTATAGGAATGGATGTCCGTTGATGTTCATCAGTTTCTTCCCATCGTCAAACCTGATTCAGTCTTGCTTTAATGCTGATTGGATCGGCTGCCTGAACACCATGCATTCATTGGTGTGGGGCGATGGGGAGTTGTGCCACTTACAGTATTTCCTCTTCTTCACCTCATTGGTAGGGGGTATCACTTGGTTAGATGACAAGTTGATCTGCTTCTCCTTGAGCATCAGATCAAATATCTTATTGGCCTTGTTAACGTCGAAGTCGTATTTTTCTTCTTTATCAGTCGGATTCACCCAAGGGCAGGCAACATATTTCTTGTTGTTCGACCATTCGACCAAACCAACCTTTGCATCATAGTGACTACCCCCGTCGGAGTCCGAATAGTAGGCCTGAGTATATGCCACCTTTTTTGATACCTATCTTTCCATGCTTCTTGGAATCGTCTTTCGTGTGCCGATACCCTTTGCACTAGTTGGGAGAGGCTTTCGAACTCATATGATGAAAATCTATCCTTAATTGAGTTCTGGAGTCCTTGAAATGTCAATTCGCCAACTTGGTGTCATTAAGTTTTAAGCTGTAGCATTTTCTCCTTACATCTCAGAACCTCTGGACGTAATCTTCTACCTCACAGCAGTCAAGTTGGTGAGCTTAATCTCATGAATGCCACTAAAGAAATATTTGTGAAACTTTTTCTCTAAATTCACACATCCTATGATGAAATCCACCGGCATCGAAGAAAACCACGCGAAGGCCGATCTCGGTAGAGAAAGTAGGAAGAATCAGACCCTTAGCGCTTCATTGGCCGATGCCTCCCCATAGTGGGAAAGGAAACGGCTGATATGATCGACCATGGAGACCGAGTCCTGTCTCGAGAACAAGGTGAATTCAGGTCCCTTGTACCGACCTGGCAGTGGTACTCGATCAAACCATTATATGTATGTCCTTCAATACATTTACATCTGTTCTTCGAGATTCAACCCAAATTGTTCTTGAATTGTGAAACTAAGTGAGGTCGCACTTTGGTTTTTGTCTTTGTGATGAGTGATTGACAAGGTTGAGCGATCTCGAGTGTTGAGCGAATGGTGGTTTGTTTGCATCGATAAGATCAATGTGTGATTATGGATTGTGTGCCAAGGGGATCGGTGTGCATGTGTTTCATGTTTTTGCTTATCTCTTGTGTGCAGGGTGGAGATGCTAACAAACTGTCAATGGCGGGTGATCAAGGATTTATCGGGGAGCTCGATGCCATAGCATCAAGATACCGGGTGAAGTTTGAGATGATCTCAAGAGTGCATGAGGAGTTAGAGCAAGACATGGACGGATGGATGGTGAAGAACGCGTGACGATCAAGTCAGCGAAAGGGAGGCCAGTGCAAGTGATCAGGCGGCTCGACGGGATCGAGAGCGGCAGAGACTTGCTGGCGGTCAATTTCGCGGATTGACGTCACATGTCGACAATCGAGGAGTCTTAGTCAGTTTTTGCTGAAAACCGTCACATCAGAAAATGTTATTAATTCCAGTAATTAGGAGTTTATTTTTCTGTTTAGTTCTCTAGATTAAGTGTAAACTTTTAGTATTTTTCCGAATTTTTAAATTCTGAAAAAATATTAAAAAAATAGGATTAGTGTTGTAATAAATTAGGAGTATACATTAATGTATTTTTCATAATTTTTAATTCTGAAAATACATTATGGCTATTAGGTAAATACCTAGAACATTAACCATAATGGTAGTTTGGAGATTTCCTTAATGGGCTTGCCTATATAAAGGATTCCATGTCCAAGGGTTAGGGGACTTTTGGCTGTCATTTTGGGGGCTACCAACCACAAAAAATTATGTTTTACCTCTATCTTTTTGCTGCTCTTTCATTTGTGCAAGCACTGTTCATTATATTGAAAAGCTCCTGGCGTCCCAGTTTGGCTACAGGATTTCTAGCGCAGGTTAGTACTCTGTAGCGGGAAGGCTCTACTCATCTTTCTGGATTCAACTTTCGGATGATTTTTTGAGCAGTTTTTGTATAGTTTTTGTATATGAGTTCTTCGTAACTTTTGTTGTTCATGCTTCTAGGATTCCATTTTTTAAATTTGCAAATGTTTTTGACAAGTTCTTCATGGAGTTTTCTGTTCACAAAATGTGCTAAAAATTCTGGAAAGTGTTATGTTGCTGAAAATATTTGAGGCTGAAAATTGTTCAGAGAAAACAAAAGTTGCTTCTGTTTTCATCTCAGAATTCTATCCATCTTTCCCTTCTGTGCTGAAGTTTGCTTGCTTGTGTCTTTGTGCTGAAATCTTTTTGAAAGCTTGTCTTGATCTGATATGGTAGGCTGTTCTCTTTCTCTATGATTTCAAGTAAGTGCACTATTCCTTTTGTCAAGCAATCTTCTGGTTTTGTTACGAAGTTCAAAGCCAACAGCACTTTAATTATTTTCTTGTTCATTCAGCATGTCCCATTTGATTTGTTATATACAACATGCTCCCAGGTTGTGATTCTGTTTTGAGATTTCTGATTGATTCTTTTTGCTAATCTTCTTGAGGACATTCTGGATGCTGTTTTTCAGAATCATGGTGTTGCAATTAATGTGAGTTTCTTCTTCTCTGCACATTGTTGCTGATAGACTATGCCACAAGAATCATTGTATGGCACTAGTGTGTAACATTTTTCGGAGAAGACCTAGAGCATTTGCTTGACTTTCTCTATGTTCTATGATCTTCATCATGAGTTGCCAAGTTGTCTGAAAGCATTGCTGCTCATCAGATTGAGCGATCAACAACAGCACAAGGGCACATACTCTTTCTGTGATTGACTATTTTTAGAATCAACTTGTGACTACTGACTTTTTGTTGATTGTATGACAAATCTTGGGAGGCTGTTAATTCAGAGTAGAATACCATTCTAGAAAGTTGTCTGCTGCCTTTCTCTGTTATTCTATCTACTGCCCAACGAGTCATTGTTTTAGTCCTAGACAATAAACAGTGCTATCAGGATCAGAGAAATTTCAGAAGTACTGATCTGATCATAATATAAATTATGTGTTTCTCTGTCTATATGCTGAATTCTGAGACAGATTGATTTCTAGCCACCATACCAGTACATGTGTTTTGTTATTATTGAATACTGTTTTTGTGGTTGTAATTGATCTATTCTGAAATTTTGCTCAAAATGATCATGAGAGTTTTTGGTTAATGCTGAATACTTCTGATTATAAGAAACCTTTCAAGCTACAAATTTGCTATCATCAAGAAACATTAGTTGAGAGTTCTCTTTTTAGTGGATGAACTTTACTTGTATACTGTGTTTCATTCAGATTATCAATTCCTAGTGTTTAAACATGTTCTGAACAAAATCAGATTGCTTCTAAATGATAATCTTCATCACTTTGTTGCTGTAGCAAATACTGATTTGTACTCCTTGCTATCCAAGATTATTCTAATGAATGATGTGCTGCTGATTAAGATTTTTCTAGTCAACAATGTGTCACTAATATGTCATTATTTTCACTGTGACTAGTCATCTGAAATCCACTGCAATAGATTCAAAGTGTTGTGTGTTGCGAATGTCATTGTGTTGCTATGTCAAAAATAGATTTGAACTTCTTGCTGTTCAATATGATTTTGCTGAATGTGTACTGATTCTGTCTATGTGCAGTAGTTCTAAATTGCAAAAATTTATCTCTGAGGAGTTTGACTCCTAAAAATATTGTTTCTAAACTGATCTCTGAAACTTCTGAATTGTTGGCGTAAAAGATTACGCTAACAGGTTTCTGTAGAATAGAAACTAACAAACGAAGTGTTTGCGAAGAGAACTGTTCTAAGCCTCCGAAAGGATAACAACTTAGAATAGTTCGAATGTGTGTATTGAATAACTTGTATTCGGTCCCTATTACAGGGTGAAACGGGGGGTATTTATAGGCCCAAATATTAAGGAAAAGACCTATTTACTCCTCTATTACAACCGACATAGTGGAAACTATTCGGTACCCTTGATAGGGCTAAAATGGTAAAAGACTAATCTAATGATATAAAAGATAAATCTTCCATCTTAGCTAGCAACAAAGATCTCGCAGAACCTTAGTTCGAAGATGTACTTCGAACTAATGCCTATCTTCGTACTTCGAGCCTGACTCAGGGTATCTTCGAAGATGGACGTAGTATACGGAAGGAAAAAATAACCAAACATAGGGGTTATTGGATTTTAATTCATCTCCGAAATATATGAAAATATAAACTCCGAATCAGTCTTAGGATAATTGCTTTTTGAACTATCTTAGAACCGACTCAGGAAGTTCGAGAGTCTTTTAGACTTAGAGAAAATAGCCGTTAGCTTTCTGTTTCTAACGGAAACTGTAGAATGCGTTAATTTCAGAGAAAAGTAACGGCAGGAATGCGAAACGGCATGGACTAACGGTAAGAAAGTAAAATCTAGGCTATAAATAGAAGGCGTAGAACTTACCCGGTTACCTTTTCACCGCTTTCTCGCAATCAAACACCTTTTGAGCCCTTTGAGTTCTTGAGCCCTAGCCTCCATTTTCCCCAAAGCAACCTAGTGACTGCAATGGTGAAGACCAAAGGTTCGAGGCCTTCAGCTTTGGCTAGGCAGCAGGCCGCAGCTGCAGCAGCGGCGGCGACAATGGCGACATTAGCTCCGACATCTGCAACGACATCCATGGCGGCAAAAGGGGGAAATCCCCAAAATGTCGATGATCAAGGTCTCTGCCCGCCATCAACAAAATACTTGGATCAATCTTTCCAATTGGGGCCTTCTACCTGCAAGAGAGAGTCATTGGCAATCGCAGTAGAAGGGAAAATTAGTACCGGAGTCATGATCCGGAAGCCAGGCAAAGAAATGATTCCGTCGCCAAGACCCGGAGAAGTAGTTGTTTTCGAAGCCTTCTTTGAAGCCGGCTTGGGCCTTCCAGCAGTAGACTTACTGGCGGAGGTACTTGATCTATTTCACGTTACCCTTCCTCAGCTCTCTCCGAATGCAGTAGCTCATTTGGCTATCTTTGAATGGGCGCTGAGAGCCGAAGGTTGTGAGGGGAGGGCAGAGATCTTCGCTGCACTACATACATCAACATGCCAACCAAAGACCTTCGCAGGCCCCGGAGGTGAAAAAGTAGTAGTAGCCTTCGGTAGTATCAACTTTAGGCTTCGAGATGAATATGCCCTTCAGTTTCCTGCTAGAGCCATCAATGCAAGATGGTACACTGATTGGGTTCTGAGATGGTTCTATGCCGAAGTTGGGGCAAGCAGTCCTTTGGCTGGACCCCTTAAAGAAATCCAATTCCGGAAGGAAGCCTTAGTGCAGCCCAACGAAGGTCAGCTCGAAGTCCGCCTCAACCTGCTTCAAAAGATTAGCCGAAGGTTAAGCATGCGAGACTTAGCCGAAGAATTCCTCGGTCTGCAAATTTCTCCGTTGATGGCCAACTGGCCTATCATCTTCGAAGAGGATTCGGAAGGCGGTCTTCGAAAAATTGCTTCAACTTCGAGCCCTGCAGGTAACTTCGAAGACAATATGTATTATACATATTCATTCGAAGAAAAAATTAACTTGATTTATTTTCTTTTTTAGCTTCTTCAGCCCCTGTTACTTCGGAACAAATCATAAGGGCTTCGGAGAAGATTTTGGGCGCTCCAACTCCGACCAAAAAAGAATGGAGAGTCAAGTTAGTCGGGAGTTGGGAGAGATTTAACAGAGTATGGGGAATGTTGGGAATCACTCCGCCCCCTCTGATGGATTGGGTGCCTTCGGAGAAAGGACCCAAGAAAAGGAAAGCCGAAGCTGGAGCTTCGAGCTCCGCAAAGACTCCGGTGAAGAAGGTGGCTCGGAATCCCAGAAAACCTGCACCTCCGAGCCCAAGAACCTCAACCTCCGGTTCTAAAGAAGATGAAGGTAAACTATTAGTGAGGTTGATTGATGAAGATGCAGCTCAAAAAGATATTCATGTTGAATATACTGCAGGTATGCTGGAGTCTCAGGCTAACATTGAAGAAGTGAGAACTCCGGATGCTCAAGAGGAAGAGCAAATCGAAGCCCTTACGACTAAAGGTGAAGTCGAAGTTATTGCGACTTCGGCCTTAGATAAAGGAAAGAATGTTCAGAGAGATACTCCGGCAGTTGAAGTTTTGACTCTGGATTCAGACGAAGACCTCACCTTTGATCCTCCGAGCAGTCCAATGCTCGCTCACCACCAAAATGTCGAAGGTAAACTTCGCATAGTTCTCTTGTTCTTTTCTGCAAAATTATACAATGTATAATACCTTTGCTTTTGCAGAGCCCTCTTCTGTAGAAGTACGTCACGAAGATCCAATTCAAGGGCCTTCGACAACTTCGGAGCCTCACCCGGAAGTCGCTCAACAGGGGCCTGGAAGGGGTAAAAGACATATAGAACCTCTCCCTGCTCAAGGATCAACTTCGTCTGAATCAACAGACGAGAGTCAATCTACTGAGGGGGGGCCATCTACTGAAGCTCCAAGGACCTCAGCGGAACGCTTCGGAGCTTCGCCAAGCAGGGATGACCAAGAAGCTTCGGCAATGCTCCCTCTTTTAACTCCTTTTTTGGAGCAAAGAACCGGTCTTCGGACTCTGCTCAAACCTTTAGGTCAAGTTAGTCGCGAAGTCGGGGAGACAGAGCTGGTAGCTATTTTAAGCAGGGCGAAGAGTTCGGAGCTAAACGTTGCCATGGAACAAGCAGCCTACCAGGTACGGAACACCTTCGAACTAATAACAAATTATACATGAATAATTTCTTACTTCAGTTTTTTCTTTTCTTAGCAAGCGGTCTTGGCCCGCGCTGCAACTTTATCAGGCGAACATGAAATTGCTCAGCTTCGGGAAGAAAACGAAGCTCTTCAGCGCAACTTGTCTTTCTCCGAAGCTAGAGTGGTTCAAATGAATAATATGATTTCAGCAGAACGCAGGGCCAGACAGGGTTTGGAGGCTGCAAATAAGGAGCTCGAAGCAGAAAGGATCGTGCTTCGAGCGGAAATCGAAAGGGTGCGGTTGGAGCATGCTAATGCGGGGTCCAAGCTTGTGAGGCTCCAAGAGGAAGCTAGCCAACTCCTAAATCAGAAGAATACTTTAACTACGGAGAATGCTAGGCTTTCCGGAGTTCTTGAAGAAACGACTTCGAGCAAGGATGCATTAATTGAAGAAAAGCTTAAGTCCGAGAAGGTAGCTACGGAGGTCATAGAACAGATGCTAGGTGTTCTGGAGTACTTCGGTACTACTGGATCACTTCCTTCAGATGACAACGTCACTCTGCTGCGCCGGTTAAAAAGGATCCAAGGAGCAGCGAAGCAAATGAAGACGGCGGGCATTCGTTACGGAGAACTCTCCGGACAAGTGTCTGCCATCGGACTACTTCGTTACTACGAGGACTTGGGCCGAACAATCACTCCGAGCACAGAGGGCCCTATTACCTTCGACGACGAGCGGCTTCTGACTCCTTCCGAAGGCGTGACCGCTGCCTGGCAGGCCTTCCAAGCTTCATGGAGAGCCGAAGGTAGCACTGCGATCAAGGCTTGGATCGACGAAGGTCAACGCCAGAAGCAAGTTCGGAACCAAGCTTCAAGCAGTCAGCCTCCTCCGAACCCGCAGGTTTAGGAATAATTTAGGATTTTTGACTATGTAAAGCTTCATGCTTATGAACATTTATCAATGAAAATTTGTTTATCATATTTTTAGGCTTTGTCTCATACGGAAGATATCGAAGTGTTAGATATTAACGACGAACTTCGCTCATTATGGAACACCTTCGAACTTCTAAAGACTTACAAGCGTCCTCGATTTCTAATTCCTCGAGATGACTCCGGCGTAATTGCACCTGAAGTAATCAAAGATGTATTGTCTTATATTAAAGAGGAAGAAAAAGAGGTTAACGTAAACACTTCGTCTTCTGAAGACACTATTTGGTCTGAAGACGAAGATGAAGTTCAAAATAAAAGATCTGAAGATCTTAGAAACTGGGAAAGAAGCCCCGAACGGCTTCGAACTTGGGCCGAGCTTCAGCAAGAATAGAAAGATTTTAGAGCTTCGAAGGGGGGCAAGAGAGTTAAACGCAAAGTTGTTAGAACTCCCGGTGCTGGAACTAGTCATTCCACCCCTAGCTCTAGGGACCGAAGAGGTCTTCGATTCCTTCTTGGTATAGATACCAATTTTTCATAATGTAATCTATAAACATATTTGTTTGAATAATGAATATCGATTTAAAATTGTCTCCATATTTACTAGCCCCTCTTTGGGTATAAGCAACTTCAAAATGTATTCAAAGATGGTTATGCGCAAAGAAAAAACTTTGGAGTACAATTTTTTAGGGGTTCGGAGCCCCTTTGCAATTTAAAGATCTTTTAAAATCTTATAAAATGTCTTCGACTATTTGCAGTCGGAAGAATGGCAATTTAGTACCTTTGTTTTATGAAAGAAATCACTTGAGATATCTTTCAAGATACTTTCAAGATACTTTAGTATCTTAGATAATTTGTCACTTTGGACTGTGTTAACAGACATTCGAAGCTCATGACTCAAATTCTGTTTTGCTTTAGCCACCTTCGGCTTATTTTTGCGATCTTTGTCGAACCATTGGTTTGGAGTTTGCAATGGTCTCTTTGGACTCTTTTTACGGATGTCTACCAGCCAATGGCTTGGACTCCGTATATTTTGGCCACCTTCGGCTCTTTTTGCGGAAGTCTACCAGCCAATGGCTTGGACTTCGCAGGTTTTGGCCACCTTCGGCTCTTTTTACGGAAGTCTACCAGCCAATGGCTTGGACTCCGCAGGTTTTGGCCACCTTCGGCTCTTTTTACGGAAGTCTACCAGCCAATGGCTTGGACTCCGTATGATGTGGTTTTGGGCTCTTTTACGGATGCCTACAAGCCGGTGGCTTGGGCTCCGGATTATGTCAGCCCCCACGTCGGAAGCTTCGAACCAATGGTTCGAAGTCCGAAAATATAACCCAGCTTCATGACACTTCCCTCTCGGTCGACCCCGCGGTTCCAGTGCGTCCACTCGGAAGCTGGAAGTCTATGAGGGGAAGGCACTATCAGGATCGTATGCTTTATTAATTTAGAAGATAATTACAAGCGAATTACAAGGAGCCCTTATGCGAAGTATCGCTTTAGGTGCTCTGCATGCCAAGTATGTGCTAACTCTTCACCTTCTAAATTAGCTAACTTAAAAGAGCCAGGGCGTCCTGAACGGACAATTAGGTATGGACCTTCCCATTTATTCCCTAACTTCCCTGGTGCTATAATGCTTCGTAGAACAAGATGACCCGATCTTAGTTCATTGAGCTTAACCTTCGGGTCAAACCAAGCCTTCGTTTGCTGATGATACTTTGATAAATTTGCTACAGCTCGAAGTCTTGTTTCTTCTGATAAATCTAGCGAAGCTTGTCATTCTTCTTCAATGTCCGGTTCGGTGCTGCAAAATGATCCTCCTTTGAGATCCGTTGGAGTCATAGCTTCATCTCCGAATAGTAGTCTGAACGGAGTAAAACCTGTGGACCTTGTTTGCGTAGTCCGAATGGACCACAAAATCTTCGGAAGCTCTTCGGTCCACAGTCCCTTTGCTAATCTTACTATTCTTCGATTTAGCCCTGATAAAATATTTCCATTGGCTCGCTCTACGGCTCCATTAGACTGAGGATGCCTCACTGCAGCAAAACATAACTGAATTTCTGTACATTGTTCGAAGTGATAGCTGTTAAGGGTTCTGCGTCGAACTGTGTTCCATTATCAACTGTGAGTTATCTAGGCACTCCGAACCGGCAAATGATGTTCTTCCAGAAGAATTTCTGTACATTGTTCGAAGTGATAGCTGTTAAGGGTTCTGCTTCCACCCACTTAGAAAAATATTCAATAGCTACCACTGCGAACTTCAGATTTCCCTTCGCTACTGGAAAGGGACCAATTAAATCCATACCCCATCTGGCCATAGGCCATACCGGAGCAATGACTTGAAGAGCTGTTGGTGGGCGATGACTCCGTCGACCCATCCACTGGCATCCTTGACAAGTGCGGACTAAGCTCTCCGCATCAGCTGTTATTGTAGGCCAATAAAGCCCCTGGCGAAGTGTTTTTCCTGCCAAAGCTCTCGGGGCTAGATGGCTACCACAAAGGCCTTCATGAATTTATCGAAGAATTTCTTGGCCTTCGGCTTGAGATATACATCAGAGTAGAGGGGAACATACTCCGGCCTTGTATAAAATATCGTTGATTATTTGATAATTTCTGGCTCTAAGCTTTAATCTTGACAGCTGTGGCTCTTCGGGCAAATTTGTTCCTCCCTATAAAAGTTCCATGATTGAATTTTTCCAATCTTCACTAGGAATGCAAAGAATCTCCGCAGAGGGAATTTGTGGCACCGAAGGTATATTGAGCTCCTCATAGAAAGCTTCTTCGGGCACATCCACAGCTCCGGCTGCAGCTTTTGCTAAGATGTCCGCTTGCACATTTTCTGCTCTTGGTATACTCCGAATGGAAATACCCTTGAAATGTGCTTCGATTTTACGTATTTCTTCTAAGTACTTTGCAAGCTGTGGATGCCGAACTTGGAAACTTTTATCTACGTGCCCTGCTACTATCTGAGAATCTGTCTTTATAATAATTCTTGTAGCCCCTAGAGCACGTGCTTTTCGGAGTCCCAATAAAATCCCTTCATACTCCGCTATATTATTGGTAGACTTAAAGTTGAGTCTTGCGGAGTACATTGCTCTTTGGCCCGAAGGTGAAATTAACACTGCTCCAATGCCTGCTCCGGATGCTTTGAAAGCCCCATCGGAATAAACAGTCCAAACTCCGTCACTTGACTTCTCCGGAACTAAATTTGTAGGTGGAGTCCATTCTGCTACAAAATCTGCTAGGACTTGCGATTTGATTGCTGTCCTTGCCAAGAAAGATATGCCGAAGGGTGATAGCTCAACTGCCCGCTTCCCAATCCTTCCAGTGGAATCCTTACTTCGAAGCATATCTCCTAAAGGATACGAAGTTGGTACAATTACATTGTGTGCCAAAAAATAATGTCTTAATTTCCTCGAAGCCATTATCAGAGCATAAATGAACTTCTCAAGTTCGGAGTATCTTGTCTTCGCTCCTGATAATGCTTCGGATACAAAATAAACATGATTTTGGACCAACTTCCCATTGAAATCCACTTCTCTGACAAGGACTGCACTGACAGCAGAACCTGCAGCTTCAAGGTAAAGGAGTAGGGTTTCGTCCGCAGTAGGCACCGTGAGTGTAGCAAGATTACCGAGATACTCTTTAATATCTTCGAAGCTTTTCTGACACTCCGGTGTCCATGCAAAATCTTCGGACCCTTTCAATGCTTTAAATATAGGTAAGCTTCTCTCCGCAGACCTTGATAAAAACCTGCTAAGTGCTGCCAGACGCCCAGTCAGCTTTTGCACTTGCTTTAAATTTTTCGGAGGAGCCATCTTTTGTAGCGCAGTTATTTGAGTAGGGCTAGCTTCAATTCCCCTGCTTGAAACTAAATACCCTAACAACTTTCTAGCCTTAGCTCCGAAGATACATTTTTCGGGGTTAAGACGGATCCCACATGCCCGAAGGCTATTGAATGTTTCTGCTAAGTCTAGGCTATGCTGGTGCTTTAAAGCACTCTTTATTACAATATCATCCATATAGGCCTCCACATTGCGACCTAATTGATGACCTAGAGCCTTAGCAACTAACCTCGAAAAAGTAGCCCCGGCATTTCTTAAGCCGAAGGGCATTCTAACATAACAGAAGACTCCCGAAGGAGTTACGAAGCTTGTCTTGATCTCATCTTCGCGCTTCAACCATATTTGATGATAACCAGAATACGCGTCAAGGAAGCTTAATAACTCCGAACCTGCGGTGGAGTCAACCAATTGATCAATTCGGGGCATGGGGTAGGGGTCACGTGGGCATGCTTTATTCGTGGATGTGAAATCAATGCACATGCGCCATTTCCCGGAAGACTTCTTTCTGACGAAGACTGGGTTGGCTAACCATTCTGTTTGAGCTACTTCTCTGATAATCCCAGCCTTCAACAATTTCTCAACTTCGTCCTTCGCTAGAGCAGCTCTTTCTGCAGACATTTTCCGGAGTCCTTGCCGAATAGGCCGGGCCTTCGGGTTTACAAGTAAACTATGTTCAATGATATCCCGATCGACTCCGGTGATATCTTCGTCAAACCAAGCGAAGACATCAAAATTCTCTTCTACCACCTTTTCCAAGGAGGTTGCAACTTCTGGAGGTAAATCTTTACCAAATTGAAATGTATACTCTTTACCATCTTTAACAATGACCTTCGTTGCAATTTCTCCCTCAGGACTTGGTCTCGGAAAGGACTTCTTCGAAGCTTCGGAGGAGGCTGAAAAAATTTCTTCATTATCTTGCACACTGTTTACTTGTCTTGGATCAAGAGGGGGACCATGACCATATTCCGCTCTCTGAGCAATAGCTTGATCTCGGAAGACAGTAAGGACTCCTGCTTGTGTGGGCATCTTCATTCACAGATAATTGTGATGCGCCACAGCTCCGAACTAGTTTAGCATGCCTCTTCCGAAGATGACGTTGTAAGCATACGGGGCATCTACAACGTCGAAGATTACTTCTTCAGTCCGGGCCAATAAACCTTCTCCGAAGGTAACTTCCAGGCCTATTTGGCCAAGTGCATCAAGCGGAGGTCCTGCAAAGCCTTGCAAAGGACGAGCCGCTGGAAGGAGATGCTTCCTGGAAATGCACAATTGATCGAAGGCTTGAACAAAAATGATATCTGCCGAACTACCTCCGTCAATCAACACCCTTCGAACTTCAGTGCCCACAATATCAGCAGTGATAACAAGTGGATCTGCATGCGGGAACTTAATACCAGCTGTGTCCTCCGCAGAAAAGGATATCGGTACATGAGACCACTCCGGCATTGCAGCTGCAGAAGATGATGTCCCAATATGACCTACTTCGCGGACGTAGTCTCTTCGCTGTCTCTTTCACATGCTTCCGAGGGTACCTCCTCCGGAGATGGGGAGAACTACTCTCTTCCCTCGATCTTGCCCTTCCTCTTGCTTCGGAGGTGGCATAACATTGGCCACCGGAGGGTGTCTTGCAGCATCAAAGTTTTCTATCCGCGCCACAGCCTGGACCGGCTCTGGGCGCGTTGCAGCTGGAACTCGGTCGGTAGTACCTCGACCCGAAGTTCTCTCTAGGTATTCTCCCCTTAGGGTAAGTATAGCCTTGCAAGTATCAGTTGCATGGCTTCGATTTTCTCCATGGATGCAGCAGAAAAGGGTCTGGCCCTTGCCAGCCATTTTCCCTGGCGGCCTCCAGCCGCTGGCCTTGTTCCCCAAAGACTGTGGAGCTCTCTGTGTAAACTTCTGTGGGGGTGCAATATTCATGACTTCAGAACGAGGGTGCTTTTGCCCTCTTCTCCGATCATGTTGAACTTCGAAGACTGGTTCTTGCGGCTGTGCCGAAGTTTTCACTTCTACTTTAACTTCTTGCAATATGGACGAAGTAGCGGCAGTCCTTCGAAGCCAACCCTCTTCTGACCTCGCATACTCCTCGAAGTATGACATCAACTGAGAGACCGAGGAGATGCTTTTCCGATGAAGCATATCCAGGAGGCCTTGATGAGTGACACCTTCTCGAGCTGCATCAACTACCGAAGATGCAGACAACCCCCGGATTTGCGACTTCGTATGAGCGAAGCGTTTAAAATATTGCCTTAATGTCTCTCCGGGGAGCTGTTTCACCTGGAAAAGGCTTCCTGTTGACATGGGAGGGATGAAGGTGCCTTGAAAATTGCTTATAAACTTATTCTTCAGCTGTGACCATGAATTAATTGATCCTGGCTTCAAGGACCAGAACCACCTTAACGCCACTCCTTGAAGAGCTAAAGGGAAGCACTTCGCCATGGTGTCTCGAACTCCTCCGCTAGCTTCAATTGCTAGGGCATAAGAACGAACGAACTCTCCGGGATCTTCATCTCCGGCATACTTACAGAGCTTCGAAGTTTTGAACTTTGGATCAAAGCGAACTTTCTGCAGCTCAGGATGCAGCGGAGATTCATTATCGAAGGAGGCGTTCTCCGGGGCTTCGGGATAATCGAGATCGTCGTCTTCGGGCACTTCTGGGATAGTTGGGATGGCTTGAGAGCGAAGCCTGTTCGCAGCTTCCTGTCGCCACCTTGCTACCTCAGCTTGAAGGTTGGCCATTTGAGTGGCCATATCTCCAAGATCGTCTTCCTCTCCTCCGGAAGGATCTTCCGGGTCTTGAGAACTAGTAGGATCAGTTCGAATTGGGATGGAAGGTGGAGGAGGGACTCCGGGTGGTCGAAGTATGGAAGGGGTTGGCGGAGAAGCTTCGTATGTTCGAGGGATGGAAGCCCCTTCCGGAGTTTGCGGAGGGAATGTCGAAGGGCCTCCGACATCAACCGTATCAAATGGTATCTCTCCGGAGATCCGAGAAGATCTCCGAACGGGATTGCGGGGTGCGCTCCGCTTAGGAGGCATGATGTAAGAAGGTAGAGAACGAAGTTTTTTGGACTAGGTTCCCCACGGACGGTGCCAACTGTTGGCGTAAAAGATTACGCTAACAGATTTCTGTAGAATAGAAACTAACAAACGAAGTGTTTGCGAAGAGAACTGTTCTAAGCCTCCGAAAGGATAACAACTTAGAATAGTTCGAATGTGTGTATTGAATAACTTGTATTCGGTCCCTATTACAGGGTGAAACGGGGGGTATTTATAGGCCCAAATATTAAGGAAAAGACCTATTTACCCCTCTATTACAACCGACATAGTGGAAACTATTCGGTACCCTTGATAGGGTTAAAATGGTAAAAGACTAATCTAATGATATAAAAGATAAATCTTCCATCTTAGCTGGCAACAAAGATCTCGCAGAACCTTAGTTCGAAGATGTACTTCGAACTAATGCCTATCTTCGTACTTCGAGCTTGACTCAGGGTATCTTCGAAGATGGACGTCTGGAAACCTTCGAATCCACTATCTGCTGTCATGCTGTTACGGCAATAACCCCGAAGATGAGATATTTTCCCCCAACATGAATCTTGTCGACCATTCATGTGCCGATAGACATCTGTCAGAGTTTCAATCTCCGATAGCCTTCTGTCAGTAATCCAGCTGTCGAACTAGTGTCAGCATTTTGGCAGACCATTTACCGACAGTGTAGTTCGGTGCTTCAAACTCCGATTTAGAAGAAGTTTCAAATTGGATTGATTTCTGTTCTAGTCTTGTACTGTGAGTCACACTTTTGCTTCTGCTATTTTTAGAGGAGCGTTGGGTGACTTGAATATGCCATCATATTCGCGAGAATTTGTTGAGGCACCTATTCATCCCCCCTCTAGTCGTCATTCCGATCACACACGAATAAACATCCATTATCAGATTCACCCAGTTATCTTCCTGCTGTCCCGGCGTATGGTGTCGATCAGGTATTGGACCTGCTGATATTGGTCCAGCTGAGAAGCATTATGCATGTATTGTCCCTCATCATCGTACGGTGATGCTCCATAGTATGCAGTCCGATAATACCCCAGAGGAATATCATCGGGTGTCGGCCTTGGTGACACGAGGTCCGGTAGTACATTCCTTGTGATGTCGTATGTCACCAGAGGCATCTCTTGTCTTGGTAGTCTTGGGTCGGATGTCGGAAGTGGCCCCGGTGCACCCCTTTTGAGGTCGTATGGCGTCCTCTATAGTGAAACCTATGCGGGTGCTAGCGACTTGGTTGTTTTGTTTCCTTCATGTCCGAATGAGGCTCCTGGCTGTTCTAGCCTCATCGGCCCTTATGGTTGCGGTGCCTGCTGAGTATGCTGTAGATTCTACAGTAATCTTGTTTGGGCATCAAGGAGGTACGTCGGCCCTTGTGGTGGCTCATGGGCTATAGTGCCATCACGTGTCTTATTGATTAATGATTGTTCGATGAAGGGCGTTGTCGATGATCTCTTGAAAACTGACACAAGGGCTTTCTGCAAGCTAACTTGTCCCTACGGTCAAAACCGGTCTTGGCAACGGGTCCATCTAGATAGGACCCTATCGAGTCATACCGTAGACTTGCAGACACAACTTCTGGAAATCATCCACATGCTTTTGCACCTCTGCCCTTTAATCTTTATTTAGTGTGTCCAGAGTGATCAGAATGATATTGTCATCGTTTATCTCGCCCGGCATGGCTGAGTGGCTAAAAATGTCCCACCAGGCATGCCAAATATCCTGTTGGTGTCTTTTTTGTCAAACATTGACACACATGTGGCCTGGGAGATCGTCACAACTCCAGTGCAGGTCCTACAATCTTAGAAAAAGGGTTCAAGGCATGCCAATAGTTTTACCCTAGAACTGATAAGGAAATAGAGAAAATATCATTAGTAGCAAAGTCGATCGGCTGCCAAGCTGATTACTGTGGTGAGGATGTAACAATCGTGAGTGGATAACGCTGGTTGTCCACAAGGCCGATGGCCAAGGCAGAGCGATCGGGATGAATGTGCCATCAGCCTATGAGATAGGAAGTTCATGCATATGGGCCAATGAGCATTCCCCAACAACGGATGAGAAATGTTGTTGACTTGATAATAACCTATCGGTTTATACTCCGATAGAAATAAATAAAACATGCCAGATAACATTTCGGTATCATAAAATCATAACAATAAGAAGATTGGACTTAACCAAGACAATAGATAGTCACAATGAACTTAACAATACTTCAAAGTATCATGCACACTTTATTTAGATGAATGTTATAGAGCATGAAGAAGATACAATAAAAAGAGATGTCAGACCTAACCGATGAAGCCTCAAACTACAACACCAAAATCTCATCAATCTAAGAGATCAAACTGATGCAACCTTAGACATAGGCAATTCACCAACATAAACTAGCGATTGTACTATTTCAGCCGAAGACTCAAGAGATCAACTTGATGCAGCCATGAGGACAACATCCTAGTCGATACGATCGTCGGGGGTGGCAGGACTCACCTCTTCTCCGGAGATCGGAATGATGCAACCCAGCTCCGAGTGCCGAATCCCACTGGGATTAACATTGGGAAGCCAAGGGTGGTGATGCACAGAAGAGTTGCTTGACATATTTGTGTCTTTTATCTAAGGGATACTTATTTATAGTCTGTAGACTTGCCATCCATGCCATCTATCTTAACCGATTATGGATCACCTTTATCTTCTCACTTTTATCTCCATCGACTCCTTTGTATCCGATCACGTTGTAAAAACATGGATGGGCTCGTTTATACATCTTTGACCAGATCTCCTTGACTTCTGTTGACTACGTGACATTTTTTGTGGGCTTGGGTTTCTACCAAATCTTGCCATCAACAGGAGACTACAGAGGGCTTCATAGCCCCTGTGTTGGTGTCTAAGGTTTCTTGTTGGGAGGTACGGGTAGACCTTTGGATGGGTACCACACTCTTGTTTCTCTTTGGAGGCATCATGGCCTCAAAGAGTTTGATGGTAGAGACGCTAGTATTAGTACTAAGGTCCCCACGGAAAACGCCAACTGTTGGCATAAAAAAATACGCTAACAGGTTCAAATAATTTCAAAGGGCTAGTTAAGAAGAGAGATTTTACTGCGGACTAAGCCAATCATCTGAATAAGGTAATAACCTTAGATTATTTCGAAGGGTGTTCTATTCCGTGATTTTCTCCCTGTATTACAGTAAGGGAAGGAGTATTTATAGGCTAATATTCAATAGGAAAATATTATTCTACCATCTAGTTACAGCCATCAATGTGGACTCTATCTACAAGACTTTGTAAGGGTAGAATAGTAAAGATGCATGTGAACACATTTGTAAAGCAGACGTCTTGTCCTTGTTTGCTGGAGCCCCCGTCGTGGTACTTCGTATCTTCCCATCCAAAGTACTTTCAAAGTCGACAAAGGGCTTTGAACCTCTCGACTCCAGAATGACCTGCGAAGTCATTCGTCTATTCTTTACTGCTGATAGGATTATTTTTCCCCAATAGTCGATAATGTTGTACACATGATTTTTTAAAATCCATATGTGTAGCTTAGAACTCTTCGAAATTTGTTTTCTAGCGGACTGAAGTGTTAAGTCAAATTCATAAAAGGGGTCCAACTAAAAAATCTAGGGCATATGGGTTATGCTAGATGTTATCGATAAAGGTGAACCAATTGCTCCCACCAAGGTTGTAAACTAGTGTGGATATTTGGTTAGAGACATTGTGCCCATCAACATCTGATATTGGGAATTAATCCAGGAAAATGATCCACACGTGCTCGCTCAATCGGAGAAAGACATTTTGTGGGAGAGGTTGAGAATGCACTTCTAGGTCCCAACCAATAAAATCGATAAGGTAAATGAATGAGCTTTAAAAATATGGTTGTAGCTTTTCAAACATTCAAGAATAATATTTCAATGCCTTTGTCAAGTAGGAGAAACAACCAGACTTCATCAAATTAAGAAAATTAAGGTATCATTGGGATTCCTTCATCGAGTACGAGTTGTTAGAAATAGGGCAAACCTCAAGCAGTCAAAACAAGTTGAACGCCACCAACAAAGTATATTTTTCAAAATTAGGATGAGTGGGCTACAAAAAGCAGATTTGTATTATAGAGGCATAACATCATACACGTATGATTGGTGCCAATGTGCATAGAAGGACATATGATTATTTGTGATGAAATATGAGAACTAGTCATAAGGCTGCTACAAGCTTGCCAGGATGTTCTAGAAGGAACCTTCCACCATGATAGGAAAATGGATGAGTTGCCCATAGCACTTCAAAATAAGGAACACAATGGATGCACGCGAGGTGTTGATGTGGTTCTGTGGAAGTATGTCTTTCGTTAGGTCCAAGACAAATATAGAAGCCATAGGAAGAGAAAAGTGGTACAAGAAGAGAGGGTCCATTTGATGGAACAGAAGCTAGTTGAAACAAAGGAAGCCATGGTTACATAAACTAAATAACAAATTGTTTACAACCAAAAATGTCAGTAATGGTCAAAATGCGCAAAATACCAGAAGACAGTATGTTTGACCGAAAATGTGATAGATATTGCAAAGGCCGGTCTGACCGGCCAAAGTAGACCGGTCCAACTGGCCAAGTAGGCTCGGTCAGACCGGCCCAATGGGTCCGGTCAGACCGGCCATCGTCCGGGATTAGGGATAAAATAGTAGTTTTTGACTCTTTTGATCCCCTAATCATATCCTAACGATTTTTGGCCGAAAAATACACATCTTGGACGCCAGATAAAACAGTCCACCCCCTATAAATACCATGGGGCAAGGCCGATTCATGGCATCTACACATTGATCATCATAATGCCTTACTTTTGAATCGTACTACTTTTTCGCCCATGCATTACTTTTACCTTAGCAGTAGAACTATGTCAATTTGATCAGTAAATTGACCGTACTCCGCCACGTTACCGCGAGCTCTTTGTAGGTTTGATATAAAAACCTCCCGTTTCACCCCCGTACAGGTTTTTTAACGTTTTTATCGGCTTTTACCAGTGTTTCGGTCCCAAGACCGAATTACAGAGTACTTGTCTTCACAAACTCCCCTACGAAGTGTGAAGGTGATTGGATTTCATCTGCTAGGATTACCAAGGCCTAAAAGATTGGATCTGGTTCCATCGGTCCGACCGGCGGTACTAGGATGGTCTGACCGGGTGTCTCCGCACTGCGCCGAAGCCCTCTGCCGAATCCCATGCACCAAAGTCCCGCGCTGGAGCCTGCGCACGCCGAAACGTCATACACCGAAGGCCACCCGACGAACCCCTCCGCACGGTGTGACCGGAGTTATACGGCCGGTCCGACCAGAGATACTGCGCCAGTCAGACCGCCGTAGCCACACCTTCGCAGCTGCCTTTGGGACACCACCCGAAGCCCCTTTGCGCCTCCGGTCTGACCGAGGTTATACATATTGTCTGACCGGGTTTAAGGCTGAAGCCCTTTTGGAACCGTTCGGGCCAAAATCGCTGTAACTCTGAATCGGCTGATTCCAGGTATTTTGGCTATTTTATTCCAGTTTACATTATTACTAACACTTTATTCCAGGTATTTTTGAACAGTTTGGATTAAAATATTAATTATTTATCTGATTGCCTGGTGACTTCAAATCACTTATCACTATTTAGGGTAGTTAGAACGCGGCTTCAGAATCGTTGCGATACTTTTTGACGTCAAACCGGCCCAAGTGCGGGGGCGCATTTCTGCGTCAACACACTTTTTGGCGACTCTGCTGGGGACGATTACACCAAGTACAACTGCATCGGTGGTGGGCACGAGTACTACGACTACGTCAATGGTACCCTCTACGCCGATAAGTGTGGTGGGGAACATGGAGGACGACGATGACTCTGTTATCCCCACTTTGGAGGACCTCTCGGCGGAAGACCACGCGAAGATTGAGGCCAGAAAGAAGGAGCTCGAAGAACTCATGCTTGGGGAGTATGTCAGGATAGGCGATGGCTTCATCAATCGCGAAACCAGATCTACCACATTCACCACGCTGACTAATGTAATCTCCCGCTCTTTCTTCCCTTCCCCAGAATTTATGCAAAAAGTAGCCACCAAGGTAGAGGAAGCATTTAGCCGCATGTTCACTGAAATTTGGTGACTCGAGATAGAGTCTAGGGTGAAGGCTAAGTTGGAAATACTCGGCTTTTCTCAAATCGGTTCCCCTAACAAAATTCCTAGTGCTCCCCTTGCCTATCTCATACACAGTAGGATGGAATAGAGCACAAGAAGAGATATTGTGTCAACGACTTCAGCTTTCATGGCCGAAGCCCCTCTAACCTTTGTCGATCAAACCGGATCTAGCTGGCCGGTCCAACCGGACGAGCATGGTCGGTCCGACCGGCAACATCAGGCTGGTCTAACCAGCATGTACCCTGCCACATTTTTTAAACCACCGCTGCATGTGCCGATAGTTTCACTAACTGCACCTGTTGCTCCTTTAGCTACCCCACACGCATGTAGGTCTAGGCACACACCCTATTACACTACATCAGCTCAGGATTGTTTGTCTCGCTCGACCGATGATGTTTCCACATCCCCCGTTAGCACTCTGCGATCGGTGTACCCACACTCATCGACAGTAGATGTTGATACACATTACACACCGATCAAGAATATCATTCCCACCACTACCCCTCATGGCCAGCGAGACGGTCTTAGTCACACTCCCATGAAGTCTTCTCCCTTTGGGCCTGTGACACAGAAGAATAGTCATACAAGGCCTAAAGTGTTGAGGAAGAAATTGTACGTCACACTCAGAGAATATTTAGAGCACGAGTCAAGGGGCCCGGACGACCCGCAGCCGTACCCTATATACTTTGATTATTGCAAGCTACCTGATGGTTTCGAAGTGCCAGAATTCACGAGGTTTAGAGGTAGTACTACTGAGGCCACTAGAGATCATGTAGCGTGGTTTTTAGTCCAGTGTGGTGAAGCGAGCAGTTGCAATGAGCATAAAGTTAACTTGTTTTCTCTCTCGTTAAGCGCGACTGCTTATGAATGGTTTATATCTTTGCCCATCCATTCTATTTTTGCTTGGGAAGATTTGGTCCAGAAGTTTCATATGTGATTCTCTCCTAGTAAAATAGAATGTCAGCTAGCTACTTTGAGGTCAGTTAGGCAACAGACTAATGAGACCATTGACTCTTGCATTCAAAGGTTCTTAGAAACCAAAAGTCGATACTCTGACATAGCTATTAATGATAAAGATTTGGCCGAACTCACATTTGATCATTTGCTTGTCCACATTAAAGAAGCTGCACATGGCCAGACCTTCACAGATATTGGTCAAGTACTACAAAATGCTCTGGCTATTGAAAGCCGAGTCATGGGTATGGATAAAATTGTAAACGACCCCGAAAAGGATGCCGGTTAGCGATCATCTAGCAAGAATAGGAAATTCGATATCTATACAGCCGAATGGACTTGGACAAATGAGGGAGGTCCATTCGTGTGCTCTAATTTAAAACCAACACCTCAAAAGAGCTTAGGAGGTAAATACATGTTTTATTTGACCAAGTGTGATAAGATATTCGATTATCTCTTTGAGAAAGGACATGTCAAGGTGCACGAAGGCCAGATCATCCCGTTGGTGGAGTAGCTTGGAGACCATAAATATTGTAAGTGGCACGACTCTTACACTCATTCTATCGGTAAGTGCTATGTTTTCCGCCAACAAGTCCAATCGGCCATCAATGAAGGATGATTGGAGTTTGAAGACAACCCTTTTCCCCTTAATATTGATTGTGACACTAGATTGTTGATTCGGCCTGATCAAGCCGAATCAGCTACGGGAAAAAATGTGGTAGTTGAAGAACCTCAGTCAGATGCACACAAATCTGTGGATAAAGAAAGGCCGCTTGATGACAAGACGACTAGACGACCGAGGGTTACTTTTGATGCACTCCTGAAAAAATATGAGCTTATGGTCGAGCAAAGAGCGACTAGTCGACCCGACAATTTAGGGAGACCAAATCCGACCCCTGGAGGAGGATTTGATCATAGTCCTAATTCATTGGAGTTTTCTTCACCGTCCTACTCATACGGCTTTCCAGTGATGTCATGGAGGGCATGCCCAATGCCCCAATACGGGTGTCCATCTCCATACTTCACCCCATGGATGGCATTCTCACCGCCTCAAATGTCGTTCCCATCACCACAGACGGCATTCCACCAAGAATCGGCAAAACCAAGGAGACCGGTAAAGAGGCATGGGTTTGATCATGATGTCCGAACTCAAAAGAGTCAGGCTAGATCTTCAAATATGAAGGAAAGGGACCAGGGAGGTAAACACAATGAGACAACCATTGCTAATGAAACAGGTGTTTGCGACGTCCCAATCCTCGAAGGAATACTCCCAAAGCAGGATGGAGGCGACTCAGAAAAGTTCGCCAAAGAAATCATTGCCAGTCCAAACACCGCTCTAGGGCCGGCCCGACCGACTATAGTACACCGGTCTGACCGGCCTATCATGGATGCTCCAACCGCCCCTTTTCAGTCTCCCGGCAAGAACCGGTCTAACCGGCTCAGCATGTCCGGTCCGACCGACAGTTCGCAGGAGGATATTCATAATGACCGCAAAATTATCAAAGCTGATTTGGGTACTTCCTATACGGCCAAGGCTTCTAGGAATGATTCTATAGCCCCAAGATCGAAGTTGCCACTCTCATGGGTGCCTCTCGGGATAACTAAGTCCCAAAAGAGGCCGTTACAACGCCTTCGCGCCGAGTACCTTAGAGGGAAAGAGGCTAAAGAATGCAAAAGTAGCCCACCCAGCAAGCCCGCGACTATAGCAGGGACCCTCGTTGAATAAGGACCGTATCTTCACAAGGGACTCGGGGGGGGGTGAAACGAGCAAAATTGCTAAAGGCCGATTTAATGAGAGATCTGTCACTTAAGTCCCCTTTTCATTCTAGATAGTTTGTACAAATCGTCCCTAGCAAATCCACATGCCTTGAGTTATGAAATGGATGATTTGATACTTTTGGGGAACTCACAAAAGAACACCTAAAACATATAAGGCAGATGTGATTGCATCGTGCTTGGCCCTTGTGCTTTTAGCTCACCAAGTTCGCTAAAAGGCAGGTTTCATGTGTTTACACCCAAAAGTGTCACTAATGGTCAAAATGCGCAAAATACCAGAAGATAGTACGTTTGACTAAAAATGTGACAGGTCTAGCAAAGGCTGGCCTGACCGGCCATAGTAGGCCGGTCCAACCGGCCAAGTATGCCCGGTCAGACCGGCTCAATGGGTCTGGTCAAATCATCCATCATCCGGGATTAGGGATAAAATAGCAGTTTTCGGCTATTTTGATACCCTAATCATATCCTAACGATTTTTGGCCGAAAATTACTCATCTTGGGCGCCCGATAAACCAGTCCACCCCCTATAAATACCAAGGGGCAATGCCGATTCATGGCATCTACACATAGATCATCATAATGCCTTACTTTTGAATTGTACTACTTTTTCGCCCATGCATTACTTTTACCCTAGCAGTAGAAGTTTGTCATTTTGATCAGTAAATTGACCGTACATCGCCACGTTACCATGAGCTCTTTTTAGGTTTGATCTGAAAACCTTCCGTTTCAACCACTTACGGGTTTTTTAATGTTTTGATTGGCTTTTACCGGTGATTTGATCCCAAGACTGAATTGCTATTGTTTTCTTGTTGTTTTGCAAATTACTTGTCTTCACAAACTACCCTGCGAAGTGTGAAGGTGATTGGATTTCATCTGCTAGGGTTGCCAAGGCCTAAAAGATTGGATCTGGTACCGTTGGTCCGACCGGTGGTACTATGCCGGTCCGACCGGGCATCCCCGCACTGCGCCGAAGCCCTCTGCCGAAGCCCGTGTGCCGAAGTCCTGCAACAGAGCTTGCACGTGCCATAAACCAAAGGCCACCCAACGAACCCCTCCGCACGGTGTGACCAGAGTTATACGGCCGGTTCGACCGGAGATACTACGCCAGTCAGATTGCCGTAGCCACCCCTTCGCAGCTGCCTTTGGGACACTGCCCGAAGCCCCTTCGCGCCTCCGGTCCGACCAAGGTTATACCTCTGGTCTGACCGGGTTTAAGGCCAAAGCCCTTTTGGCACCCTTTGGGTCAAAATCGCTGTAACTCCGAATCGGCCTCCGAATTAGCCGATTCCAGGTATTTTGGCTATTTTATTCATGTTTACATTATTACTAACACTTTTTGGCCAATTGGATTAAAATATTAATTATTTATCTGATTGCCTGGTGACTCCAAATCCCTTATCACTATTTAGGGTAGTCGGAACATGGCGTCAGTATCATTGTGATACTTTTGGACGTCGAACCGGCCCAAGTGTGGGGGGCGCATTTCTGCGTCAACACAAATAATTGCAAAAATTAGCGAGATACATTCAAAGGTAAACCTAATATGCAAGCTTCCACAGAAATGTTCTTTAGTGATGGCTAAAAGACATGCGCCAGTAATCCACTCTTAGTGACGGATGGTTTCACACGTGTTATTAAAACTGCATTATTAGTGACAGGTTGTAATTGGACCCATCACTAAAGAAGAGGCACCCCCTTTAGTGACGGGTCTTACCATGACCCTTCACTAAAGAAGGTGTTGGGGGAATAAGTTTTCCCTCAAACAGGGCCAAATGACGTCAGCCTTTATAGGCCTTCAGCCCGGAGCCTGACACTGTCAAAGCAAATTCCTACCAGCTGAAGTTATATCCAAGCCTCCGAACTCCTTTCGAAGCCCTTTGGAGCAAAGCCTCTGGCCTCTCTCTAAAGTCTGCCAGAAGCCAAGTCTTCAAGCTCTCTTCGAAGTTCTCTTTGGAGTTAACCTCCGAGCTCCTTTCAGAGCTCTCCAAAACCAATCTCCGAACCCTCTTCATCCAATTCGAAGCTAAGCCTCCGAGAGCCCAGTTCGGAGTTTAGTTCGGAGCACGCTTTGAAGCCCACTTCGGAGTGTCCTTCGAAGCCTTCCTAGCAGCCTCCGCCAGAAGAGCTCTGGCCACTACTTCGAACTAGGAAAATATTTGTACTTTGCTACATCGTAGAAGCCATACCTGGGACCCCTCTGCCCCCAGTATGTCGTTTAGCTGTTCAGAAGTAACGTTTATCTGACACATCTGTAAAGCTGTAAAACACTTTATATAGTAGACTAGTCATTTTTCCCTTCTTGCCCATATAAGCTTATGACTTATAGAGTGCATTTAGGTCTTTTCCTTTGGCCTATGTGCCTATAAAAGCAGGGCCAAGCTCTTGTAAGAGTTCAGCTCCTCCAGGGCCATAAGATCCTCCAGATCCATTAGATTGAACCGAGGCAAACTATGCCAAATCCACCACAAATTAGACGTAGGGCTATTATCCCTTTGGGGGGTCCGAACCAGTTTAAATCTTTTCTCCTTCTGAGAGAACCCTTTGAGGTTCATTTTACACACTATATATACACACAAAACCTGTGTTGTAGCTAACACAATTGCTACGACAGTTGGCACCGTCAGTGGGGACCTTAGTCCTAAAAGCTATGTTCTCTACCACTATCTACATTTCGATGTGCGCTTGAGGGGGGAGCTTTGAAGTTTTCTTGCTTCGTGCACCCTCTAGCAAGGGGCTTCGGGTGCAGTTCGAAGGCCTTCGCCTTCCACCATCCTTCGCACTTCGGAGTTCACCCTCTAGCAAGGGGCTCCTCTTCGTGTGTCAAATGCCTTCGAAGCCCCAAGGGGCTACGAGGCAAGTTTTTCACCTGCTTTACGAGGTATGTACACTATCCGAAGCATCACTTCGATGTACAAATTTGCAATTACTTTAATAAAAATTTGAAGCCCTGGTTCGCCTTAAAATCGAAGCCCCGCTTCGCCTTTAAAGCAAAACTTTTCTCCATTTTATTAAATGTCGAAGCCTTCCTTCGCGGTTGAAGCCGAAGCCTTGCTTCGCTTTTTAAAATCGAAGCTTTGCTTCCCTTTTTATATTAAACCGAAGCTCTGCTTTGTCCTTCTCAAGTCCCAAACCCAACGGCCTCGTTCTTTTAAGAACTAAGGTTTCCAGATTTGTATTGTTAAGGACCAAAGCATGACTTCGAAAATTATTTGATCCGGAGCACTCCTCCGAAGGCTACACAACGCCTCCGGTCCCGTAGCAGTGGGCTTTGAGACTTCCGAGCAACGGCTCAGCAAGTCCGGGATTCCAGGCTCCGGCCTGATGCATCCTAGGGTCGATGGTGGCCCAGGGTCGTACGTGACCCAAAGTCGTAGGTGGCTCAACCCATCGCAGGTTCGATGAATCCACACCAAATATCCTTTTCATTCACTACAAAATCAAGCTCAAGAAGCCTTGCTTCGCTATGTGAATACGCACTGATGCCTCGCTTCACGTGACGTGATCTAATCTAAAATTTAAGCATCTCGAAGTCATGCTTCGCCTAAAAACTGAGTGCGTTTCGGAGCCTTGCTAACGCACATTATCCAAATCCAAGCATGCCGAAGAATGCTTCGCTTAATTTGGCTACGCTGAAGCCTTGCTTCGCTCCAAATTAATGCGTTCGAAGCCCAAAAGAGGCCTTCGCTCGATGCGATATAAGCGTCCAAACCTGTCAAAAAGACGCACCCCTTCGCCTTCTATAATTGCCCGCACCAGCAACGACTAAGTCCCTAGCTGCCACGCGCAACGGCGGACCGAAGTATGTATGCGAAGTTTGCGAATGTAATGCGTAGTACGAGCATGACAAGCTAAAATGTTCCAAACAATCAAATCATGCGAAGCATGCAGACGAAGTATGCAAATACAACAAATCTCATTCATTGAATGATAATTGAGAAGTATGTTACAAATACACTTCGAAAACAAAATTATGAGTAGTTTGTATCTAAGCCTAAGAAAAAGCGAGCTCGAGGCCCCGACCCTCGCATGCTCTTCTTCCCGCCAGGGCCCCCTCGGATGGACGAAGCCTTGTCGGAGCCTGCTCTCCCACAGCCAGTTCATCCACGCCTCGAAGCCAGCAGACCTCGTCTTTCATCTTGCAGGTTTGTCCAAGTATGTGAGGCAAACGGTGCCGTATCAAGGGTAGAAAAGTCTAAGGCTTCGCCGCCTGTCAATGCTGTACCCAAAGGCTGTACCCCCTCGCCACTTAAGTCTACTTTGAAACATCTTAAGTCTGGCGAGGAGGAAGAACTCCGAATGGGCTCCGTTTTCATGGTGGCCAGCAGCTCCTGGGCTACTTTAGAAATGGATTCGCCCTTAGGACCCCTGTGAAGTTTGAACCGAGGAGGACATTCGGACCTAGCTACCTCGAGCACCACCCATAGCTGGCGAAGCTCCTCAGAATCCTCATGTACTTTGAGGTCAACATTCAAAGGCTGAGCCTAGGTAGGTATAAAGTACCCCCACATTTATATTAATAAACTGATAAGTTTTTACAAGCCTACAGCTAAGAATTACAAGGAGCCTAAGGAGATCTAGACCTTCGAAGGTGGAGGCGTCAACGTCGAAGGCTGAGCTAGCGAGGCCAATGCCCTGGCTCGGCGAAGGCGAATGGCCTTTTGGTGTTTAAGAACTACTTCGCAGCATTGGGCCTTCCAAGGCTCTTGAAGGCAGTGCCAGGCTCCACGGATGCCCAGCGGAGGTGTCACTAAGTGCTGGCCTCTGAAGGCCATGGGAGTCGCCGAGGTCGCTGCTTCGTGGTGGTTGCACCCTGAGTCATGAAGCATCTGTAGCACACCTTGACCCGCCACTCGACCAGCCATCAGAGAGAAGCCCTTCAGGGACACCTCCACCGTCGCAGCCACAGTCTTCAAGAACTCGACGCGATCCCCGATTGGGTCGCGAAGGCTGAAGTCTGGAACCTGGCACTCCGTCCCAATTTTCTCAAGGACTGAGGTCAGGCTCGAAGTGGCTTCGTCGATGTTGTGAACAACAAAGTCCTACAGGCAGTGGCCAACTTTGCGAAGCTCCAAATTCTCCATTGCCAACTCTGCTCTATCCTCATCGGAAGCTTGAAGCTTCGCCCGAAGCTTGTCAGTCTCCGAGACCAGGACCTCCCTCGCCTTTTGGGCCTTGGCCCTCACCGTCTCTGCTGAGGCTTCGGCTCTTCTTCGCTTATTGGCTTCCACCGAGATCTCGGGTTGGAGGGCATCCCTCTCCTCCGCCAAGGGAGTCATCCGCTCATCCGTAGAGATTGCTGTTGTGGCATTCAGCGCGAATGCCTGAAAGAATTCAAGAAAATAGAAGTATTGATTGGAGAGCAAGTATGACTCGAAGACTGTATGGGATTTCACTCACTTGGATGAGGGCTTCGTTTGCATTTGTGAAGAGGTCGAAGGGGCTCGAGTGGCTGAGTTGAGCCACCAAGCCCCCTGACCCTGCGGCAACGCAGCCTACATGAAAATCATGAATGGCCGCCTCCATCATGGCCCCCTTGGCTACAGAGGCTGGACTATCTCCTCCACCTCCACCTCCGGTGAAGGATCCAATGGAGCCGGGCTCCGGTCCACCACTTCGACGTGCCCGTCGGCTCCGTCTAGAAGGTTCCCTTCATCGCGGTTGTCACCTCCGTCTTCTTTAGATGAAGAGCTGTCGGACTCCAAACTGCTGCTGCTGCTGGATGCCTCCATTGGCTTCAGTATGGTGGACCTCGCACCGGCATCGACAACTGAAAAAATGTTCAAGTTAATATCCGTGTGGGAAAAAAGAAGTATGTTCAAGTGTTTACCTTCATCGGAAATCTCTTCGAAGGCAGAGGGATCGATGTGTGCTCCCCAATCTCTTCACTACGATGGCGGAGCCTCAGCCCTCGCGCCCGAAGATGTCACTGTCATGACCCTCGCCGCCACCTCGGTAGCTGCCGCTAGAGCCCCTGCTGGCTCCGCTCTGGTTCCAGGGCTCGCGGCCGTTGCCTCCTCCGTAGTAGGGGCTTCGGTCGTTGGGAGCTCCAAGCGAGCCCTTGAGGCTTCCGGTTCATCGTCGTCCACCCTTTTCCTCTTGGAGCCACTCGCCAAGGGTGCGGGGCTCGAGAATTCTAGCAGAGCTTGAACATCCTCGACGTCGAGCCTGGTCCATACTCTGTTCCAGTGTTCCCAAGTCCCCACCAGAGCAAAACGTTGAGCCTGATCCTTAGGTGTCGGGGCTTCGACAACGCGCTTCGCCGCCACGATGGCCTCCTCTGGAGTCCTTACTTCAAGAGCGGCTTCATCAAGATTCCAAGTCAGAACAAGTTTATTCTACGAAGTATGAAAGTGAGAAGATTTTGAAGTCTTACCAAGGCGTTCTATCGACACCTCGCTTAGGCCCTCTGAGCCCGAAGGCTGAAAGAGACCCTCTGACCAAGAGAGTGCGATGGGGCTGAGCCGATGGGTGATAAACTCCTCTGCGAGGTCCCTCATGCTCATCCTTGAAGCTACCCTCCGAAGGAGCAAAATCCTTGAGCAAAGGATGTCGGGGCTCATCTTCACCATGCCTTCGCGTCGGTAGGAGATGAGCGCGTTGGTACTCTGAAGAGGAGAGTTCGCGCCAACTAAGGCATAGAACCACTCTTGTTCCCACTTTGACTACCACTTGTTGTTGGCGGCCCTCACTAGGAAGGTGTCCTGGTACTCATTCCAAAGATGAAAATTCACGCTCCTGAAGGCCAAGGCGCTCTTCACGTGGTCTGAGCCATCACTCTGCTTCGGCTGGCAGTTAGCGTCGTGGAGGGCTACGAAGACATCGGCGTGCCCCTCGCAGCCTTCGGACCTCATAGCCCACTCGAAGACCGCTAGCCTCGCCACGGCGTTTGGTGACAGTTGAGGAAGCTCGAGGTTTTAGGCCTTCAAGACTTCGCTCAACATCTCCACAGCCGACATTCCGAGGCTAGCCTTGAAGAAGGCC
Source organism: Zizania palustris (assembly GCA_019279435.1). NCBI lineage: Eukaryota > Viridiplantae > Streptophyta > Magnoliopsida > Poales > Poaceae > Zizania > Zizania palustris. Next base: position 1,219,954 of record JAAALK010000287.1, read on the forward strand.
TCAAAGAGCACTACTTCGTCAGCCCGAGGCCTCGGTATGGCCTCCAACTTCTCCGGAACCCGAAGCTGGATCTCCGGCGATATCATCCCCGCGCAGGCCCTCCGGACGGACTCCTCCGTTGAGGCCAAAGCCCTCATCTCCAAGGTTTGCTCAAACTTATCCGATGACCACCGAAGATCCCTCGGCCCGAACCGCCTCACTACAGGCTTCGCCGCCGCTGCCGCCGCTGCCTGCGCCTAGGTAGAGCTCTAGCTCGAGCCCAAGGCCAAAGCCTTCTTCGATGCAACCTTCTTTAGCATTTTGTGGGGCTTCGTCATGAAGGGTGCTAAAGCTTGCGAGGCTGGCTCCACGTGAAGCTAGAGAAGAGAGCGAAAGATGCAAGGCACTGAGAAAGAAGCAAATGAGAAGTGTGTCGAAGCCATGTGCGGTAAACCCATTTTTATACGCGGTAAAAATCCCGACTGTTCCCATGCCGAAGACACTGACAGGTGGGCCTCAGGCGAAGTTGAAACGAATCGGCGCACTGTAACGGTCAGTTTTATAGCCGTTGCGGAGTCGTTCGGTCTCCCCGAGGTCGTTTTGTTGTCATTTGTCCGGAGGTGCACACACCCCTTCGTTTCGAAGGTGTGCGGGCGAGGGACTACTGTTGGGGGAATAAGTTTTCCCTTAAATCGGGGCCAAACGATGTCATCCTTTGTAGGCATTCGGCCTGGAGCCTGACACTGTCAAAGCAAAATCCTACTTACCGAAGTTATTTCCAAGCCTCCAAACTCCTTTCGAAGCCCTCTGGAGCGAAGCCTCCGGCCTCCCTCTGAAGTCTACTAGAAGCCAAGTCTTCAAGCTCTCTTTGAAGTTCTCTTCGGAGTTAGTCTCCAGACTTTCTTCGGAGTTAACCGCCGAGCTCCTTTCGGACCTCCCCAGAACCGGTCTCCAAACCCTCTTCAGCCAATTCGAAGCTAAGCCTCCGAGAGCCTAGTTCGGACTTCAGTTCAAAGCACGCTTCGAAGACCACTTCGGAGTGTCCTTCGAAGACTTCCTCGTAGCCTCCGCCCGAAGAGCTCTAGCCACTACTTCGAACTAGGAAAATATTTATACTTTGCTACAGCGTAGAAGCCATACAAGGGGCCCCTCTGCCCCCAGTATGTCGTTTAGCTGTTCATAAGTGACGTTTATCTGACACATCTGTAAAGCTGTAAAGCACTTTATATAGTAGACTAGCCTTTTTTCCCTTCTTGCCCCAATAAGCTTATGACTTATAGAGGGAATTTAGGTCTTTTCCTTTAGCCTGTGTGCCTATAAAAGCAGGGCCAAGCTCTTGTAAGAGTTCAGCTCCTCCAGGGCCATAAGATCCTTCGGATCCATTAGATTGAATTGAGGCAAACTATGCCAACTCCACCACAAACTGTACGTAGGGCTATTATCCCTTAGGGGAGGTCCGAACCAGTATAAATATTTTCTCCTTCTGAGAGAACCCTTCGAGGTTCATTTTACACACTATATATACACACAAAACCTGTGCTATAGCTAACACAATTGCTACAACAGAAGGGGTACCCACATTAGTGATGGGTCATACCATGACCCATCAATAAAGAGCTCCACTACAGTGATGGGTTATGTTTCCACCCATGACTGATGACTACCACTTATAAATATGCAGGGCACCAAAGTGAATCATTATTGTTGACACGAAAATGTGCCCACACACTGGCGACAGTTCGACGATAACAAAGCGCGTGGCCGTTCAAGGATAAACCCTAAAAAGTTGCGAGAAGCCGACGTCGCGTTCCGACGATGATTAAATAGTAGTAAGGTAAAAATAGAGTCGCTAGGCAATCAAATAAATATGTTGGAATAATGATCTATTAGCCGAAGTATTGGGTAAAAAGACCCAACCGGCCAAAGGGAGCCTGTTGGACTAAAGCAATTGGCGGTCAAACCAGCCGAGTTAGGCTGGTCGGACCGAAGTTATACTGCTGGTCAGACCAGCATTGTGGAGGGGGGCACTTAAGGGTGGCTTCCACGCTGTGTGCAAAGGTGTCTCGAGTGTGTCCCAAGGCAAACTTCAATCCTTGGGGTGGTCGGACCGGTGGTCAAGCTCTGATTAGACCAAGGGTCGTAACGTGAAAGACCCCGGATGCGAAGATTGCCTCTGGCACAAAGGTCGGTTAAACCGAGGGGCGATTCTAGTCGGACTGAGCAGCTCTGGTGCAAATGCCTTCGGTGCGAAGAGGGTCCTAGTGCATAGGGTTCCGGTCTGACCGGCAGAGGTTGCCCAATCGGACCAAGGGTGCCAGTGATTAGATGATCGAGCGTGCCGGCACGGATCTAACAAACCCAGCATGGCACAGGCCGGTCAGACCGACAGCCTCCGAACTTACCTCGTAGATGAACATGAATTTACCTCAAACTCCGTGGCAAAGAATTTGAGGATGAAATCTCTGCAAAACACCAAAAAACAAATACCAATTTGGCCTAGACATCGAATTCTCAAGTGTCATCAAGAAAACCGATAAAAACCGAGACAAATCCATTTTGTGGATTAAACGGGAGATTCACGGGCGAATCAACAAGGGTTACTATGATTACGATGCGGTGGACGGTGGGCATACAGTGCAAACCTAGTAAGATGGATGTTACTTTGCTAATCCTAGGGCAAGGAAAGTAGATTGAAATAAAAGTGCGATTCAAAACTAGGGTTTTGAAGTATAGATCTATGGAGGATACACTTTGAATCGGCCTCACCACTATATTAATTTATACGGTCTGGTCTCAAGTTTCTTGACACCTAATCTGAGTAGGATTCGGCCAAAAGTGGTTAAAATTAAATTAGAGATCAAAACAGCCTGAAACCAACTCTATCTCTAATTTTTAGACTTGGAGCAGTCTGACCGGACCCATGGGCCGCTCTGACCATGCCTACATGGCCAGTTGGACCAGCCTACCATGGTCGGTTGGACCGGCCTATGCCAGGTTCGTCATATTTTCGGCCTAAATTACCAAAAATTGATATTTTAATAATTTCGACAATTAATGCCATTTTTTTTCTATCAACACATGCCCCCTGCCTTTTAGCAAACTTATTGAGCTAAAAGCACAACGGGCTAAGGGCGATACAATTCATATCGGCCTTATGATCTCTCAAGTTTTCTTACCGAGTTCTTTAAATATACTCATTATTTATTTGCCTACCAAACCATCAATTTCATAACTCAAGACATCTGAATTTGATGAGGACGATTTACATGAATTACTACTAATAAGACTATGGCACTTAAGCACCGAATTTTCCACGAACTCGGTCTTCAGTTCTTTTCCTAGTTTTGCCCCCCAAGTCCTTTGTGGGGACACACCCATACTCAATGAGGCTAGAAGTTGGCTTATCAACCAACTTCGGTTTCCGCACCATCGTGTATTTGCTAGGGCTTTGGACTTGTCTAGCGGGTTATCCTCTAATTCTTCAGCCTTGTTCTCTTTGAGATAATTGACACGATGATGTTGTGAGCATCTCATTTGAGACTTAGTCATTCCTAAGGGTGCTCATGAAGGTTGTGGCTTTATTTCTGGGCATCACAAACTTTCTCCTGAAATCATTAGTTGAACGGTGAATGCTCGGATAGGCTTTGGAAATTCTACATTCAGTGGAGTCGCCTTTTCATCTTCTGTCGGTCAGACTAGCCTTATTGGGCCGGTTGGACCCGCTATATCCAGACACTCGGGATGGTCTGGTTGGACCGGACATAGAAAGCTAGTCATACCATGGTGGTGCTATCAGTCTAGTCCATTGTGGGCCGAACTCACGCCTTTGTGGAAGGTTCGGCCTCCTTAGCAGTCATGGCCAAGAGTACGTCTTCTCGGTCCTCTTCTTATGCTTTAGAGCAACATCCTAAAAGTTTTCTTTGGCTTCCTGTGAGATCTAGCTTCATCTTAGGGCTAGGATGTATTTTCATTCGTCATTCATCTATGGCCGATTGATCCTGCCGACGAAAAACATTGTAGTCGTTAGTAGAGTGGGAAAGCGAGTCACGCCACTTACAGTATGCACGTTTCTTCAAGTCGTCGGCGGTTGAAATGACGGGACCTTTAGGCAACCTGAGGAGCTTGCTCTTTAATAAAAAGAAAAATATTGTATCACATTTGGTCGCATCAAAAGAGTACTTAACTTCACTCGTTCGATTCTTAGCAGGAGACGGCCATAGCTCAGAGTAAGTGACCATTTTGGACCCATCAGGCTAGGTCCATTGTTCCGTGTACACATCGGCTGAGTCATCTTCTTCATCCGATGGCTCATCATCGGAGTGCTCTACGATGTGTACCTCGGCCTTGGGCTCACTAAGAGTTTTGATGCCCCTTTTAGATTTGACTCGTCCTTCTTAGACTAGAGCCCTCTCCATAACTTGGCTAACCTTGAGGAAATTATGTCCATCCAATGTTTCCTTGAGTTCATAGTGTAAGCCATTAAAAGCTAGGTTGGTCAAATCCCTCTCAAAGATGTTCAAAATAAAACATCAGTTTCTAGTGTCCCGGAAGAGCCTAATGTAATCGAAGAAACTCTCACTAGCCTTTTGTCTAACCGATGTCAAGTGTGAAAGCCTAAGTTCGGTTTCCCTAGTATAGAAATAGTAATGAAATTTTTGCTCTAGCTGGGCCTAAGTTTGCATGTAGTTTGGCGGCAATGTTGAAAACCGAGCGAAAGCTGTACCAAAAAGCGACAAAGAGAATAATTTGAGTTTAAGTGCGTCTGACCCGCTTGCTTTGCCACACTATGGTAGGAATTGACCTATATGCTCTACGGTGGTCATGCTACCCTCACTGTCAAACTTTGTGAACTTGGGGACCCTAAAGCCATTAGGGTATGGGATAGCGTCGAAGTCGTCCCCGTACGGCTTACGTTAAACTCTAACCCGATCCCGAGGCACGTAACTAGTTCATTCGCTAACAAGTGAGCAAATTCGCTCATCATTATCATCTACGCCTTCTGCCTGTGTGCGTCTCTCATGTGGGGGCACGACACGTGGTGGTATGTTAGGGTGTTAGTCGTGCGGCTCCTCCTCTCATGTCGGCTAATGATAAATATCATGTTCAGGGCTACGCAGGTGTGCGGGAGTAGGAGGTGCGGGTAGTGCAGAAAAAATTAGTTTAGGCGTGGGCACAGGCAGTGCGTAGTAGATGGGGGCGGTCTGATCGGCCATAGAGCCAGTCTGACCATCGGTGTACTGGTCAGTTGGACCGGCCTTGTAGCCGATCTTACCGTAGGTGTATTGGTCGGTCGGACCAGCTTGGTATCCGGTCGGACCGACTGTTGTTGGCAGTTGGGTTTGGTATGTGTCAGTCTAAACGATCGAAGGGCTGGTCTGACCGATAATGTAATATGTGGTCACAACCATAGAGGGTTCTGGTGGAGACAAGACGGCTTTTCTGGTGCTCCCATCTGTTCTACTCTATATGTGGTGCACAGGGGGTAAACTAGCAATTGGAGTGGGAGAGGTGTCCTCGAAAAAGTCGCATCTTTTAAACATCGCTTCCATCTCAGGTCCTAGATGTTTTGCGAATGTAGCACTAACGTCCTCATCCACTATGGCAGCTATTTCCTGCCAAATCTCTAAGGGGGATAGAGATAGCGGTGATGGTAGTGGTACCTGGTTTTCGTAGAGGTCGGGAATATTGATGTCGCACTTGATGAAGCTTTGGACCGATCCTCCTTGGGGATGTTTGTGAGGGTGGGGATGATGATGTCGTGGTCGTCGATCTCCTTGCTCATGTCCCCCGGGTCCATCGGCGATAGGGGTACTATTGCCATAGTCATAGTAATTGTGGTCTATGTACCCGCAGCCGATGTAGACATGTCTGTCATGTTGATGTCTTCCCCAACAGAGACGCCAAAAAGTGTGTTGACATGAAAATGCGCCCACACACTAGCATCAGTTCGATGATCCAAAAGTGCACGGTCGTTCAAGGATAAACCCTAAAATGTCACGAGACACTAACGTCGCGTTCCGACGACCCTTAAACAGCGGTAAGGGAAAAATCAAGTCGCTACGAAATCAATCAAATATATAGGAATAATGTTCAATTAGCCGAAGTATTGGGTAAAAAGACCCAACCGGCCAAAGGGAGTCGGTTGGACCGATGCAATTGGCAGTCGGAGTGTGTGAGCATGGGTCTCAGGCGCAAATCTCATAGTTTTCTTTAGTGCACGAAGGGTTTTCTTTGTATGTTGAGTAGGATTATCGGCTTTTTTAGTGTGTCTATCTAGGCTCTTTTTCACAAGGGTAGTGGGTGGAGTGAACACAGTTTCGCTCGGAGTATTTGAAGTGGTTCTCTCAAAGCCTAACCCTAGAGCTAACCCTGCCCTGATGGGCGATCTTGGATGGTTGCATCGGGTTTACGCCAAAACCGACAAAGTGTCCGCTATATTTGCACCGGGTACTCGGATTAGGCCGACCCAACTCCGTTGCTCCCTCAGCCCGGCAATCGCTCGCCACCGGTTTACCTAGGTCAAACCCGGTCAATAGACCAGTAGATCCCTTGTCGTTCCTGGCCCATGAACCCGGATTGGGCCGGCCAGACTCCGCAGCCCCTCTGCCCGGCAGTCACACACGGCCCAAGACACAACAGGTCACGACTCATCTTCATCTACTCTTTGACTTCCGTTGACAATCACTCATAACTTCTGGAGCCGTGAGGCCAATGATCTTCAACATGGCTCCTCAATCTCCCCCTTGATGAGTGCATTGTCAACACTCTCTTCATTATCGCTTTGTAACATGCAAACACATGTGGAAACATGAAAAACAAAACACAAGAAGTCATGAAGAAGAAAATAAAACAAAAGGTTTAACCCTAATGACCAAAATCCAAACAAAAGCCGATCATTATGGTTAAACAAAAATAAAAAAACTCAAAAGAGTGCAATCTCAGAATTATCAACAAGGATATCCAAAGAGTAAAGACAAAAGAGACTAAAACTACCCATGAAACAAATCCCACATACAACCAAAACTCCGCCTAAACTCTTCTAAAAGATCAAGTAACCCAAAATTTCTACCCCTTGTTGACAATTGGACTCATCAAGTGAGACTAAATGCACTCAAAAGAGACAAGAACTCAAACTCCCCTTGAAATGCAGCTCCCCTCAAAATATGCAATGAATTCAACTAGGGTGCAAGTGGAGTGTAAAAAGCATGCTTCTCAGATATGATTGACTGCAATTACAACATCTAGCAAGTATAGGACAAAATATTGTCTAAGACACATGACATGATTAGTGCAATAGATGATATCCAAAGAAAGTCATTAGCACACATTTTTAGATTTTTGCAAATAAAAGAATCACCACATTTTCTAGTCGACAAGCAAGGTAAAACATGAGATGCAAAGGCTAGCTGATATCTATCAAGATAAGCATTGTATAGAAAAAAGAGCTTCAACAAACTTGTTATCTTTTTAATTTTTTGGCCTTTTATTTTCGTTTTTCATTTTTGCCAAGGGTTATTTGCATGTCAACCTTATGCTAACCGACCAATTCAATCCTAGACCAGAATAGGACCATCAGAAGATTAAGACATTGGTCTTGGCATACATTACACTGTCCTAGTTCATACCAAAGTGCTATGGTAAGCAGTCTAGAACAATGCAACGCGACATAACAAACCCACCTATATCTTTTCAGTTAAGCATAAAAGGCATGGATTTTTCATTTTTCTGATTTTTATCATTTTATAGCATATTTTCCATGTTAAAGCATATAGATGTCCAAGTTTCATATCTGCATCTAAGTAAGGAACTAGGTACCAAGCATGTGAGAGATAGCAAAAGCATTCAGCCTATACATGCTAGTTACCAGAAGCAATGGTGATCATTTTTCAATTTTAAAGCTTAAAATCCATGCATATGACAAATATCAGATACATCAGGTGAACTGTAACAAACATGATCATCGACACGTCTTCAAAAGCATACACTAGCAAGAATGAGTAAAGCAGGTCAATCATATAACAAAAGCAGGCTCAAAGTGTGATATATGAATGTGCATGGTATGAACTCACACGAAAATACTTAATAAAAGAGTAAAGAAGAAAGAAAAGACTCAAAAATATCCTAAAAAGGATACACAACTCCCAAATCCCCTCGCAAACGCTCAAATATAGACTGATCTAGGGGTTTGGTGAAAATGTCAGCCATATAATGATGGGTATCAACATGAACAAGGTCAATGACACCTTTCTCATATCGATCCCTAAGAAAGTGAAAGCGCACATCAATATGTTTGGTTTTTGAATGAAGAAATGGGTTTTTCCCTACACTAATCACACTGGTGCTATCACAAAACAAAGGTACTCTGGCAGGGAAAGACAACCCAAGATCTTTCAAAGTTGAAATCATCCAAACTAACTGTGAGCAGCAGTTAGCAGCAGCAACGTACTCAGCCTCAGTAGTCGAAAGCACAACTCTTGATTGTTTTTGAGAAGACCCAGAAACAAGCGAAGAACCGAGAAACTGATTAGTACCGAAAGTCGACTTGTGATCCAGCCGGCACCCACCAAAATCAACATCGGAAAAGCTTGATAACCCAATAGATGATGATGCTGAATAGTAAAGACCAAGATCAGGCGCATAGGTAAGGTACCTAAAAATGCGCTTGACAGCCTGCCGATGAGATGCGCGTGGTGAAGACTGGAAGCGGGTGCACAATCCCACGATGAACTGAATGTCAGGTCTCATCGCAGTCAGGTAAAACAATGATCCGATCATCCCTCAATACTCTCTCTCATTGACCTTGACACTGCTCTCGTCATTATCTAGGCCGCCAGACGTACCCATGGGGGTCATTTGAGTCTTCATCTCTCCACCGAAGTCAAACTTCTTCAGCATGTCCCACGTATACTTTCTCTGGTGGATGAAGATGTCGTCCTTGGTCTGCTTGATCTGAAGCCCTAGGAAGTACTTGAGCTCACCCATGAGGCTCATCTCAAACTCGTTATGCATCTGCTCAGAAAAATTGGACACAAGCTCATTAGTAGAACCACCAAAAACAATGTCATCCACATAAATCTGAGCCAACTCTGAGCAAGAAAAGAGTTTTGTCCACAACACCCATCACAAAACCACTCCCCAACAAAAACTTCTTTAAACAATCATACCAAGCCCTGGTGGCTTGCTTCAGACCATATAAAGCTTTCTACAACTTGAAAACATGTCGAGGAAACTTAGGGTTCTCAAAACCAGGGGGCTGCCTAACATAGACATCCTCCTCTATGTACTCATTCAGAAAATCACTCTTGACATCCATTTAAAAAATCTTAAAACCTTTAGAAGCAACGAATGCCAAAAGTATGTGAATGGACTCAAGATGGGCAATAGGGGCGAAAGTCTCCTCAAAATCAATACCCTATTTCTGGCAAAAACCCCATCTTCACCTTGCTTGTTTTTAAATACCCACTTGGTGCCTATGGGGTTGCCTCTAGGTGGAAGCTCAACTAGTATCCAAACCCGATTGTGAACAAAATTCTCAAGCTCTTCTTGCATGGCGTTTATCCAATTTGCATCAGATAGAGCGTGACAAAGATCTCTGGGCTCAAAGGTGGCAGAAAAGCAGACTCAGCAAACACAGCAAGTGAACCAGCCTAAGAACGCAAGGATCTCGAAGAGGGATAACCGATGATGAGCTTTGAGGGGTGATCACGCAGAACTGCTCAAGATCCTATGTGATCAGATGTCACCTCACTGGATTCAGCAGATGGCACCTTTGGACTAGACTGAGGGGGCTTGATCAAAGTGGAAAAAGTGATCATAGGTCCACGCTCGTCCTCAGTCAATGTCTCAGAAGGTGTGGGGTCTACAAGGTGTGCAGAAGGCCCACCCTCATCAACAGCAGGGGTCTCATCATCTTCCTCGAATATGGACTCTCAAAGCTCATCATCACCAGAAAGCTCAAAAGGAGTAAGTGAAGGCATGGACTCATCAAAAGAAACATCGCACATCTCGACAAGCTGCTAGGAGTCGAGGTTCCAAACATGGAAGCCTCGAGAATGCAATGGTAACCTAGAAAAACTCCATCCCAGCAATGAGACGCAAACTTATCCAAATGCCCTCCCTTCTTGACCACAAAGCACTTGCAGCCAAATGCTCGCAAGTGACTCACCTTGGGCTGTCTGCCAAACCGCAACTCATATGATGTCTTACTTAAGTAAGCTCTAACAAAAATGCGGTTGGCTAGATTGCAGGCCATGTTCATGGCTTCAGCCCAAAAATGCCTAGGAGTCTTACGCTCATCGAGCATCATCCTGGCCATCTCGACCAACGTGCGGTTCTTTCGTTCCCCAATGCTGTTCTGTGGGGGAGTGTAAGGAGCAGAAAACTGGTGCTCAAGACCCTGATCACTACAGTGGTTGACAAACTGAGAATTCTTGAACTCAGAGCCATTGTCAGATCGAATTGCTCGCATCAGACCATTGTTCTCATTCTTCAGATTCAGGATCAGATCATGAACAAACTGAAAAGCTTCATCCTTAGACTCCAAAAAGAAAACCCACGAGAATCAAGAAAAGTCATCAACTATCACAAGGGCGTACCACTTCCCACCGACTGAATATACCCGAGCTGGACCAACAGTATCCATGTGTAAAAACTCTCCCGGGTATGAAATAATTACTTGACTCACAGGTGCGTGAGAAGCGGCAACCATCTTCCCATGACGAGAGGGATGGCAAACTAGATCCTTCTCCATCTTGAGCTTGGGCAATCCTCGAATGAGGTCCATAGAGCTCAATCTGACTAGCAGATCAAAGTTCAAATGACCTAACCTCCTATGCCATCTCCAGAGCTCAGAAGAGGATCCAACGATCAAACAGCGAGAAGGGCCAAAAGAACTAGAGAAATCAATCCGAAAAACCTTACCGAAGGGTAAGATCTGGCAAACCAAAGATCCTCTAGAATCAACAACAGATGACATGCCCTTCTTAAAGCGAAGCTCTAAACCATCCTCAAGAAGTTGCAAAATAGAGACCAAATTAAAACTCAAGAGTCCAACCAAAGCAACATTCTTTAAAGAGAAATGCTCAGAGATTCGAATTGAACCAATGCCATGTACCTTCCCTTAACCATTTTTCACAAAAGTGATGTACTCCTTGGAGCTCGGGGAAGTGAGGCTAGAGAACCATCTGCGATGTACCATCATGTGGAGAGAGCATCCTCAATCCATGATCCATACGTCCTCTAGACCTTGATCCTGCAATATTAATGGTCATAAGGGGGAGCAAACAGTCCGACACCAGGTTTATCAAAAGAGCTAAACCAGTGTCAAGCCATCTTCTCTAAAGAAGGGAAGCAGAAGGAATCATAAGTGTCTGGACCTAAGCGCGGCTCAAAGCGCAGTCCTCTATTCTGCCTAAGGTCTCATCCACGAGGTCCAAAGCCGTATCATGAACACTCCATCCTTGAGCTGACAGGCCTATAAAGACTCAGTGGAGTGAGTCTTGGGGTATCTCTGCTCTAGTGTCATATTACTCCACTCCACTACATGACTCAGGGCACTCTCAAAGTCAGCCTTGGTGTAGGTATATCCTACTCTAAACCCATCCTGCCTCTTGAACTATTGGATCATCATGCCGAGCTGTGGCTCTCTGGCACTCACCCAACTCTGGATCTGACGGAGGTAAGAGTTCTCATTCTGAGCATCAGCTAGCTCCTCTCTCAAGGAAGCTAGCACCTTCACCTAAGACAAGTAGATCTCACACTCTCTATCAACTTGGACAGACTTCTCAGCTTTTAGCTTGATTAGTTCCAATCTCAGGGACAAGAAGTTCTCACAAATAGTGGGTGGAACAGACAATGTCTCAAGCTCAAGCTTATTCTGCTCGAGCACAGCTCTGACTCTCGCTAACTCGCCCAACTGCTCGTCACTCATGGCTCTCAGCTCAGCTCAAATAGCTAAATGGGATGAGCAGTCTACACAGGGCACGACGACACTGGCATGAGCATCATTCAGCTCCAACTGAGCGCTCTCAAGCTCAGTGGACAAAGCATCTCTCTCATAAACCCTTTTTGTGTACCTAGACTTCAGAGTCGTTAGGTCACACAACAACACCTCAAAGTTAGGGCACTCACTTCTATCACCCAAGCAAGGGAAAGAAGATATACTCTCAATCTTGCCATTGGCCATGGCAAGCTCACTCTCGATCTCATCTATCCTCTTCTTAGGATGATATCTCAACTCCTGACGGTTCTCTTCAACTAATTCAATGACTTCTTGTTCATATGAAGATACCTTCTCATCGTCGTCGTCATCGTCAAAGTTGTCGGGGGAGCCCTTGTCTTCCTTATCCCCAAGATCCATTGAGGAGACGCTCTTGCGGGATCTCCGGCTGTGGTGCGGGCGTCTCTTCGGCTTGTCCCCGAAGGCCATGAAGCAGAGGCCCGCTGGATCATCCTTGTCCTTCCCCTTCTTGATCACGATCTCCTCATCGCTTGAGCTTGATGAAGTGGAAGAAGACGATGATCTCTTGGAGTAGCTTCTCTCCATCTCGGCGAAGAAGGCCTTGTCTCACTTCTTGTTCTCACGTCGGTAGTCCTTCAGGGCATTTCGAAAGAACCTCGTCTTGGGCTTGCCCTTTTTGAAGGTGGAGCTGTCATGCTTGTTGGAGTCGTAGGAAGCACCATCGGTGCCCTTCTTGTGTGTGTTCTGCTTGGGGCAGTCAGTGATGAATTGACCTGGATCACCACACTCAAAGCAACCATGTTTTGTGCCATGTCATTTGAACATTCTCATATTATATACACGACAAACACGGCTATTGAATAGACAAAGGTCATCATCTCCTAGCAAATCCAATTGGTCCTCAGTGATAGACATCAAAGAGGACAAAACACAACTCAAAGCAACAAGATCAGCAGAAGGTGTCGCAAGGGCCAGGATTTTTTAGCCAAAACTAGTGAGATTTGATCTCAAATGGATATCAACCTCTTAGGCCTTGAGCTTACTTAAAATCTCTACGACAGTCAAGGTATCATAGAAAGCATTCTCAACAATAGAGGATACCTTGATCTCTCGGATCTTAGGGTCCAAGGTATCAAGAACCTTGAGCGCATGTTCATGATCTGAGACCAGCTGATCATGATCGGCCTTGTTGGCCTGAAGCTTGTTAATGATCGACTGAAAGCGACCAAACAAAGCTTCAATAGTCTCACCCGACTTCTATGAGATGTTTTCGTATTCTCGCCGATAGTTCTGTTAGAGCCTAGCCTTGACCTGAGCTATCCCCTCATGGTGTGCCTGGAGGGTAGCCCAGATCTCTCGAGCAGTGTCGAGATGGCTAACACGCTCAAACTCCCTGGGACCTAAACCAGAAAAGAGTATCTTCACTGCCTTGTTGTTTAGGTCATGCAGAGCGACTATCTCAGGAGTAATACGCTCTACAGCCAAAAGCACAGTAAAAGTAGCATGAACACACATATCCCATATCCCTGAACTTTGGCTCAAAAGATAGGCTCGCATGCGAGTCCTCCAATATTTGTAGCCAAAAACCTCAAGGGACGAAACCTTGCCAGAAGAAGTCATGATCGCTAACTTGGTTTAGAACCGGTTAAGGTATGGAAAAACCCTAACCAAGCTCTGATACCACTTGTAGGACCGAGAGTAGCGGCCAGAGGGCTGGTGAATGGGTTCCTAAAAAATTCTTTCGAATCAATTGCCTTCTCCCAATACCCAATTCACCTCAACAGACAAACATCCAAACAAAAACACAAGTACTAAAAATAATATAGCCTAAAAATGACCGGTGTCCTAATTGAAGAGACACCACAAAGTGCTTAAAGGCAGATTAAAGAGATAATCATAGACTAGACAAGTAAATCATAAAAGGCTAACAATATTCACCAATCGTAGGCATTTCATAGAGCACAAGATAGACATCATCAGTTCACAAGCATTTAAACAAATCCATCATGTGCATGTGGATCACAAAGGAATATCAATAAATCTGCACGACTCGATCTGACAATAAAATATTTGTATCCATTGAAACAAGCATAGATCAATCAATAGAAATAGTTTTGATGCACGAGGATCGAGGAAAAATAGGGATTACTATTCCTAAGTCGTATCCTGTAGCATTCAACCGAACACATAGCAAGCCTGCACTGCTTCCGAGCGCAACTTCCGGATGCCATGCGCCAGGCAACCACGCCACGCGAGCTGTTGCTGTTGACCGATGTCCACGAGCTTCTGCCGTCTCGCAAAACCATCGCGCGAGTTCTGCCTGCTGCTTACAGTGCAGTGCCACGAGCGCTTCGTAATGGGGGATTCGTCCCGATCTTCCGTTAGGTAAGGATAACTTGGGTTGGTGGAGAATCTCGACGTTGACGATCCAAGGCTCCGGTCCGGTGGATCAAAACCTTGCAATCGCTACACCACCGTCTCTGTTGGTTATCAACCACGCAGGGCGCGATTGACCTCGCCATGAGGGCTAGTTCCTGCAAGCGAACCCAAGAACACAAGCAAGAACAGGAAGGATACAAGTCGAATGCCAAATCACAGATAAACTATGAAGAGGAGAGGTTTCACCAACGCTGATGCAGCAGCCAATCGGTCCGGTGCAGGAGCGGGATCTAAACATACAAGTGTATATGCAAACTATTGGCGTAAAAGATTACGCTAACAGCTTTCTTTAGATTAGAAACTAACAAACAAAGTGTTTGCGAAATGAACTGTTCTAAGCCTCCGAAAGGATAATAACTTAGAATAGTTCGAATGTGTGTATTGAATAACTTGTATTCGGTGCCTATTACAGGGTGAAACGGGGGGTATTTATAGGCCCAAACATTAAGGAAAAGACCTATTTACCCCTCTGTTACAACCGACATAGTGGAAACTATTCGGTACCCTTGATAGGGCTAAAATGGTAAAAGATTAATCTAATAAGAAAAAATATAAGTCTTCCATCTTAGCTGGCAGAAAAGATCTCAAAGAGCCTTAATTCGAAGATGTACTCCGAACCAAAGCCTATCTTCGTACTTCGAGCTTGACTCAGGACATCTTCGAAGATGGACGTCTGGAAAACTTCTAATCCATTATCTGCCTTTGTGTTGTTACGGCAATAACCCTGAGGATGGAATATTTTCCCCCAACAGTAGCCCCTCGAATACGCTTCTCCGTTAAACCTGTAATGTTAGGAGAGCAGTATACGGAAGAAAAAATAACCAGGCGTAGGGGTTATTAGATTTTAATTTATCTCCGAAATGTACAAAGATATAAAACTTTGAATCAGTTTTAAGGCAATTACTTTCGAACTATCTTAGAACTGACTAAGGAAGCTCGAATGCCTTTTAGACTTAGAAGAAATAGCCATTAGCTTCCTTCTTCTAACGGTAACTACGGAATGCGTCAATTTCGGAGAAAAGTAATGGGCAAGATTGCGAAACGGCACAGACTAACGGTAAAAAATGTAAAGTCTAGGCTATAAATAGAGGGCCTAAAACTTTCCTGAGTACCTTTCCACCGCTCTCTTGCAAACAAACACTCTTTGAGCCCTGGCCTCCATTCTTCCTCCAAAGCAACCCCGTAGCTCCAATGGCGAAAACCAAGAGTACTGGAGCCCCTTCGGCCTTGGCTCGACAGCAGGTGGCTGCAGCAGCAGCGGCTGCGGCATTGGCAACAGCACCTCCAACACCCGGAACAGGATCCATGGCGGCAGGAGGGGGAAATCCCCAAAATGTTAGTGATCAAGGTCTCTACCCGCCATCAACGAAATACTTGGATCAATCATTCCAGCTGGGACCTTCTACCTGCAAAACAGAATCTCTGGCGGCCGCAGTAGAAGGGAAGATTAGTATCAGAGTCATGATCCGCAAACCTGGAAAGGAATTTATCCCGTCGCCAAGGCCTAGTGAAGTGGTCGTCTTCGAAGCCTTCTTCGAAGCTGGCTTAGGCCTTTCGGCAGTGGATTTCTTGGCCGAGGTACTGGATTTGTTTCA
Organism: Zizania palustris; assembly: GCA_019279435.1. Lineage (NCBI taxonomy): Eukaryota > Viridiplantae > Streptophyta > Magnoliopsida > Poales > Poaceae > Zizania > Zizania palustris. Next base: position 1,235,926 of record JAAALK010000287.1, read on the forward strand.
CGTCACTCTCCCCCAACTTTCTCTGAATGTCGTAGCCCGTTTAGCTATCTTTGAATGGGCGTTGAGAGCTGAAGGCTGCGAGGGGAGGGCAGAGATCTTCGCTACGCTGCACAGAGCTTCGTGCCAGCCAAAAACCTTCGTAGGCCCCGGAGGTGAAAAAGTAGTAGTAGCCTTCGGAAGTATTAACTTCAGGCTTCGGGACGAATACGCCCTTCAGTTTCCTGCTAAGGCCATCAATGCAAGATGGTACACCGACTGGGTCACGAGATGGTTTTACGCCGAAGTTGGGGCGAGCAATCCTCTAGCCGGACCTCTGAAAGACATTCAATTCTGAAAGGAAGCCCTAGTGTATCCAGACCAAGGTCAGCTCGAAGCTCGCCTCAACCTACATCAAAAAATCAGTCGAAGGTTGAGCATGCGAGACTTAGCCGAAGAGTTCCTCGGGTTACAAATCTCTCCGCTGATGGCCAACTGGCCTATCATCTTCGAAGAGGATTCAGAAGGCGGTCTCTGAAAAATCACTTCGACTTCGAGCCCTGCAGGTAACTTCGAAAACCACATATATTATGCATATTCATTCGAAGAAGTAACTAACTTAATTCATTTTATAGCTTCTTCAGCCCCTATTACTTCGGAGCAAATCGTACGGGCTTCGGAGAAGATTTTGGGCGCTCCAACTCTGACCAAAAAAGAATGGAGAATCAAGTTAGTCGGGAGTTGGGAAAGATTTAAGAGTGTGGGGAATGCTGGAAATCACTCCGCCCACTTTGATGGATTGGGTGCCTTCGGAGAAAGGACCCAAAAAGAGGAAAGCCGAAGCTGGGACTTCGAGCTCCACCAAGACTCCGGTCAAGAAGGTGGCTCGGAAACCAAAGAATCCAGTACCTTCGAGCCCAAGGGCTTCAGTCTCTGACTGCCAAGAGGACGAAGGGAGGTTGCTTGTGCGTCTGATAGACGAAGATGCATCTCAAAGGACTACACAAGCCGAAGTACTTGCGAATGCGCCGAAGTCCCAAGATAACCTTGAGCAACCAAGGACTTCGGCAGTTCAAGAGGATTTACCTCAGGACGAAGTTCCTGTGGATGAGAGTGGAGTCGAAGTCACTATGGCTTCGATTCTTGAAGAGGCAATGAGGACTGTCCAGGAAAATGTTCCTGCAGTCGAAGATTTGACGGCTGATTCGGACGAAGATCTCGCCTTCGATCCGCCAAACAGTCCAATGATTACTCCTCGCCAGAATGTCGAAGTTAAACTTCGAATAATTCTTTTATGTTTATTTTGTGTATTTATACGATGTATAATACTTTTGTTTTTACAGAGTTCACTTCTGTGGAAGAGGTCCGCCAGGAAGAAATAATCCATGGACCTTCGACGACTTCGGAGCCAATCCCAAGAGCCACTCAAATGGGGCCTGGAAGAGGCAAAAAGAATATAGAATCCCTCCCTGCTGCGAGTTCCGGATCAACTCCGTTCGATTCAACAAACGAGAGTCAATCTACCGAGGGGGGCCAGTCTCCAGGGGCTCCGAAGACTACAGGCCAACACTCCGGCTCTTCGTTAAACGAAGATGACCAACAAGCGATAAGCATGCTCCCCCTTCTAGCTCCTTTCTTAGAGCAGAGAACTAGTCTTCGAACTTTGCTCGAGCGTTTGGATCGAGCTAGTGGCGACATTGGGGAGACGAACTTGGTGGCCATTCTGAGTGAGGCGAAGAGCTCAGAGCTTAACACTGCTATGGAGCGCACAGCCTACCAGGTACGAAGCATCTATGAAATAACATTAAGTTTACATACAAATAATTTCTTACTTTGATTTTTTCTTTTCGCAGCAAACAGTCTTGGCCCGAGCTGCAAATATATCAAATTAACGAGATATCACTCGCCTTCTGGAGGAAAATGAAACTCTTCAACGGAATCTCACTATTTCCGAAGGCCGAGTGGTTCAGATGGATAGTATAGTGTCAACGGAGCGCAGGGCCAGACAAGGTTTGGAGGCTCCGAATAAAGAGCTCGAAGCAGAAAGAATTGTGCTTCGAGCTGAAATTGAAAGAATGCGGGCGGAGCACGCTACTGCGGGGACCGAGCTTGTCAGACTCCAAGAGGAAGCTAGCCAGCTTTTGAACCAAAAGAATATCTTGACTACCGAAACTGCTAGACTTTTTGGAGTTCTGGGAGAGGTAACTTCGGTGAAGGACGCATTGATCGAAGATAAGCTGAAGTCCGAGAAGGTAGGTGCGGAAGTTATGAATCAACTGCTAGGTGTTCTGGAGTACTTCGGTACTACTGGGACACTTCTGATGATAACATTTCTCTTCTGCGCCGGTTGAAAAGGATTCAAGGAGTGGCGAAACAGATGAAGACAACAGGCATTCGATACGGAGAACTCTCTGGACAAGTGGCTGTTGTTGGCCTACTTCGCTACTACGAAGATCTGGGCCGATCTATAACTCCGAGCGTAGGAGAGGGCCCAATTACCTTCGACGACGAGCGGCTTCTGACTCCTTCCGAAGGTTTGGCTGCTGCCTGGCGAGCCTTCCAGACTTCGTGGAGAGCCGAAGGTCGCTCTGCGATCAAGGCCTGGATCGATGAAGGACAACGCCAGAAGCAAGCTCGGACCCAAGCTTCAAGCAGTCAGCCTCCTCTGAACCCGCAGGTTTAGAAATGTCTTAGGATTTTTGGGTATGTAAAGCTTTGTGCTTATGAACATTTATCAATGAAAATTTGTTTATCATATTTTTAGGCTTTGCCTCATACGAAAGATATCGAAGTGTTAGACATTAACGACGAACTTCGCTCATTATGGACCACCTTCGATCTTCTAAAAGCTTATAAGCGCCCTCGATTTTTAGTTCCTCGAGATAGCTCCGGTGTAATTGTGCCCGAAGTAAGCAAATATATACTATCTTATATTAAAGAGGAAGAAAAAGAGGTTAACTTGAACACTTCATCTTCTGAAGATGTTATATGGTCTGAAGACGAAGATGAAGTTGAAGTAAAAAACCTGAAGAACTTGGAAGCTGGGAAAGGAGCCCCAAACGGCTTCGAACTTGGGCCGAGCTTCAACAAGAACAGAAGGACTTTAGAGCTTCGAAGGGAGGCAAGAGAGTTAAACATAAAGTTGTTAGAACTCCCGGCATTGGAACTAGTCGTTCCAACCCTAGCTCTAGAGATCGAAGAGGTCTTCGATTCCTTCTTGGTATAGATACCAATTTTTCATGATGTAATCTGTAAACATATTCGTTCAAATAATGAATACTGATTTAAAATTGTCTCCCTATTTGAGGAGCCATGCTGAATAGCGTGGGCCTCATGGCTCCAGAATGTTCATGGGCCGCGTGTGACTCAGGTACACGGGCAGCAAGCGACTGTCGGGCAGAGGAGGCTGCGAAGTCGGGCTGGCCCAATCCGGGTACATGGGCCAGAAGCAGTAGAAGACCCACTGGGCTGTTGACCAGGACTGACTCAGGTACACGGGCGGTGAGCGATTGCCGGGCTGAGAGAGCTGCGGAGTCGGGCTGGCCCAATCCGGGTACCTGGTGCAAAGCCGGTGGAGGCTTTGTCAGTTTCGGCGCAAAACTGACAACCGTTGATCTTGTATCCGACTGTCCAGAAGAGAAGCCGTAGTCGCTACGAAAGCTGAGCTTCCGGATAAGTCATCTGTAACTCTAGGCCCACAGTCAGTCAGTCGTGTCTGTAAAAATACCTAAGGGCAGTAGAGTCTTTTCCTTTATTATTGCGTCTGTAAAAACCCTAAGGGGCAGGTGGAATGTTCCTATTGTTGGGAGCCTATAAATAGGACCCCAATCCCTAGGGTTTGGACTACCCTTTTGGCTGAAATCAATTCTATTCCTTTGGGTCATTTTTTGTCTCTTGCTTTGTCTCTCTCCTCTCCTGTTCATGCGTGCGCTGCCAGGCAACAAGCCTTGTTCTTCCTGAGGTTTTAAGTGATTCTTTGCTGTCTGGGAGATTTTAATCTGGCTGTTTTTGTTTGTGCGAAGCATTTATGTGCACTGCATTTCATTCTCTGTGCTTGCGGTCAATTTATTTGGAAGAGAAGCTTCTTTGTTGCGTGTGTTCTTCATGAGAAGTAGTACTAGTTCTTGCTGTTGCAAGTAGTACTACTACTCTGTAGCAACAGTACTCGCTGCCAGCTTTTTACCTTCTACTGCACAGCTTTTCGATCGAAGTTGACAGGCTCTAGCAACTTTTCTGGCTGTTTTCTGGCGAAGCCATCCTCTCTGTTCGAAGCCCCTCAGCTCCGTGAGGCAGGCTTCGATCTGACATACTCGAAGGCTTCGTTCGAACTTTGAACTTCATTATGTGTCCTGTATTGTTAGCTTCGAAGTACTTTTGGAACGGACAGCATCGCATACTTCGAACGACAGTGCGAAGGTACTCCGACTCTAGCTGTTCGAAGTCCACACTTCGATAGGTTTCGAAGTTGTCTTCGAAGCTTGTCGGTTTGCTAGGCTTCGCTTTGGTTTCTTTGCTGTGTGTCAGCCTTCGTTTTTCTTTTCGAACCTTGCTCTTTTCGAAGGTAGAGTGTAGGCTTCGAATTTGGTGCCTTTGTCGTGTGACAGGCTTCGCTTCTTTGTTCGAAGGTAGTCCGTCTGTGTGTTGCATTCGAAGCTTTCTGTTCGAAGGATTAGGTTCGAAGCACTCGGTTCGAAGCTGTGTCCGAAGCCTTGCCTTCGAAGTACATACTTCGAAGCAGGCTCCGGAGTTATCATACTTCGCTTCGAAGCATACTTCGCTTCCTGCACCTTCGAACTAGGCTAGACCAAAACACCTTCGGCATCTTCGACAAGCTTCGCAACTGACCTCCGGAGCAGGCTTCGTCACCAACCTCCGAAGCAGGCTTCGACCAGCGAAGCAGGCTTCGACAAGCTTCGAACAGGAGACAAATCTGAACAATAACTTCTCATCTCACTGGACATATACTTAGATCATTTCGTTGAGAAGTTTAGACCTGCCATATTTTATTTATCTTCCTAGTTGCACTACTTTGGTAGCTCTCTGTTTAACATTAATTGATTCTAGGCTAGGAACCTTTAGACTTAGGCTATCTGTTCATTTTCTGTTGCTTAGTCTTCTGAGGTGAGTTGGGTGTTGGGAACAGGCCATATATTCGAAAGAATTTTTAAGGCGCCCATTCACCCCCCTCTGGTCGCTACTTTAGGTCCTACAAGTGGTATCAGAGCTTGGTTAGGGTTTTTCCATACCTTAACCGGTTCTAAACCCCCGTAGTGACCATGACGTCTCCTGGCAAGGTCCCGTCCTTGGAAGCCTATGGCTATAACTATTGGAAGACTCGCATGTGAGCCTATCTTATGAGCCAGGGTTCGGACATTTGGGATATTTGCGTTCACACCACATTTGTCATATTGCCAGTTACTGAGCAGGGTACTGCTGGTATCATTGCTCAGCATCTGACCAACAGTAAGGCTGTGAACATTCTGTTTTCTGGTTTAGGTCCCACTGAGTTTGAGCGTGTGAGTCATCTCTCCACTGCGAGAGAGATCTGGGCTACCCTCAAGGCACACCATGAGGGAACAGCACAGGTCAAGGCTCGGCTCTATCAGACCTACCGGCGTGAATATGAAAATTTCACACAGAAGCCGGGTGAATCTATTGAGGCTTTGTTTGGTCGTTTTCAATCGATCATAAACAAGCTTCGGGACAACAAGGCTGAGGGTGCTCAGTTAGTCTCAGATCACGAGCAGGCGCTCAAGGTTCTCCATACCTTGGACCCAAAGATCTGGGAGTTCAAGGTATCCTCTATCGTTGAGAGCACTTCTTACGATACCTTGACCTTTTCTGAGTTATTTAGCAAGCTGAAGGCCACTGAGGTAGATATCCAGTTGAGATCAAATCTCACTGGTTCTGGATCAAAATCCCTGGCCCTTGCTACACCTTCTGTTGATCCCTCTTCTGTGAGTTGTGCTTTGTTCTCTTTGATGTCTATCACTGAGGACCAGCTAGAGTTATTGGGAGATGATGATTTGTGTCTTTTTAACAACCGGGTGCGTCGTGTCTATTATAAGAGAATGTTCAAAAGACACGGCACAAAATCCGGATGCTTTGAGTGTGGTGATCCAGGACTCTTCATCACCGACTGCCCCAAGCGCAATGGATACAAGAAGGGCACCGGTGGCAGCTTCCATGACTCCGGCAAGCACGAGAGCTCATCCTTCAACAAGGGCAAGCCGAAGACCCGATTCTTCAAGAAGGCCCTGAAGGACTACCGGCGAGAGAACAAGAAGCGCGACAAGGCCTTCTTCGCCGAGATGGAGAAGAGCTACTACAAGCAGTCCACATCTTCTTCCTCTTCATCGAGCTCAAGCGATGAGGAGATCGCCATCAGAAAGGGGAAGGACAAGGACGATCCGGCGGGCCTCTGCTTCATGGCCTTCGGAGACAAGCCGAAGAGCCGCTCTCACCAGCGCCGAAGATCCCGCAAGAGCTTCTGTTCAATGGCTCTTGGGGATAGGGAAGAAAAGAGCTCCTCCGACGACTCTGATGACGACGACAACAAGGTATCATCTTACGAGCACGAAATCGTTGATTTACTTGAGAGCAATCGTCAGGAGTTGAAATATCAGGAAAAACTGCTTAGGGGGGCTAAGAAGAGGATAGATGAGTTAGAGAGTGAGCTTGCCGTGGCTAACGGCAGAATTGAGAGTCTATCTTCTTCCCCTTGCTTGGGTGATAGCAGTGAGTGCCCGAAGTGTGAGGTGCTTCTGTGTGACCTATCGACTCTGAAGTCCAGGTACACAGAAAGGGTTGATGAGAGGGACGCTTTGGCCACTGAGCTTGAAAGCGCTCAGCTGGAGCTGAAAGATGCTCAAGCCACTGTCGTCACACCCTGTGTTCATTGCCCAACTCATCTAGCTGCCTTAGCTGAGCTGAAATCCAAGGGCGATGAGCATTTGGGTGATTTGGAGAGGTTGAGAGCTGAGCTTGCCCAGACTAGGCTAGAGCTCGAGACACTGTCAGTTCCACCCACTGTCTGTGAGAACTGCCTGTCTCTTAGAATGGAGTTGATTAAGCTAAAAGCCGAAAAGTCTGTCCAAGTAGAGAGTGAGTGTGAGAACTGCTTGTCTCAGGTGGAGGTTCTAGCTTCCTTGAGAGAGGAGCTAGCAGACTCTCAGAATGAGAACATTTACCTCCGTTCTATCCTCAGTTGGATCAGTGCCAGAGAGCCACAACTTGGCATGATGATCCAGCAGTTCAAGAGGCAGGATGGGTTTGGGGTAGGTTACACCTACACCAAGGCTGACTTTGAGAGTGCCATTAGCCGGGCAGTGGAGTGGAGTAAAATGACTCCAGAGCAGAGGTATCCCAAGACTCACTCCACTGAGTCTTCCCAGGCTTGTCAGCCCAAGGATGGAGTGATCCATGAACCACCTAAAGCTCCACCCAAGAAACCTATCTGGGTTCCTAAGCCCAAACACCTCCACTCTTCTCTAGACTCTCTTCCTGGACCCTCTCAACCCAAGAAGACCACACCAAACACTACCAAGCCCAAACATCCCAAGCCTCAACCACATCCCAAGAAGCCCACCTATCATTGTGAGTACTGTCAGAGAGACGGGCATCTTGCGGAGTTCTGCTTCAGGAGGAAGCGAGTTGAGAGAGCAGAGAGGGCTCGTAGTGATCAGGAGCAGTTCTACCAGCAGGGTGGTAGACTGCGTGTTCCTCGGCGCGGGGAGAGGCTGGAGGCTAGGCCGCGTCGTGTAGGTGGTGGTAGAGGAGACGGCTTTCTTACCCGTGCTCCAGTTGGTGGTGTCCATTCCGGCAGAGTTCCAGACCGTGTTGGCTACGGTTCTGGACCTCGTGGCCGCAGGGTTAGGCAAAACAAGGGACCGCGCTTTGAGCCGCGTTTTGGTCCAAACTCTTTTGATGGTTTTCGCTTTCCATCTTTTGAGCAGATGGCTCGACACTGGTTTAGCTTTTTTGCTAAACCCGGTGCCGGACCATTTGCTCCCACTTATAGACACTGATTGTGCAGGACCGAGGACTGGAGGATGTTTGGATCATGGACTCAGGATGCTCTCGCCACATGACAGGACATCGCAGATGGTTCTCCAGTCTCACTCCCCCGAGCTCCAAAGAGTACATCACATTCGGGAACAACGGTCAAGGGAAAGTAAGTGGCATAGGCTCAATTCGCATTTCAGATCATTTCTCCTTAAAGAATGTTGCTTTGGTTAAAAATTTGAACTTCAACTTGATTTCTGTTTCGCAACTTCTTGAGGACGGTTTGGAAGTGCGTTTTAAGAAGGGTAATTCTTCTGTGGTTGATTCTAGAGGGTCTTTGATTTGCTAGATTTTACCATTCGGCAAAGTTTTTCGAATTGACTTCTCTAGTTCTTTTGGCCCTTCTCGCTGTTTGATTGCTGGATCTTCTTCTGAGCTCTGGAAGTGGCATAGGAGGTTAGGTCACTTGAGTTTTGATCTGCTAGTCAGGTTAAGCTCTATGGACCTCATCCGAGGATTGCCCAAGCTTAAGTTGGAGAAGGATCTAGTCTGTCATCCCTGTCGTCATGGGAAAATGGTTGCCGCTTCTCACTCACCTGTGACTCAGGTGATGACTTCGTATCCGAGCGAGCTTTTACACCTGGACACTGTTGGTCCAGCTCGGGTACGTTCAGTCGGTGGGAAGTGGTACGCACTTGTCATAGTTGACGATTTTTCTCGTTTCTCGTGGGTTTTCTTTTTGGAGTCTAAGGATGAAACTTTTCAATTTGTTCATGACCTGATTTTGAAGCTAAAAAATGAGAACAATGGTCGGATGCAAGCCATTCGCTCTGACAACGGTTCTGAGTTCAAAAATTCTCAGTTCATCAGCTTCTGTAGTGATCAGGGTCTGGACCATCAGTTTTCCTCTCCCTACACTCCCCCACAGAACGACGTTGTGGAACGAAAGAACCGCACGCTAGTCGAGATGGCCAGGATGATGCTCGATGAGCACAGGACTCCTAGGCATTTTTGGGCTGAAGCCATGAACACGGCTTGCTATCTGGCCAACCGCATCCTTCTTAGAGCTTACCTTGGTAAGACATCATATGAACTGCGGTTTGGCAGACAGCCCAAGGTGAGTCACTTGCGAGCGTTTGGCTGCAAGTGCTTTTTGCTCAAGAAGGGAGGGCACTTGGACAAGTTTGAGTCTCGTTGCTGGGATGGTGTTTTTCTTGGTTATGCTTTGCATTCACGAGGTTTTCGTGTTTGGAACCTTGAATCCCAGTTGCTTGTCGAGACTTGTGAGGTTTCATTTGATGAGTCCTTGCCTTCTTTGACCCCTTCTTTTGAGCTTTCTGGTGATGATGAGCTCGGAGAGTCCATCTTCGAGGAAGATGAGGATACTCCAGCTGCTGATGAGGGTGGGCCTTCTGCATCCCCCGCAGAGCACACACCTTCTGAGACTTCGACTGAGGATGAGGGCGGACCTCTGATCACTTCTTCCACTTCGATCGAGCCCCCTCAGTCGAGTCCAGAGGTGCCAGCTGCTGACTCCGGTGAGGTGACTTCGGATCACCAGGGAACCCGAGCAGTTCAGCGTGATCACCCCTCAGAGCTCATCATTGGTGATTTGACTGAGAGAACTTTGCGTTCTTCTGCCTCTCTTGCTGTGTTTGCTGAATCTGCGTTTGTTGCATCTTTTGAGCCCAGAGACGTTTCTCATGCTCTTTCTGATTCTAATTGGATTAATGCTATGCAAGAAGAGCTTGAGAATTTTGTCCACAATCAGGTTTGGACACTAGTTGAGCCGCCATCTGGATGCAACCCCATAGGCACCAAGTGGGTATTCAAGAACAAACAAGGTGAAGATGGGGTTGTGGTGCGCAACAAGGCTCGACTAGTTGCCCAGGGTTATTGCCAGAAGGAAGGTATTGACTTTGAAGAAACCTTCGCTCCTGTTGCCCGTCTTGAGTCCATTCGTATTCTTCTAGCTTTTGCCGTTTCGAAGGGTTTTAAGCTTTTTCAAATGGATGTCAAGAGTGCCTTTTTGAACGGGTATATAGAAGAGGAGGTTTATGTTAGGCAACCCCTCGGTTTTGAGAACTCTAAGTTTCGTCGACATGTTTTTAAGTTGCACAAAGCTTTATACGGGTTGAAGCAAGCCCCCAGGGCTTGGTATGACCGGTTGAAGCAATTTTTGTTGGGGAAGGGCTTTGTGATGGGTTCTGTGGATAAAACTCTTTTCTTGCTCAGAGATGCTTCAGATTTCTTAGTCGCTCAGATTTACGTGGACGATATTATTTTTGGCGGTACTACTGATTCTCTTGTGTCCAAGTTCTCTGAGCAGATGAACAGTGAGTTTGAGATGAGCCTCATGGGCGAGCTCAAGTACTTCTTAGGGCTCCAGATCAAGCAGACCAAGGACGGCACCTTCATCCACCAAGGTAAGTACACTCGTGATATGTTAAAGAAATTTGACTTTGGTGGTGAATTGAAGCCGCAGATGACCCCGATGGGCACTTCTGGGGGTCTGGACAAGGACGAGAGCGGTGTCAAGGTCAATGAAAGGGAGTTTCGAGGGATGATCGCTTCACTACTGTACTTGACGGCGACAAGACCAGACATACAGTTCACCGTGGTACTTTGCGCGCGTTTCCAGTCTTCACCACGCACGTCTCATAGGCAGGCTGTCAAGCGCATCTTTAGGTATCTCACTTATGCGCCCGATCTTGGTCTTTACTATTCAGCATCATCATCTCTTGATTTATCTGGCTTTTCGGATGCCGACTTTGGTGGGTGCCGGTTGGATCGCAAGTCGACTTCCGGTACTTGCCAGTTTCTTGGTTCTTCTCTTGTATCTTGGTCTTCTCGAAAGCAATCTGGAGTTGCTCTTTCGACCACAGAGGCTGAGTACGTAGCTGCTGCTAGCTGCTGCTCACAGTTAGTTTGGATGATTTCCACTTTGTGAGATTTTGGGTTGTTTTTTTCCTACCAGGGTTCCATTGTTTTGCGACAGCACCAGTGCTATTAGTGTAGGGAAAAACCCGTGTCTCCATTCCAAAACCAAACACATCGATGTGCGCTTTCACTTCTTGCGGGATCAATATGAGAAAGGTGTCATTGACCTTGTTCATGTTGATACCCATCATCTGTTGGCTGACATTTTCACCAAACCCCTAGATTAGTCTACATTTGAGCGTTTACGAGGGGATTTGGGTGTTGTGTATCCTTTCTAGGATATTTTGCGTCAGTTTTCTTTCTTCTTTACTTTTTCTTGAGTCTTTTTGTGTTTGTTCATATCTTGCATATTCACATATCACACGTTTGAGCTTGCTTCTGTTATATGATTGAACTGCTTTACTCATTCTAGCTGGTACATGCTTTTGATTACTTGTCGATGATCATGCTTTGCTTCAGTTCACTTGATATGTCTGATATCTGTCATATGCATGGCTTTTTATGCTTTAAAATTGAAAAATGATCACCATTGCTTCTGGTAACTAGCATGCGTAGGCTGAATGTTCTTGTTATCTGGTACATGCCTTGTAGCTAGTTCCTGACTTGGATGCAAATATGCAACTTGGACATCTGTATGCTTTAATCATGGAAATATGCTATAAACCAGAAAAATGAAAATTCCATGCCCTTTTTGTGCATAACTTGAAAAGATCCAGGTGGGTTTGCTTTGTCGCATTACATTTGTTCTGGACTGCATACCATAGCACTTTGGTATGAACTAGGACAGTGTAGTGTATGCCAAGACCAATGTCTTAAGCTTCTGATGGTCCAGTTCTGGCCTAGGCTTGACTTGGTCGGTCAGCATAAGGTTTGACATGCAAATAACCCCTGGCAAAAATGAAAAAGGAAAGAGAAAAAGCCTGAAAAATGAAATGATAACAAGTTTACTGAAGCACTTTGTTTTGGATAATGCTTATCTTGGTAGATATCAGATAGCTTTTGCATCTCATGCTTTAACTTGCTTGTTTACTGGAAAATGTGGTGATGCTTTTTGTTTGCAAAAACTGAAAAATGCGTGCTAATGACTTTCTTTAGATATCATCTGTTGCACTGATCATGCCATGTGTCTTAGACAATATCTCTTTTGCTATACTTGTTAGATGCTGTAATTGCAGTCAATCATATTTGAGAAGCATACTTTCTACACTCCTTATGCACTCCAGTTGAATTCACTGCATATTTTGAGGGGGAGTTGCATTTCAGGGGGAGTCTGTGTCTCTATTGAGTGCTTGATGAGTTCACTTGTCAACAAGGGGGAGAAAATTTGGGATCAGAGTTTAAGGGGGAGTTTTTTACTCTGAAATCGCACTCATTTTGAGCTTTTACATTTTGGTTAACCATAATGACCGCTTCTTGCTTTTGTTTGGCTTTTGGTCATTAGGGTTAAACTTTTTACCTTATTTTTCTCTTCTTTGTTTTCTTGTGTTTTGTTTTCGTATTTCCACATTTGTTCGCAGGTGCTGAAGAGCTGAAGAAGAGGAGTGTTGACAATGCACTCATCAAGGGGGAGATTGAGGAGCCATGCTGAATAGCGTGGGCCTCATGGCTCCAGAAGTGATGAGTCATTGTCAACGATAGTCAAATAGGACAAAAGAAGAAGAGATCTGCTGGTTCATGGGCCGCGTGTGACTCAGGTACACGGGCAGCAAGCGACTGTCGGGCAGAGGAGGCTGCAAAGTCGGGCTGGCCCAATCCGGGTACATGGGCCAGAAGCAGTAGAAGACCCACTGGGCTGTTGACCAGGACTGACTCAGGTACACGGGCGGTGAGCGATTGCCGGGTTGAGAGAGCTGCGGAGTCGGGCCGGCCCAATCCGGGTACCTGGTGCAAAGCCGGTGGAGGCTTTGTCAGTTTCGGCGCAAAACTGACAACCGTTGATCTTGTATCCGACTGTCCAGAAGAGAAGCCGTAGTCGCTACGAAAGCTGAGCTTCCGGATAAGTCATCTGTAACTCTAGGCCCACAGTCAGTCAGTCGTGTCTGTAAAAATACCTAAGTGCAGTAGAGTCTTTTCCTTTATTATTGCGTCTGTAAAAACCCTAAGGGGCAGGTGGAATGTTCCTAGTGTTGGGAGCCTATAAATAGGACCCCAATCCCTATGGTTTGGACTACCCTTTTGGCTGAAATCAATTCTATTCCTTTGGGTCATTTTTTGTCTCTTGCTTTGTCTCTCTCCTCTCCTGTTCATGCGTGCGCCGCCAGGCAACAAGCCTTGTTCTTCCTGAGGTTTTAAGTGATTCTTTGCTGTCTGGGAGATTTTAATCTGGCTGTTTTTGTTTGTGCGAAGCATTTATGTGCACTGCATTTCATTCTCTGTGCTTGCGGTCAATTTATTTGGAACAGAAGCTTCTCTGTTGCGTGTGTTCTTCATGAGAAGTAGTACTAGTTCTTGATGTTGCAAGTAGTACTACTACTCTGTAGCAACAGTACTCGCTGCCAGCTTTTTACCTTCTACTGCACAGCTTTTCGATCGAAGTTGACAGGCTCTAGCAACTTTTCTGGCTGTTTTCTGGCGAAGCCATCCTCTCTGTTCGAAGCCCCTCAGCTCCGTGAGGCAGGCTTCGATCTGACATACTCGAAGGCTTCGTTCGAACTTTGAACTTCATTATGTGTCCTGTATTGTTAGCTTCGAAGTACTTTTGGAACGGACAGCATCGCATACTTCGAACGACAGTGCGAAGGTACTCCGACTCTAGCTGTTCGAAGTCCACACTTCGATAGGTTTCGAAGTTGTCTTCGAAGCTTGTCGGTTTGCTAGGCTTCGCTTTGGTTTCTTTGATGTGTGTCAGCCTTCGTTTTTCTTTTCGAACCTTGCTCTTTTCGAAGGTAGAGTGTAGGCTTCGAATTTGGTGCCTTTGTCGTGTGACAGGCTTCGCTTCTTTGTTCGAAGGTAGTCCGTCTGTGTGTTGCATTCGAAGCTTTCTGTTCGAAGGATTAGGTTCGAAGCACTCGGTTCGAAGCTTTGTCCGAAGCCTTGCCTTCGAAGTACATACTTCGAAGCAGGCTCCGGAGTTATCATACTTCGCTTCGAAGCATACTTCGCTTCCTGCACCTTCGAACTAGGCTAGACCAAAACACCTTCGGCATCTTCGACAAGCTTCGCAACTGACCTCCGGAGCAGGCTTCGTCACCAACCTCCGAAGCAGGCTTCGACCAGCGAAGCAGGCTTCGACAAGCTTCGAACAGGAGACAAATCTGAACAATAACTTCTCATCTCACTGGACATATACTTAGATCATTTCGTTGAGAAGTTTAGACCTGCCATATTTTATTTATCTGCCTAGTTGCACTACTTTGGTAGCTCTCTGTTTAACATTAATTGATTCTAGGCTAGGAACCTTTAGACTTAGGCTATCTGTTCATTTTCTGTTGCTTA